>JAWMAG010000013.1:25012500-25340000 GCA_037013455.1 Ceratitis rosa | reverse complement strand
AAAATAAAGCAAAATAAAATAAAATAAAGTAAAATAAAATAAAATAAAATATATTTTAATAAAATAAAATAAAATAAAATAAAATAAAATAAAATAAAATAAAATAATATATATTTAAATAAAAGAAAATAAAATAAAACAGAAAAAAATGTAATAAAATTACAAAATAAAATAAAATAAAATAAAATTTTGTATAACAGAAATAAATACAATTAGCGAATTAAAGTCAATGAAAAATAAATAGCATGCGAAAAACGAAAATAGATTAAAATTTATAATTAAAAATAAAAAAAAAAAATCCAATAGCCTTGATTTGATTATTGGGAAAGAAGTCCAGAAGGAGATGTAGTAATCTTGGATATATTTAGTTGTCATTCGCTTTGCGTCTTTTACGCTGGTTTCTTAAAACTGGTTATAGGTATGCAAACTCTTTTATATATGTATAAGAAAACATTTATTTTTTTGTTTTTTTGGTCAAGTTCCGCTTTTTTTAAATCATAAGAAACCTAATATATTATTTTTCAAGCATACAACTAATACAAATATATAAAATTTAAATGTAACAAAACTCACTTTCCGAAAGCAGTGCATATATTTTTACATATTGGTATATACAATTATGTATGCCATGCAATCAATGTATAATTTTCCAAGGCGAATCGCTGCAAATATAACCCAATAACACAATTTCTTCTGAATACAAAACGAATTAGCAGCGTTTTAAAGGTAGCAAATCATATGTACATATGTACCATATATACGAGTATATAGGTATGTAGGTAAAACTCATTTCGTGCATAGCTTTTTGCAATCATAATAAACAAAAACTATTGCATTTTCCACATGCATTGTTGATAGCCATGAACTTAACCCAGATTTGTTGTCATTTGGATTTTGATTTTCATTTTCATTTTCATTTTCATACTCATTACTTTTGTCCGTTGAAGTGAAAATGTGTTGCAAATTCTTTCCGCTGCAACCACAAAAACAAATACGCGACATACGACAAGCGAAGAGTAAACTTCAACGAATTTTTCAAAAATCAATAATTTACACAGCACTTTCCATATAAATGAAGGCTCTTAATTAATTACACTTTCACGAAATCACACAAATCATAAATTTACGCCACGTTAGTTTAAGGTCATTGCAGTTGATTTATTGCGTAAGTGGCAATTCGGTATGAGAATGATTAAAGTTATGACAAAGAAAGTGATTTTTTGTTTGGAAAATTATTTGATACTCTGATAGTATGTGGCCTGGTTATTGTTTTTGGCCTTGTAAACCCTCAAGCCTCATTTAGTGGATTCTATCTACTTAGAATCTCCATAGTTAGAGAGAGGTGGGAGACTAATGTCATGAAGAAATATTTGGAAAAGATACGGTTTTTGTAAGGAAATTTCACATATGTATACTCCTGGGGCCGGGATATCCCAGTTAGCATTGTGTTTCATGGGTCGAGACCTGGAAGGACCAACATCTCAAAAGCGCCAATAATATATATTTATATGATCTTATACTATGTTCTTGGTCAAGTTTGATATCCCGCGGTCTCTCCAAATATCATTTCATTACGTATCTACTACATAAGGACATTGAACGAGCGTAAATTGTTAGCTTAGGTTAGAATTATGAAGGGTCTATTCGGAGTTCCAACAGGAAAAGGAAGTTGGCGTGATTCTCATACACATCTAACTGGTGATCCAAGTGGAGGTACTTTTTTAATTGCCTTTTTTGATAGATCCCGCTTGAGTCGTGTCAAGTTTTTATGTTATTTTTGTTCAATATTGTTTGATATTTCATCATGGAAAGATTTACTTCTGAACAACGTTTGCAAGTCGTTCAAGTTTATTACGAAAATTCACGTTCTGTAAAGAATATGTTACGCGCGCTGCGCTCAACTTTAATTCAACGGCAATGAAGCCCATTTCTGGCTCAATGGGCATGTAAACAAGCAAAATTGCCGATTTTGGGACAAAGAGCAACCGGAAGAAATTCACGATAAGCAATTTCATTCAGAAAAAACAACGGGTTGGGCGGTTTGGGAATCGGTGGACGGTTCCACTTTCCACACAACTCATCAATCACTGGATTTATTGAGAGAACACATCGGTGAGAAGATAATTTCCCGTTTTGGGCCAGTCGATTGGCCACCAAGATCGTGTGATATCACACCGTTATACTTTTTCCTGTGGGGATATGTAAAGACAGTCCCGCTTCGATTCAAGTCTTGGCGCAAAACATCTCGTGTTCCGTTCGTCAGTTACCAGTCGAATTGCTCTTACGAGTCAACGAAAATTGGACTCAACGGATGGACCATTTGAAAGAGATAATCTTTAAAAAATAAATGCCAAAGAATGTTCTTTCGAATGATAAAAAACATTCCCAATTAAATTTGAACTTTCTGTGTTTTTATCTTTCAAAAAGTAGGATATCTCGAATATACTAGTTTTTTCAGAGCCTTCTCCAAGCTCAACTTAACTGTTTCCATCTTACAACTATTACCGGGAACCGACCAATTAGATACCAGCATTTATGGTAGACGATATTACTATTATTAATAAATTTATTCAAAAATACCAAACATTGCCCTTGCAAAATTTTAAAAGTCATCGGAGCGTGCAACATGAACTTGAACAATAAATTTGACGCGTCGATTAATATTGGCAGGCTTACTATACAACATTTGTTTTTGTTTTTGTTTTGTTGCTGATACGAAAAATTGTATAAAATTTTTGTTGCATGCCCCACCAAGCGGCACAGGTGTAACACTGGCCAATGTTTTCTTCTTTTTTGTTTTTAATTTCAAAACACTTGCCTGTCCTACCGTGCTGCTACCGCCGCCAAATTTGCCACACTGTATTTTGTATTTTGCATAATTTATTCAAATGAGTTGAATGTAGATATACGAGTGTGTACACGTATGTGTGTGGCAAAGAAATATGTGTTGCACAATTACTGCCCGTTGCCACAACTGATGATTATTATTTTTGAAAATGTTTGTCGTTGCCATATTGTTGTTGCTGTTGGCTAGTGCATACGTGGTTGTTGTTGTTGGTGGTTTTGTGGTTGGTTTGATGCTTGATGGTAGTGACAGGCATCAGTTGAGCAGGGCAGGCATGCGTTAATTTGCACTCATTGCAATCGAGGGGACTCATAAAATAGAGTGGCAATGATGTTTTAAGTATGTGCATGTATGGCTGTGTGAGTGTGAGTGTGCATGTGCGAGGAAATGTGGGCGCGAAAAGAATTAAATTAAAATTATAATTTTAGGGTTAAGCCAAAAGCAAATCCAGCTACGTAGGTAGTTTATACTGGCGTTAAAAATTAAAGAAATATATATACATACATACACGTACATACAGTGAGATTTGAAATTTAGTAAACTGTCATATTTTTTTACAAAATCATTTTATATCCGCTCAATTTCAATAGTTGCTTCCAGGTAAGAATGCTCTCTGGACGTGAATGGAGGAGTGGCATTATAGGAGAGCAGAATGCTATCTCAATATATACCGACGGGTCCAAAATGGAGAGGGAGTTGGAGGCGGAATTATACTCCGAAGATCTCAAAATCTCTCGCTCTCTCTTTGCGTTTAACAAATCCAGCTGCATTTTCCAAGCGGAATTACTTAATATTGAGAAGCCGAACAAATTTCTCCCAGTTATGACAGGATTGGAACAAAGGATCTATTAAAAAGTTGAGGAAAATTATATATGTATAGACTTACAGTCACTATATCGGTTCATTGGTCATGCAGAGATTAAAAAATAGACCTACCCTATAATATCCATTACCGAAGCAGTGAATTAGATGGAATAAATAAACAATCTCGAAAAATCAACCCAAAACACTTGGAGTACATCAGCAGTAATAGACCGTTCGGCAAGCCCTTCTATCTACCAGCCTACCTAACCACACCTACAGGAATACTATTGTAAATTATCTTTTGCTTATTCCTGCAGCCTCACAGCAGTGTATTGATACGATCTACCTTTGAATTGCTCCAACACCTGAAGTGTTCTCCTAAGTTTCACTGCTTTAAACATTATTTGAAGGCGCTGTAAGGTCTGTGACAGCCAATGGTAAGGCTATGCCAGTTGGAGCCAGCTTTGCCTCAATTTTATTACCTTTATCTTTTCTGTGACCCGAGACTCAAGCGATATTCATTGTGTTCGTAAGAAATTTAATAGATTCCCCTGTTAGAGGTGCCACGAATTTGGATTGCCTTCAGCAATGCCGTGCTTGCAAAACCTAGTTTTTATCATGGAGATTGAAGCCACCTCGGTTACAGGGGCGACACAGAAGAACTTTGCTCTGTGCTCCTGTGTCGGTCTCGCATTTGAACCCATCAGCATATATGTAAATATCTTCAGCATTATCGAAAGCAGTCGCAGTAATTAATGGGTTAGCAGTGCGAACTGCCCTTCTGAAGACCGGAGTTCGAGTTCTGGTTCCAGCAACATTCAAAATTATAGAAAATAAAATTTATAGCATGAAAAAAAAGTTCCTCATAAAAATCATTTGACCCTTCAGAGGAGACGCTTAAATTAAACTGTGGGTTTCTCCATTTCTTGAAAAACCTCAAGATGCACGCCACATATTGGAAGGGAAGCTTTGCCGAAAACCGCTTCCGGAGTTGATCTTGTCTTTCACTCCTGCTCCTCTGCCAGAAAATAATATAAATAACTGTTCAAGTTGAGAAAAAATTTAAAAAAATATTCAAAAGATTTAAAAGTAATAAAAAAAATTATTATTTTCTGCTAATTTTTAATAAAAATTTAAATATTTCCAACAATCGGCATAGACTAATTTTTGAGCTCCACTGAATATTTGCGCTGTAGATAAAAAGGTACCTTAATATACATAAATATATGTATATATATGGTATGTAGGTACATATATACTACGTATGTATATTTACTAGTTAAAGGTACCATTAAGAACAACAATGTTGCCGGTGCTGCCACCGTATGTTGCATGCAGCGCTTGCAAAAATTAATGTGTTGTAAAATTTAATTAATTTCAAAATTCACATACAAGCTCATAAATGCATATTTTACTTGCGCATGCATCTATGTATGTGTGTTACAGCATATAAATGTGCATTTTATTTGCGCGTGCAATTTTCATTCAAAGTCAACGGTGCGTATGACGTGCTATTCTCATTATTGTTATTACCCAACCTGTTGTTGTTGTTGTTGCTATTGTTGTTACTGACGGTTGGCGCGTGCATAGCCCTCATTTTAACACTCATTCACGCCGACACTGATGCTGTTAAAGTGCCACCTACAGCCTTCTGCCAAGCCGACGAGCCGACGAGCCGTCGAGCCGATGTGAACAGGAGTTGCCACCCTACTCATTTATTTATTTGTTTGTTTGTTTGTTTGTATGTTACACACCTGCGTGTACTTCCTTGCTTACTTACTTACATCACTCGCTAGCTTTTCGCATTGTTTGCCACCTTCATTGTACTTTAATGAGTGCTGTTGATGAAGCCGTTACTCATATTGTTCTTATTGTTATTGTTTTGATGAAGCCGCCACCGCCACCACCGCTGTTGCTACTGTAACTGTACTCCATTTGTTTGCAACATTCGCACTGTTTGTATAGCAAATTAATTTTGGCAAATATATATGTATATACCTTTATATGTATGTATGTATAGAAATATATATGCATGTATATATTAATGTATGAATGACTCACTGCTATAGTAGTTCGTTGTAATAATACTGCGCTCCATGAGCAACATTTATTTGGTATTTTACATACATACATACATACATATACATACATACACAAATATCTGCCATTGCTGCGTTTTAAAGTTATTCAACTAGGAAAATTTTTGAAATTTCAATCCTTTCGCAGCCTTAACTACATTACCACCAACTAGTCGTTGGCGTAACTTTGCCATTGAACAAATTTTAATTAAATTAACACTAAATAATCAGCTTTCACTCTCATTTTATGCTGCTGCTGCATTTGCAATTATAATTTCTGTTTTGTAAAGTTTTGTAATGTTTAGTTATGCTGTTTTGTGGCTGAAAATAAATTAAAAACCGCACTTTTTCGTTTTTGATCAACTGCAGGCACTTTTGTTTCGAAATTTCGGCAAAATAATGCTAGTTCGAGCGTTTAGACGAAAATTCCGACCAATTTCCCATCGAACTCATTAAACAAGTGGCAGGTCGGAAAAAGTGCACCTCGTTGATGACACTCCAAATTAAAAAAAAAAAGGTTGAGTGCTTCTGAATTTCTATTTTTTAAGTTCTTTTTAAATACAAGAACGAAGCGTTAAAATAGCGACGAGAGATGCCAAGTACCTGCGTTTGAGGTCAAACGATTTAAGACCTTCAGCCCGAAAATTGACTGTGTCGTTCTCTTTGGATCTCTGCATAAAGTAAAGCTTCTAAAAGTGTCTATAAAATGAACGCTACTCTCCTAAAGTACCCTTGGTGGCACTAGCTCCTGATGGAACATTAATTCTGTCGAAAACGGGACAAGAGAAATTCTATCAAAATCTATTACTGCAAAAGTGAAATCCTTTATCTCTTCAAGTCGAAAACATTTTGAGCTCTGTCAGAATTTATCTCTGGTGGTTGACATCTTGTTGATCCGGATAAAACCAAGTAGCTTCATGGATTCTCCTGCACTAGAATCTGGTACTACAGACAACCATATTTGCGGAACCGGCGAAGAAAATCAGACTCAAAGCTTTTGAAATGCTTTGTTATTGAAGTTAAATTTCCGGCTTAAGATAACTTCTTAGTACAATCTTGACATCATGACGGGACTACGCTCAAAAGTATATTCTAGGCTCTCATAAAACGTATCTTTTGTCCTTATCATGTGTCGGATTGTGGAGAGTTAAACAGCGATATGTGGAAGTACTGCAATTTGATACGGATTGCGGCGAAATGTTCACATATCAGGGCTTATACCAGGACTCGACGACTGAGTCTCTCTCTTGGCTAGAAGTCTACGTTACATTTACGCTTCTTCATATGGCCGGTGTAGTACATATAACAAGGACTTACTTGTTTTTATACTTGTACCGTCTCTCGCAATTCTTTAATGGTGGTGATGGCATCTTCCCAATTAAGAGACTGGACGTCCAGATGGATAAGTTTTCAGAAAAAAAAACCCAATTTAATCATCATCGACGATTGAGAAGATTAAATTGCAGTAGCTGAAAGAGCTGAATCATAAACTAAAAAGTGCTACGACTCTTCGAGGATTGGAAAAAGCACTGGTTCAACTTTATTTCTTTAAATGTTGTGAGACTGCTTTGAGAGGAACAAAATAAACTTTTTTTTGTTTAAATGAAAGCTATTTTTTTAATTACATATGGTCTGGTCTACTAGCATATATGCTTATTATTGGTTCAAACCATGTGAGAATTACTATTCCCGTACGTAGTAGCATTAAAATGGAGTGCCAAAATGTATGCAACATTTAGGGATCCAAAACATTTATTATGCCAAAGCTGAACATGCAACCTTACATGATATTTCACATACATAGGTATCACCATTTTTTTGGAAAAAGCTGGTAAATGATAGTAAATAGGACCTTATCTTAGCATAATATAGAATTCAATACTGCCTAAATCGGCATGGTGTCGACATCGGGAAACCAAACAAGAGACAGGGAACACTCAGACCAAATGAGATCAAACCAAATATGCCTTTTTAATAAAATAAAATAAATTTGTTATTTTAATATTTTTAATTGGCGGTCTTATGGCACTCAATTGCAAATGAGTCTTACTCATTGCACTACTCACCATTTTCGCTGACAAATGGCCAGTCAAACTTATGACTAAATAAGGTAATATTAGCGACTTTTTTGTTCCAGAAGCTTTTACTGTAAGGTGAAATGAAATACTACAAGAAAAATAAAATAAAATAAAAATTGCAAAGTTTGAAGTAGTCATCAGTGAAAAATCATACTCACTGCGAAGAAAAAAAAAAAAAATGAAAAAAAAACACATATAAAAATCATTAAAATTAATGCAAGGTATAAACAAAAGATGAATGATACAAACCGAAATGGAGCGAACCAATTATTAAGCCGACGGAAATATCACTCCACACTGTTGTAGATCGGCACTCAGGCGAGTGGACAACAACAAGAATAATAATAAAAGACGCACATATGGATGAGTAGCAGTTAAGGGAATTTTAATTGAAATAAAAATTAAATAAAAAATATGAATATTTCTGAAAGCACGATATCAAATGAAAGTGGATTTATGGTATATAAATATTATATATGTATGGTATATACAGAGACAAACAAAAGCTATGAAATATGTGCAGAACCGTTGAAGGCAGCAACAACAAAAGCCGAAACAGCCAATGAAGGAAACAAAATTTATGACTTAAGCGATAACCGAAGGCGCCGCAAGGTGCAGCAGCGTCAACACCGCTTGGGAATGAGCGATGAAAAAAATATCGAAAAAAATCAAAACTGTTAACGAAAACAAAGCCTAAAGTGCTGCAATAAAACAAAGCAAAAGAAGTTGGAAGAAGAAAAAGAACAGCAACAATAAAAACAAAGCACAACGAGAGGCAACGAAACAAGTGTTACCAGCTAAACAACTTCCGATTTATCTCAATTGGTGAAAATTGAGACTGAATTCCATTTAACACCGTTTCTGAAATGACAACAACACCTGCAATAACAACAGCAACAGCAACAGCCAGTGTAGGGAATGACACAGTAAAGCCCAACAACAGCAACGAGTAAATAATCCAAATGCAAGAAATATAAGAGAGTGCGTTCAAGACAAAGTCAAGCCAAGTCAAGCTGCGATTATACTTACGGCAGACGCTTAAGCAGAGCGGCGAGGTGTGAGCAAGGAACTCAGCCAAGCGTCGGTTGAAAACTGATATTAATGGTATTTTTTGTGTGTTTGTGCGCCGCCATGCACGCCTGCGCCACCAAGCGAAAGTGTCAGTGTGTGACCAAAAGTATGTGTGCGTGTGTGTGTGTGTGTGTAGAGATAACACCCGCCTCATATTCCACCGCTGAATATAGGTACACAAACGCCAGCATATTTATACACGTACACGTCGTTTTGGCTCAGCTTAAGTGTCACGATTGGACATTGAGGCCAAAGAAGGGGGAATAAGGGAGAAATTAAGAAAGTGGAAAATAAAACAATGACAGCAAGAATTATACAGCCGTTGAGTGTTGCGCCACTTTCGTGCCTTCCTTCCTTCCTTTCAACATTCAACGCTTTTTGGCCAAGTGACCGTCCGGTAAGCACCAGCAGCGCGTCATTTGATACCAAAGCATTTTGTTGCTGTTGTTATTGTTCATTCCACATTGGTTGCCTTTTTTGCTTCATGTTGTTATTGTATTTTTTGGCTTTGTTTCTCAATTTGTTAATGTTGTTTCCTTGCATCTCTTTTGTCATTGTTATTATTTCTTTTATCTCCTCACTTTCGTCATCGCGTCACACTATCACTGGGAGACATTCAACGCTCATCCATCTGGCTGTGTCAGACAATGTGTACAAAGCGTTTCTAAGTGTAACAAAAGCGTAATAGATTCATTTTAGTAGACGAAAAGGTCTCCTTCCTGTGTCGCTCTGTGGCGATATTTGTGCTGCTGAACATTGAGCAACGTTAAAAATGTTAGGATGATCGGACGATGAGAAGACTCTTCACTTATTAATCCACAAAGGGAATTCACCCTAGGAAGTAAAGATCACTTCAACACTAAATGCTTAGGACCTCACGCATCCAGGAAATGCGAGATGGTGTTGAGACCTCGGTAGAAACAGGAGTCAGTGACAATGTTGTTTTAGGGAAAGTTGTGTCTGACTTGGGTACAATTTTTATTGGAACTTTGTGCATCCGTAAGAGAAAATTCAGGGTGTAGGTAGAAGTATGGAAGAGCAAGTGTGCCTTTAAAATGTGATTGGTTCGAGGGCAGTTCAGAGTTTGTGTTACTTACGATTCTGCTGTATGAAACAAATCCATCATAAGAACTGTTGGTATGAAGCGGATGATATCAATGTAAATATTCTCTACGGGATGTTGCAGTTCTTGGGGGTACACCTCCTCTTTACTTGGTGATAATACTGTAGTTTTGAGGTGGAGGAGAAGATTCAGTGATGAATTGATGCATAATGGAAGGTTATCCAATAATGTTGCTTGGGGGGATATTCAGAAAACCATAGGGTATCATAGGATTGCATAATGTGGAAATAGCTGTATTCTTGGGTCAAAAGTCACAATGATCGTGTGATATTGGGAAGGTTTCGTTTGTGGTAGAAAATCCATACTTTAGGTTTTCACTTAGTTTGAGTTTCCCACTAACCGGTTATGGGTCTCTCATGCAAAAAATATTACCTCTAATAATATTGCTTACTTTATAAAATTCATTAAATGAAAATTTTAAACAGGTGGCAACCCTATTCAAAAATATTTTCTTCTTTGTATCTACTTAAAACTATCTTCTTTGAGACTCTTATTGCAGTATTTTTTATTTATTTCTTAATAATACAATTTACTCAATATTGTAAGAATCACATAAGTCGGTTTCTCTAAATTTTCATTGCACCGCAACATTAAGCATCCACCAAGGCCTAGACAACAAACCAGAGCGACGGCTATGAATAACATTTTGTGGCTGATAAAAATTTGTTAGAAATTAGAGTAGAGATTGTCGTGCGTGCGCGGCTTTGAAAGCTGTGCGTAGATAAAATAAAAAAAAAAATGAAATAAAATAATAATCTTTTGATGCATGCTTGAGTGGTGTTGCATATTCAGGCCTACAAACACACACATAAACATACATACAAATATAAATATAAATATGTAAGTGGCGACCGAAAATGAAGCGACAAATCATTTTGTTGTCTCCAACTGTCTGCGACAAATGTGCACACAAACACACACATAACAGCGGAGGCCAGCCGCAAGGGTCCAGCAGACCTATTAGATTAATACAATATTTAAGTTGCTTGCAGCTGGATGCCAATGAACTAATGCATTTTGAGGCAATAAACCAAAGCGTAGTGAGGAGAATCACAAGCAGCAGAGGAGTGTGGAACTTTCAAAAGAAGACATCTACTGCGCTTCTCTGCAGCAATGTGTGAATGCGTGAATGTCTGCTGATAAACACTTTGGCGGGGGGCCAGACTACATGCAGCTTCCACATGTAAACACACATATGTATATACCTCTTGCATTGCTTACAAGCGTAGACGCCAGCAGTAAGACGCTAATTGTTGACTACAGCGCTTGACTAACGCTGGCTGGCTACAAAAGTGAGTGCGTGAAAACAACAAATAAATATATAAAAATAATAGAAATGCAACTAATGTCTTAATCAGTTGAAATTTTATTGAACACTAAAAGCAACGCATGCGCGTCGGTTGAATTGAGTTACATTTATGAATTCTTCTTTTACTAAAGAACGCGTTGGCGCTTGCTACAGTTACCGCTTTTGAGCGATTAGGAAATGACAATAAAATTTGAGAAAAATTAAAAAAAAAAAATTGTTTTTGTATAAACTGAGTTAATGAACGTTGCATTTAGGTTTCGTTTGATTTTTTATGATTTTATTACACGGTTTGTTACGCTCAAATGACTTTTATTGTTCGAAAATGGTTGAACAAAAATTATTTCGTATATTTTTTTGTACTTTATGGCGACTTCTTAATTTGATTTTGTTAGGAAAATTAAAATATTTTAAATTAAATTTTTGTTCTAAGTGGAAAACTTCAGAAGCTTAAAAGATTTTTCTAGACAATTTTAAAAATTTAATCCTTATAGGTTGCTATACTCTTATATATTTATACGACGAAAATATATTCTAAAATCTTAAAAAAAAATTTCTTTTGTTAAAAAAAACCGAAAAAACCACACTTTCCTCCTATGCATCAATTTAGTATATTTCCCATATATTGGCAGAATCGAGGACTTGTAGGATGAGTTTTTTGACGTTGAACCTTAGACTTAGGGGAATGTATGCCTTCTTACTTTCAATCTCTCATAAATTTTTCGAAAACAAATTGTGGCAATTTTATAGACATTTTAGCGCTGTCACATAACTATCCACTCCCTATTTCGGAATTTTTTTCGTAAAGAAAATATCAAGTAGATTTTAGAGCTTTTTTTTTGGTCGAGACGAAAGTATGCCTTAACTACTAAGCTCATTTGGAAACAAGCTACCTGTGTTTTTCATCCTCCAGTTCCTGTAAGAGAGCAAAGTAGATCACAGGGTAGTTTTCTAAGCCCATCAAGTAATTAGAGGACAGTAACGAAGGTGACCACCCCAAACAAAATAACGTTCGCAAAGGAGGTTTAGTTTGAAAGACTAACGCACGACCCAGACCCCTATTAAAAAAAATAGAGTGCTAGAGAGACTTCAATAAATAGAGTTGCGAGTTTGGCGAGAGTTTTTTATTGCCACTTTTATCACCCATCTGTACAAGATTGGGTCGAGTTCTTTACTGCGTGGAAACGAAAAAAGGATGGATAATGTATAGTTGCAAAAGCTTTTCCGAATACATAAACAGAATCCTCCATCCATCTCTTATCTCAATCTTTATATTTTTTACTAAAAAAGCTTTTTATATTTGAATAATAACAAATAACATTTATTTAAATAAATAAAAAATACAGCATTTTTTGCAACATGTTAATTTCATGGATATACCTATGTATGTATGTTACAGTGCAACTGCCATTAAGATTTAAAAAGATTAAAAATAATATTTATAACTACTTAAATGATACGAAAGTCGCAAAAAAAAAAATTTAAAAAAAATAAAGAAATAAAAAATTTTACCTTAACTTACGTGTATTTGCTTGTTTACCTGTCAAGTTGTCAGCAATTCTGACTACCAGCCAGTTAAAAAGCTCATTTTAATAATATCTGAAAACAGCAGCACTTTGCTTTATGCAACCACACCTTCTTAACATGACTAATAATCGTCTGTTTCAATTTTTTAACTGACTTTTTGATTATGCCGCCTTAATGTCTGTGCAGATTTGTGCGGCTTAAAGCAAATGCACTCAAATATCGTTTCAAATGTGCTCGTAAATGTGTTTCCGAGAAATAATAATGATTTGGTATGAGAAGAGATTTGTAAATCAAAACTACTCAGCAGATCATGCAAACTGGCACAGTACAGGATTATATGGTTAGTATTATGCTATAAAGTTGGAACTTGGGGAATTAGCCAGAAACCAAAAGAAAACTGCTTACTTTGAAAAGAAAAATTCTTCGAAAAGTTTTCGGAACAGTATGAATCGGACGTGATGAATGGAGGATAAGATGGCATGACGAACTTGATCAGCTAACTGAAGTCAGTGTGGTGCGATTAATTAAAACGCGACGTACAATATGACAAGGTCATGATATAAGAATGGACAATTCCAAAGCCTAAAGAAAAGTAATGCCTGCAAAAGCATTCACCAGCCAAGCAAGAGAACCGAGATCAAGATGAATGTACGAATTAAATGAAAATCTGAAGAAATTCCAATAGGAAAAGTGGCGAAAGACAGATTAGCATGGAGGCGTATGTTGTTCAGCAGGCCAACGCACACAAAGAACTGAAGAGCCAAGTGATGATGATGTTACGAGGAGATAAAAAAACACTTTTTGATTTTTTGTTTAGAACTTTTTTTCGCTAAAACCAGAGTAATTTTTTCGAAATATAAAGAAAAGGAAATAAAAATTTAAAATATTATGCAAGTCTCAATCACTTACATACAGTCTGTTTTATTCAGATATAGACATAGCTGTTAAGTCGTACGGGACAATTGTATGCATTTTTCACAAAAATTTTCTTTTTACTCAAACTGTTTATTGATAAAATGGTAATTTTAGATCCTCATTAGGTGTTCAAATTAATTAATTAGTTATGGAAAGTTGAAGAAAATTTAGTAAAGCGTGACATTTGCATGGGACGAAAAAGAAGGGATTTTCGCGTTTACCAAATTGAGGGCCAGTCTCATCAGTCATTATTTATCAATTAGAGATCATGGGTATTCTTACTTTGAATTTATTCTAAGTTTATTCAAATCCACGTTATTTGAGTACACAGAATATGTCGCATGGGACATTTCGTGTTTTTATGAAATTTATATATGTAATTTATGCTGCATTGTTACATCAGCAAGCTTCTTTAAAATATTTTTGTGAAGGAAAAAATTCCAATTATGTATCTTTATAAAATAAATCTTACCAAAAAATAAATAAATAAATTTATTTCCTACTCAAAAAATAAATTTAGTATTCTTCCAGATATCACGGAAAAGATGATCGAAATCGGACTGCTCAAAGCTCTTAATAATGAAATACTTACTAACAAAAATTGTCTCTAAGTAATGAAGAAATTTTAATAAACAAATTGTGTATATATCCTATATGTATGCACATGTATTGTATATAAAGAAATTGTGTACATTTTTTTAAGACTTAAATTTGATCCGAAAGGTGTTTGAATTCCATTTTAAAACACAACCAAATCCCTCTGCATAACATATGAGTCCGGCGTTAATTCTTCGAAACGCATAAATGCATTTATACCTTTTTCTCTCACTGCCATTTCTTTAGAATTCCAAGATTATCAATGAAACAGCAAAGCACAGCAAAGGGGAGGTGATTAACTGGCGAATTTGTTACACTTTTTGAATGGGTAAACACAAAAAAAAAAAAAAAAAAAAAAAATGAAACAATGAGTTAATTTCAGAGTAAACTTGCCGAACGGAGTAAAGATTGAAAGGATTTGGGACAGACAGATTTGAGAAAAAAAATAATAATTATAATAACGAAATAAATTATGGTAAGCTGCATTGCGAACCACACTAAATAATGACAGTTAAAAAGTTAATAAATTTTGTAAGAAAAAACATGAGAGGTGCTTATTAAATTTTATTAATTTTTTTTTTTCACGCAAAAATTTTATGTCGGCAAAGTACTAAAGTGAAATTTTTTTCTGCGCTTTTTTGCATTTAATCAACGCGAACAGTAGTATTATATCTACGTGTGTAAGCTTAATTAACGTGTTTATTTGTGTATAAATATTTTGCGATGTTGTTGTTCTTGCTTTATGTGGTGTAGTGGAGTTTTAATTATTATTGCCAAAGTGTCATTAAATTGGCAAACTAACTAACAGTCTGGCTAACTAATCAAACACCAGCAGGTACAACGAGTTTTCTAAATCCCAACTAAATTATTACCTGAAGAAACGGGCTTTTTATGCTTCACTCGTCACGCCATTTTATCAATCAATTCAACACTTCCTCATACATATTTATTTAATAAATTGAGCATTCTAGTTTTATACACATATTTATTTATTTTTGTAAATATGTACAAAAGTCATTAGGACATTTCCTTGTTTATTGACTATTCATAATTTTTTATTGTGCAGCAGCGGTATTTTTACGTGCAACAAATCGTCTTTTCATTAAGTGAGCTTAAAAACTTTCCCAACAAGCGAAACAAATGCTCAGTGCAATATTAATTTATTTTAAGTACTTTCGAAGAACAGTAAATAATTTTGAAATACATAACCAATACCTAATCTTTCCAATATTTTATGATGACGAAAGTAGAAGGAAAATTACGTTTCTTGCATGCTGCGACCATATGTTACTGTGTCCAGACATCCATACCGAGTTGAAAGAGAACTGCTGAGCCAACACAGTAAGTGATCTCCGGCAATTCTCTACGGGTTTCGATTTTAATATTACATATTCCAGAGTTCTTAATACGACTTGGCTATCCGAAAAGTTATGAATATGAAAGATCTGCAAATACTTCTGGATGTGTTCTATTAAATAAGAAAAAAATTATCAAATTGAGTCAACTTGATAAAGAGATATGCTTGGTAGTACACTAACATCTTTGGTTCCTGGAAGGATTTTCAAGACAAACTTTTTTTTCAGGAAGTGTACCAGGGACTGACCAAAGCGAAAAAATGTTCTTTTTAATGGCTTAATCTACTTTAAATACGGTTCAAAAGTGTATTATTGTTTATTATAGCTGGAAGTTAGTCTTCCCTTTCCTCTGGGAAATAGACAGGTAACCGATCTATTAACCTGAAAGTCTTTTTTTACCGGGAGTGGATCGACATATTTGAAGAAATATGCATATTCATGGCTCGTGTTAGTTAAACATTTAGATGATATGTCCAAAAGGAATACTTTTGCTTATTGGAAATGGACCAGAGACCTGGAACCAAGTTCAATTTTCTCGAAGTATTAAAAAAAACTCACTTTACAGGAAATGGATCATCGACTAATTGACAAAAATTAGTATAATTTGGATATAAGCATTTTTATTATTCTGCGTTTATACGTTCCACTTGAGTTCGAAAAAGTTTAGATCCTTATGGTGCATTTGGCTTTCTTGAACTAATAAGAATTTGCAATTTTTGAACTATATGTATTTTGTATAAGCAGGGAACACTGTACTCACTGACGTCAGTAAATTGTTTTTTTTTTTTTTTATACATACGTGTACACACACGCTGCCAATAGGCTGTACCCGGTAGTCAGCGTAAAACTTAATGAGTCGCTCATAAATTTGTTTTTATAGCCAATCCTGTTAGCTGTTCTTCAGATATTCTATTAGATTTCTAATCTTCTGCGTTTTATTTTGCGGCTGTCAAAAGTTATGCCTATTTAGTTTTTAGCTGAATTTATATACATATTTTTATGTTAATTTTTGTATGTAAGTATATTTTTTTAATTTCTCTATTCCTCATTTCTTCATTGCTATTGTTAGTGGTTTTATATAAATTTTATTGCTTTTATTGCTATTTAGTTGTCATGCATATTACTTATATATATATATATATGTAAATATTTACGTTGATGGACAGTTAGTTTTGCGTGAGCCATCATTCAAGCCATATTTGACAGCTCAACTCAAAGTTGTTTGTTGTTTGATCTTTTTTTTTCTAAAATGTTATTAGCTAATAAAAATATAAATTTATGCACATAAATGGCGACAGTCGGCAGGTGAGCGAACATTAAAGCAAGGTTTACATATGTATTTGGGTTTTAAATTATTTCATTATATTTTTTTTAAATTTTAAATCATATTTTGCTGACGAACGATTTTTTTTTCTTATGACAGCTAAGCTGATCACATGCCATATTTAGTATATAATGAGAAATTATAAAAAATCAAAAATATTTCAGAGAAGGTTAATAATAATAAGAAGAAACACTATGTAGAGTAATACCTATATACTTATATATGTATTTATGTATTAAACAAAATCTCTGTTACTTAAAAATAATTTTTAAGTTCTTTTCTTGTTAATAATTGCTTACTGGAACTAATTTTAAATGAGCGCCACAAGTGTTTCTTCAATAAAATCTTTCAAATTATTTGCTTATTTTCAAAATACATATTTATTTATAGCAATAGTTAAAGTACCGTTGCAGCTCATTAGCAGTTTACAAAGGTAATTTTAAATAAATAAAACTGGTTTATTGCTACTATTAAAATTCTAAAAAAATAATTAATGCTGGCATAATATGCTGAGGTGCCCACTTTGAAGAAAAAGGTTATAATTCAACTTAACTGGCGTAGACACTGCTTACGCGATTACAGCCGAGTTAAGAACCGCGCACCAGGCATTTCTACGTCATTGCTCCATTTCCGACTCATCAGATGTTGTTTTCGTCCATGTTTCCGCCCCATATAGCCAGACGGGAATGATGAGGGACTTGTAGAGTTTGGTTTTCGTTCTTCGAGAGGGGACTTCTCTTTTCAATTGCCTACTTAGTCCATAGAGCACCTGTTGGCAAGAGTGATTCTGCGCTGGATTTCAAGGCTTGCATTGTAGTTGGTGTTAATACTGGTTCCTAGATAGACGAAGTTATCTACTACTTCAAAGTTATGACTGTCAATAGTGACGTGGGAGGCGAGTGGCTAACGTGATGACTGCTTGTGTGATGACAGGAGATATTTCGTCTTGTCCTCATTTGCTACCCGGGTCATTTACCTCGCTTCCCTATTCAGTCTGGTGGTAGCAGAACTTACGGTGCGGTTATTGAGACCAGTGATGTCAATGTCAATAGCGATGCCATCTGATGTGTGTCAAGGATTAAGTTTCGAGTTTAATTTGGAGTGTTCCTATGTTCCATTAATACATATGAAGGCTGTTTTTTGAACCTCACACAGCTAAATACGTCATATAAGACTATTAGTCTTGTCACGGATAAGAAAATCCAGCGACAGATTCTGGCACTTAAGCTTAATTTTGAGCCTAGAGCTCCTTAACAGACATAGAGAGCGGTGGACGTTGTTTAAAATGACTACTGAAGACCTCGCCTTGCAAGATTTAATGCGAACTTCGTTGCGAATCGGCCCTTTTCACCAACTTATCAGAAATTTCGTAAAGCAGAGCCCTTGTTTTCAGGAATTTCTGGCGCAGATTTACTAAAAAATGTGGACATTCACATTTGGTTGGACTAAAATAAATTTGAATACACTCTGGTTCACAGTTCTGTAGAATAAACTTTCCTACAAGTATTCTTAAAAGCAATTTTTATGGCGAGAAATTCCACTATTCGTTCGCTCCCTGGAAGTCTGTTACACTATGACTGGCCTGATATATATGAAGGACTGGTTTTTAAATTTTTATTAGAACTATAGAGACTCTCATTAATACCACAGCTTAGTCAGATTTAGTATAGATTTTATTGATTTTCTTTTAAAAATACTGTTAGCCTGACAATTAAGCTATAAACAATAAAAATAATCAAAACGAGATTTTGTTCGACTAATGAATATTTATAGGCGAGATCAATTGAATGTAAATAAATTCGCATAAATCAAATGTTAAATTTTATAGCTAAAGTGATTGATACGAATGCGAAGAAGAGATGACCGAAACAGACAGAACGAGAGAGATTTAGTTACATAAGACGTTTCATTTGTTTTTTTTGTATTTTTTTAGGGTTGTTTTTTGAAAACCAAAAAAAAAAAAGAAAAAAAAAACATCCGAACCAAAAATAAAAAGGAAAAATCAAAGCAAGTCATTAAAAGTTCATTAAAATGCAAGTACAATAAAATAAAATTAATTTTGTGACGGCAACATTACGCTCGAAGATCCATTATCCTGCAAAAAAATTTGTTGTTCGACGCAACGCATTTCTTCACACGGTAGTTGGCTAAGAACAAGCTGCGCGCTCTCCATCTCTCCACTGCTCACGTGGAAATCGTGCAGGAAAACAAATTGTTTACAAGCATGCAACATTATTGCAGCTCAGGCAGGCACACAACGACACACACACACACATACAAGGTGTGTAATAATCCTCCATTGAGTACTGCTCTTTGGTCTGCTGCTTCTGCGTTCGATGGAGTGCCTTATTTGATTAATGATGCTACGACGAGTAGCGCAGCAAGCGGCTGTTGCCTTCTTGCCGCGCACTGATGCATTCCTTGCAGAGTTCGTATGTAGCTCTTAGTGTGATTTCTAACGCCTGCAGTGTAAGCGCACACATTTTGGAGGCTAAAAGATTATATTGCCAGATCATTAGCGCCCTTTTTTTCTCTCTCTTACCTTTTGAAGAAAGTCTCGAGAGAGAGAGAGTGTGAGTGAAGAAGAAGGATAAAAGGCTGCGAAACCACAAAACAAATGTTCTAAGTGTCTGTGTCTATAATTTAGT
Source organism: Ceratitis rosa (assembly GCA_037013455.1). NCBI lineage: Eukaryota > Metazoa > Arthropoda > Insecta > Diptera > Tephritidae > Ceratitis > Ceratitis rosa. Next base: position 25,320,329 of record JAWMAG010000013.1, on the reverse strand, counting down.
GAAATCATCATGATTACTAATGATTATTTTCATTACAAATTGTTCTAATATTTTTCTGTTTTTAACAGCTTCAATTATTTATTATTATTTTTTTTTTTTGTAGGGCTGTACGCATAACAATGTGTTTGGCAAAACAATGCGTACAATCAAAACACCTACTGCGCATGCGTAGACGCACACACAACTCTTTATTTCACATGTGTTTACAGTTCTGACATCTGTAATGTATACATGTACACGTATGCCTGCTTGTAGCTGTGAAGCGAAAGTGTGATCATTAACTCCTCGTCAGGATCACTTTTCATATTTTCGCTTGTGATTATTTTGGGGGTTGTGGCTGCTTTCTCATTTCATTTCTTTTGTTCTGGCGGCTTCATTTGTTCTTTTAAACGAAATTGATGGATTGATTTGATGAGTTGTGCCTGCGGAGAATACTATGTAGCTTAAATTTCTCTTTCAAGAATGATTTGTATTTTTTGGGAATTGTAAAGGAAAGTGTTGCGAGGCTTATTTAAAACGCTAGACGGTACCAGGAGTGGCTAGGAGGCTTGATTTGTAGAAGAGATGGCGAGAGATATGTATACATACAATTTTCAAAGACATGTTTTGAGTACAAAGCAGTCCGAGTGCAGAATTGGCCATCTATGAATACATAGAAATCCATTATTTTTCCAATAGATGGCGTTATTTATCTGTATCTCGTATTGCATAAGTCCGATCGGATTCTGCTAGATGACGTTAGAAAGATGACATTTTGTACTAAAAAACCTTTTCGGACAGTTTTGTGATTGATGGATCCAGTTTTGTTTGAGCGTGCGTCAAAGATGGACACTAGCAGAGAGAAAATATCGTATATTTTACAGTTTTTCCTCGATAAGAACGAAAACTTAAGCCAGGAAGCTGAAAATGGGAATAGCGTTTATGGTCCTGATACTATTACAGTCAATCACATGGTCTTGTTACTATTACAGACATGCACAATTTCGGTTTCATTCCGGTAATTTTGATGTAAAAAATGCAAAAAGCTCAAATAGTATGCGCTGTAAGCAACAATATATGGTATATGCTTATGCTTCTTCCTATATAATTGGTATGTATTATAATGCTAAGGAGCTGACTCAACAGCTCTCTTTGCTCCTCAATTATAGGTTCTGAAAATATGCTGCAATATCGTATGTTTGACAAAATGTAGCACGTCGTCAAAAACCTTTTGGTGAAATAGACAGCTTTTTGCTCCAAATATTTTCACTTTGTGGACTGTAATTTAGAACAGAATTTCGCGCTCAACTTTTGTCCACCAGTCCGGTTATGGAGTTTGTTCTAACTCTCAATTGGGTGCTGATGATCTGAATGCTTTAAAGTACTTACCACATTTTTGACGGCTTCCCTCCAATGAATTAGTTGTGCGTTACTTTTTATTGTCTTTTTAATGAGCGTTTTTATAGCTGTCACTGGCGTTGTTCTCCACGCCACGCTCTTTTTAATTTTATAGTGATTTTATTATTATTATTTTTTTTTATGATAATATTTTTTCGACTCTTAGAAAAAAATAAAAAGTAATTAAGGCAGTGGCGATACCACCGCGAGGGAAAAATTAATAAATCATTTTGTATACAAATACGCAGCGACAGAATGTTTCAACTGCAGCAATAAAATTTTCATAAAAAACTAAAAACATTTAGCCGAACTTATGTATACACTTGTATGTATTTTGAGAAAACCACCTTAAAATAAATGTTTGTATGGACAGCTGATTGGAGCAAGTTAGTTGGTGACTTTCGTTGTTCCAGAGCGTTAAACTGACAAATTTCGACACCCCAGAGCGCTGATGATAATTAACACTCAATTTTCGTGGCATAAAACATGTAACGCCAACAACAAATCTCAAACAGAAAGTAAAATGAAAATGAAAAAAATCACCAAAGTGTTTAAACTGATAAATTACATTTGTTGTTGTAGGTTCATTATTTTTACACACATATGCACATGCACAATTTGAATGCAACAACATGCACAACTAATAAGTATTTTGTAGTGTTCCTGTCCTGTCGAGGCGGCAGTAGGCGCGGGCGGCGTACAAAATGATTTTGATAATCACAAAAAAAAGGAACAAAAAGAATCAAGAACAAAGAATACACACAGCGTCTAATAAATGTATTTCCATATAGCAGGTATTTACGTGTATGTAAGCTCAACGCTGTTGTCTCGACTCTTTGTTGTACTGACAGATAGGCAGACAATCAGCGAGCGGCATCTGTTGCCACCAAAGCGATTTTCAGCTCGTAAAATAAATGAAGCGTTGGCTCAGTTAGAAAAGCATTAAAAACACGGCATGAAACGTTTTAGAAAACCTACAGAAAATTATAGATACACCTAATATGTAAATATATGTGTAAGTAAAGATATAAAATAAAGTAAAATAAAATAAAATTAAATTAAATAAAATAAAATAAAATAAAATAAAATAAAATAAAATAAAATAAAATAAAATAAAATAAAATAAAAAAAAATAAAATAAAATAAAACACAATGAAATAAAATAAAATAAAATAAAATAAAATAAAATAAAAAAAAATAAAATAAAATAAAACACAATGAAATAAAATAAAATAAAATAAAATGAAATAAAATAAAATAAAATAAAATGAAATAAAATAAAATAAAATGAAATAAAGTAAAAAAAAAAAATAAAATAAAATAAAACTAAAAAAATAAAATAAAATAAAATAAAATAAAATAAAATAAAATAAAATAAAATAAAATAAAATAAAATAAAATAAAATAAAATAAAATAAAATAAAATAAAATAAAATAAAATAAAATAAAATAAAATAAAATAAAATAAAATAAAATAAAATAAAATAAAATAAAATAAAATAAAATAAAATAAAATAAAATAAAATAAAATAAAATAAAATAAAATAAAATAAAATAAAATAAAATAAAATAAAATAAATAAATTAATTAAATAAAAATAAAATAAAAAAAATAAAAAAAAAAATAAAATAAAATAAAATAAAATAAAAAAAAAATAAATTAAATTAAAATAAAAAAAATAAAAAAAAAAATAAATTAAATAATTTAACGTAAAACAAAATAAAATAATATAAGATGTAATATAATATAATGAAATAAAAGAACGAAAAGATGTTTTTAAAGAAGAAAATGCGTAACTGAAACATTGTCTGTAAAACTTTTTAATATCTAGGAAAGTTCTTTTTTTATACTCTTCACAAATGCATGATGTTCCCTGTTCATTTCATATTCCTCACCGCATAATGCATGGCAATCAATCAATGAAAATATTGTTCAAAGAAGAAAAAAATTAAAATCAAGTATATGAGTTGCTGTACAAACAAATAAGAGGACGAAGAAGCAGTTACTGAAGAACAGTCACCAACTTCCTTGCCGACAGTGGCAAAAATATAAATTAACATATTGTACATACATATGTATGGTTCGTGTATGTACGAGGCGCAACACAGCCACAAGGATCGTGGAGAGGAATCGCCGCTTCCTTTATGCATATTAAATGAGTAATTTATGCAAGAAAAGCATAAACAAACAAACAAACAAACAACAAATGTGTGCGCGCTGCAACAGCGCATGCGGCACATAAACATAAATATACGTAAAAAAAAAAATGTTGCTTACAAATTCCAGTGCATTATGCAACAGCTGTTGGCGAGATGGTACTTGCAACTTAAAGCATGAATTTTATGCTGAAGATTTGTGTTGTTGATTTATTGCGCTTTGCCAATGCAATGACCTGAGTGGTGGGTTGGCTGACGACTATTGTTGGCGGTGGTGAACCGACATGTTGGCAACAAATGCTATTGTAGCTACTGGCGCTGCTGTTGTTACCTTTTCACGGTTGAAGAAAAGTGCAACGGGCGTTGTTGCAGCCGCTCCCATTGCTACTGACTGCTGCTGCGTATGAGGCTTGGGCTGGGGCTAGAGCTGGGGCTGGAGCTTTGGCTGCGGCTGCTGTGTGATGGACAGCAATAAAGTTATGTTCCTACACAATTCCATTGCATTGCTCGTATTGCAGCAATAATAAATAGCAGAAATGACAAAAAACGCTTTCAACTTTGCCTCTACAAATCATTCACTCAATTTTATTTGTTTTTCTTTCTCTCTCTTTTAACATTTTCCCTTCTTTGTTTTATACAACAAAATGTTTCAATTCAGAATATTCACTCAGGCATCACGGCTCCTAAGGCCGCTCTGACAAAGTGCCCTGTCGGCTTGAGTGGCTTTATAGAGAAAGCGAAAATTTACATGCGGCGGCAGCATGCAACATTGTGTTGCAATAACAAATATCATTGCTATTTTCTGCAACAAAAGCCTAGACAATTGTTGTATGTAACTGTATTACAAGTAGTTGAATATTTATTTGCATGTATATGCATGTTTGTGTGTATTTTTTTTTTGTTTTTTTTTTTTTCTGTACAACAAAAGCCAAACAGTGATTGATTGTCGGTAGTGAGGCTCTGTCGTTTATCTAACTGTCTGTTTATTTTGTTGCAAGCTGAACTGAGTCACTCTCTGGCCATTGTATCCATATCGCAAGCTAAACACAAACATGCCGGAGAACAACAAAAGCCTTTGAAAGGATAACAAAATGTTGCCAAACAATAATCAAGTTATGTTTGTATTTACAGAACGGGCAACGGTCACAATCTAATAGATTGTTGCAGAGAGATTAATAGGTAAATATTGTTAAGAAAACAAAGGAGAGAGGGAAAAGGTAAGGGACCGGAAGGTTAAGGTAGGGTAATGAAAAGAACGAAATGGATGCACAGATATGACGAAAAGACCAACTAAGAACTTTATTTCATGAGAAAAAAAATTAGTTGGGCTCTGAGACTCCATTGGTGGGACCCACTGAAGCCGAGCTCTCTCTCTCACTCTCTCCATACTTGCAATGTGAAATCTCATGTATAGTCTCAGAAGTTAGGTGAGAATGCCGAGCAAAAACACTTCTTACTCTTATTTTGCTCTGAGGTTATGGGACGTGGCTCGATCATAGGGATATACGCTGATGTTATGCTTCCGTAGAACCCAAAATGGTCCAGTGACTTACGACAGTTCATTCTAAGCCACCTCCGAAAGGCCGATGGGTTTTAATGAGGAGCTTTCTTTTCATGTCAGATATATAATTGGAGAGCCTATCATTCCTTGCTGAGGTGCGGCCGGAATTAGAAAAATTACCTTAATTTAACTTTTTTATTTCATAGCTTCCAGCTAATAGAGCCAGGAAAGAGTTCATAAAATGGGAAACTGTGAGTTTGAATGGAAAAGTTATGTTGTTATTCTCTTCGGCGACTTACAGACCGGACTAACATCGCCTGCCGAAATGACAAAATTATTTTAATTACATGAACTTCCCATATTTCATCTCAGCCACCGCACCAATCTGACGTTACCCCCTTTTATTCCGTTGAAAAATTCCCCTCGACCTCAAGAATGATGCCACATAAACCCCACCTGAAGGCCACTAATTATTTTTATTGGCAATTTTATGAGCTGACAAATGTTTAGCCTACCAGCGGACTGCAGTCACGGCCACGGGGCGCACCAAACAGCGGTAGCAACAACGCCAAAAATATAAAAACTAAATAAAAACAACAAAAAAGGAAAAATTCAAACTTCAGTTGGCAACAAACTCGTTTTCACCAGCAATAAAATAGAATTTCGAATTTTGAATTGCAGCAAAACTTTAAGTCAAGGAAAATACTGAAGAAGTGAAGGCAAAACTTGCAGCAACAGAACATAAAAGCAATTGCAGCAACAACAATAACGAGCAACATTGTTAAGCCGATAGTTTGTTGAGTTGTTGAAGTTGCATTAAAAATCAAATTATAATAAAATTGCAGATTAACTGTCGGCGGACTCGTTAAGGCTGAACGGGCACAAGCTGGCCGGGCTGGCCGTGTTGGAAGCGACGTCGAGCGTTGTGGCCGCGGCGAATGGTTGGAGAATGCACAAATGAAGTGCGGCCCCGTGACGCTTTTGCCTGCGGTTGATTGGTGCTTTAGTTGCTGATGTTGTTGTTATTGTTATTGCTTACTTGGCCCGTTTGCCACGTTGTGTACGTCAGTCGGCTGTTTAATCCCATTCGCTGCACTACCGTGTGGCGTTCTACTGTATGGCGTTCTTGTGGTAGCTGCGACTAGGTCTTGCTTGATTGCGGCCAAAAGCTGTGCGTTGCTGCATTTACTGCCGCAGCTTTGTTGGTGTTGTTGATGTTGCTACTTTACTCAAGACGTGCGATAACGATGACGCATCGTTTAAGCCGTTGATTGTAAGGTAGCAAGCATACCTACATCATTATTATTGCCTTGGTTGTTGTTGTTGTTGTTGTTGTTGTTATTGTTTTATTGTTGGCCGTAATGATGCGTTGCAAGTGTTGTCGCAGCAACAACAAAGTGCGCTGCATTGGGTCTATGGTAAGTGTCTTTAAATGAGCGTCAACCTGTTGTGCACTAGTTGTTGTTGTTGTTGTTGTTACTGCTGCACACATACACAAACACGTACACACCGTTAGCTGCCACCAACTGGCCAGCCAACTAACATTCCTGCTGGCACAACAAACAACAACAAGCGCAATTAAATATTGTTGTTGTGTTTTTGCTCCGCAATGCATTTGTTGCTGCAACATTTGGTTTGTTTGTTGCACCGCAACGTAGATTAAGCCATCAAATGTTTTAAGAAGTTGTCAACGATGTCAACAACAACAACCACAGCAGCAGCAACAGCAGCAACAGCAGAGCTACTTAAATTGTTTGTTGAACATGGGGCATGCCACATACTTACATAGAGAGACAATCATAGTTGCAAGTTCAACAGCAACAATAAAAGCAACAATAATAGCAACAATGGCAACCATTATGCTAGCTATTACACATTTGCAAAAACAAAAATTACTTCACGTCGCGCATTAAAGTTGCATCGTCAGCTACTTGTTACAACAACTTAACTCCTTGCCTCACGTTGTGCCATTCGGTTGCCACTTGTTGCTGAGTGAGTGCGTCTGTGTTGCCCTTCTTATTTTCGCTTCCTCTCAATTGTACCTTCCTTCTTGTCTTTTAAGTTTGGGTGTTGTTGTTGTTGTTGCTTGCCACAAATTGGCTTTTGTAATGTTTGTCTAGTATTTGCGACTGTGTTGCAAGGTGTTTGTAATTTTGTTCATTAACCAACTCGTACTGCGTTCTTTGTGGTTTGTCTCGATTTCCTCTTCTGCTTAATGGTGTCGAGAACACCTGAAAATTTCACCTCAATACCAGTGATATTTTGTTGCTGATTGAAGAAAATAAAAATTCTGCTGCATCTTGCCGTCACGGGAAGTACATACTCGCTATATATCTTGGGTTGCCGATATTGCACTTTGAAGACGAGCGTGGCGCGATTATTGAGGAATTCGACTAGAGGGCAGATCCCATCTGCCGCCCTTGCTATGAACCTTGTCAGAGGAACGGAAAATGGTTGGCTTTGCGACGTCACCAGCAGCAGTCAATAAGGAGGCGAAAATTTAGTATACGGTTTTTGGATGGAGAGAATTTATATTACGGGGCCTTGCTGGGTTTTTAGGGTTTGTTGCCGAATAATCAATTTTTGGATGATAAACGGTCTCGGAAGGTTTTGGATTTTAGTCAACTCTGGCGATAGACATTCTCAACCGTGAAAACGAATCTGGAACCCCTACCACGCAGGGGATCGCTTAAAACTCTCATCTACCTCGCTGTAAGAGGCTTAACAACATTTAAGAAATTTTTTAAATATTTCTCTGTCTGATGACAAAACTCTGTGGTATGCGAGAAATGGTTAGAACGATACTTTATAAAAACGTTTCTGGAAGGAAAGTATCTAAATATTATTTCGATCTTCTTTTTGATCATTAATGTTAGACTCTGCACAAAATCGCTCTACTTGGCCTCAATTAAATCGAACATATTGTATTTCATGCAATCAGTTTAATATATTAATATTATTATTATATTAATATTTTAGATGATCTCTGAAAGGACCCAGCATCCCTAAGTGCCGCTCTCTTTCCGCAGTACTGGGGTTTCTCGACTACCAGAAACGCGACAAAAAATTTTTGGAGTCTCCAAAATTTTTGCACTCAGTTCAAGATTAGCTACCCATGATTAATCCATGAGCTAAAAGTTTAAATTCGAAATGGAAAGAAGAATTTATATTTGAGTTCCAACTGTCATTCCAAGCATAATATTTAAGGAAAAATCACTTTTCAGTCACTTGAACTCTTTCTAACACAGCAAAAACTTAGTCACACTAAAGCTACTAACTTCAAGGTTGTTTTTCAAACAGACATACATACATATGTACATATTAGTTGTAGAAAATATTATTTACTGCCGACCTAAAAAAAAAAATTATTCCATTCATAAAATTTTTGTAAGCAATTCGTTCCACTTCAGTTCTCCTTTGGAATAAAAGTATGTATGTATGTATATACACGTATGTAAGCATGCATAACAATAATACATATAAATAAATGACAATTTCCTGAAGCAATAATCTGTGCATTTTCTTTTCTACTCAAATCAATAAAATAAAAATGACCCACAAGTAATAAAGACTGCAAGGTAAAGAGTACAAAAATGAAAAAATATATATATATTTTACAATGAGTGCATGACCAAAAGAGAAAAAAGGCATGAAAAATTATTAAAGAAAAACATTAAAATACAAAATGACACACAACCAAAATTTGGGTTAATAGCAAAATCAAAAATGATATCTTAGAACAGATGCAATGAAAGAAGTCATTAAATAAGAAATAGGCGCTTCACTGCTTATATACTTTTTTTTTAGTTTTATTGGTTATTAATTTAGGTCACCAATGTAGGGGAAAATTTATCAAACTATGCGAAAAGCACGTTTTATATTTTTATTAGTGTAAAAAAGCAATGGAATGTGGCGGCGTGCTTGGAACTTCAAACTAAAAACGAAAAACTATAATTATTATTGCAGTTATGAAGAAAAAATATTATCCAACAACACCCTAAATGTAGGCAACGTTTTGAATACAATTAAAATCAGCACATAAAGTGTATAAACGTTGCCTACATATAGGCATAGATGATAATTTCGTCAGATTTATAACTAATAATATTTTTAATGTCCTTAATATGTTTATCCTAGAAATTGCTAAGAAATACATTTTTCAGCGGTATTTGTTTGATTTTAAAGCTCTTAACGTGTTAATATAATTAAGTGGTGTGATATGGTGCACAACCAAAAATCGTCTTAAAAATATACATATGTATATAAAAGTACAAACATATGTCACACAATAAACTACTTGAGATGGCCATGGCACAACAAACACTTTCCCTTTCTACCCACCACCCCTGCAAAATTGTGTTAATAGACAAGTTACTCCCTCGCGCTGTGCTGAAATGTGGAAAGTTCATTGTATTGTAACAATAGCTCCCCACTGACCAGCCAAACAACCAACTAACGTAGCGACCAATTGAAGTGACAAGCAACGAAGCATGGAATGCAACGACCCGAGTAAAAGTGTATCAAAGAAACACCAGTAAGTGCAGCAAGCAGTAACAGCAATGCACAAAGAGACAGCGTGAAAATTTGAACAACACAAAATGCATTTTTGTCAAAGTTGATAACGATTTCCGTTCCACTTTGACCCTGTTCTTGAGTTTTTTTTGTTATTTTTTCCATCGCGCCGTAAGCTGGGTACGCTGCGGGCGCATCTTTATCAACTTTTTTTTGTCAACAAAACAGCACTTGCCGCTCATTTACCGCTTAGAGTGAATCGTTCGCTCAGCTGCCGCGCTCAAGCACTTGCAACGCTGTCGCTTTCTTTCTATTTGTTTTTTTGTTTGTTTTGTTTTCATTTTATTTTTATTTATGGCTTAATTTTTTCCAAAAATATTTTAATTTAACTTTTTCCTTTCATTTCGTTTGTCATAAATTGTGTGCTTGTGTGCTTCTTGCAGATAAGTGTTGACATCATTAAATTTACACTCTCTCATATTTATATTCGAATATAAATTTTTTTATAATTTTTTAAATGTCCATAAATATTTGTACTATCATTTGCTAGCTTATTTAAGGGCTCATATTAATATTTGAATGTGAGGAAAATAACAAATTCATTTTATTGCCTTATCAGCGCTTAATTATGCTACAAACATAGCATGTGAAAGAGGTTAAGTAAATGTAATAAATTTCTGTAAGAGAAACACTAAATAATTCAATACTTTCTATATGTTGGAAGCGATTTCTAATAAAATTTTGAAGAGGAACTCGTTAACGGATCTTTCATTGATGTCAACATTAGTCATAGCTAAAGCCGTTATTTTATTACTGTATTTATTTAATTACTTATTTTATTTATTATTGGTTTTGGTTATAAACTACTCATTAGAATGTAAGGAAATTTTAAAAATTTTTGAATTTAAAGCCATCACAGGAATGTCGTAAAATAGCTTAAAGCTTCAGATTTTCAAAAACAAAAAAAAAAAACGGAAAGTAAAGTTACAGGATGAAAATGGAGATCATGGGGATCTAGCCGCCGATGCCCAGAGCATATTGAATTGGAGGGAACACTGCTCCAGCCTGCTGAATAGCAGTGAAAATGAAGTATCTGGAGATGATGAACCCAAAACCCCAATAGATGACGACGGAAAAGACGTTCCATGACCTGACCATGAAGAAGTTCGAATAGCAATCGCAAAAACAACAAAGTGGCTGGAGCTGACTGCCTACCGGCAGAACTATTCAAACATGATGGTGAAGAGCTGACAAGGTGCATGCATCAGCTATTTTGCAGAATATGGTCGGACGAAAGCATGTCCGACGATTGGAATTGAAGTGTGCTCTCCCTAATCCATAAAAACGGGGATCCCACAATCTGCGCCAACTATAATATCAAGTAATAAACCTTCTTAACATCGCATATAAGGTCCTATCAATCGTATTGTGGGAAAGACTAAAGCCCACCGTCAAAAAACTGATTGGACCTTATCAGTGTGGCTTTAGACCTGGTAAGTCAACCATTGACCAGATATTCACCATGCACCAAATTTTGTTTGGTAACCCCGCAAAACTTATACGGTTATGTAAACTAACGTTAAGCAACACTAAAAGCTCCATCAGGATCGGGAAGGACTTCTCCGAGCCGTTCGACACTTTTGTCGACTGTGAAAGCAATTGGAAAGTATAGTCTTCTCCCAACGAACGAAAACCATACTCTACAAGTCTCTAATCCTTACCGTACTGCTATATGGTGCGGAAGCATGGACGATAACAACATATGATTAGTCGCAGTTAGGAATTTTCGAGAGAAATGATGAGCGATGGAATGATGAGTTGGAATGATGAGTTGGGCGACATTGTCATAGTTCAGGGAATCAAGAAAGATGGATAAGAATACTCCAGCTCTGAAAGTTTTCGACGCAGTACCCGCCGGTGGACCTCCACTCCGCTGGAAAGACCAGGTAGAGAGGGACCTGGCTGTACTTGGTATCTCCAATTGGCGCCAAGTAGCGAGAAAATGGTATGAATGGCGCGTTGTTATGAATTCGGCTCAAATGGCGTAAGCGTTGTCTACGCCAGTAAAGTAAGTATTTGATTTTATTTTTTTATTTCATTTTATTATATGCAACTTAATTTATTTATTTTTTTTTCTTTTATTTAATTGTATTTAATTTTTATTTCATATTTGTTTTCTTTTTTCATTATATTTTCCTTAATTTTCGTTATTTGCTTTTTTATTTTATTTCATTTTATTTGATTTTATTTAGTTATTTGATTTTATTTGTTATTTTATATTAATTTTTTTATTTTATTTTATTTTTATTTCACATTTTTTATTTATTTAATTTTTTGTTATTTTATTACATTTTTTATTGTATTTCCTTTTACAATATTTTTTTTCGTTAAGTTTGTTTTTAATTTACTTTATTTTTATTTTTATATGAATTTTCAATTACTATTTGAATTCTCGAAGTTTTACAATTTTTTGTTGATTCTCGTGTCTATAAAATTTCAACGGAAAAATACGTGTACGTGTTTAACACTATTTCGCGTTCCATTCTTAATTCGCCTTTTACAACTGTGGATTTAGTTTGTTTAATTTTTGTGCTTTTTCTATCTTCATCGCCCAACAATGCACGCTGTAAATATTTTAACACTTGGGGCGCTTAATTTTCATAAATAAACAACTGTGAGCAGTCGTGTTTCTATGCACGTATGGTCATAAAAATAATATAAAAATATGTGAATTTGACTGCCAAAGTGCATGTTTGCATATACCATACATAAATATGTATATTTGTATGCATGTTTGTGAGGCTATAAAATTGTTTGCTTGCGTTCATTAGCGGCAGCAACAGCAGCAGCAGCAACAGCAGCAATTTAATTTTAGCAATGCATACAAATTTTTTTATAGCTAAATTAAAAATTTCGCGCATAAAAGACACACACATACACAGTTATGTAGGCAGACAGACAGACAATGCCAATGTCACTGTGCAGAAGTACAAATATTTGTTGTTGTTATTGTATTAGCATATAGTGTTGCAGACGATCATAAAAATTTCATTAATTCAAGCGCTAATGAAATGCACTCTGTGCTGTAGAGCTCTCTAGCAGTGTTGCACGCACTTACATACATATGTACATATATGCATACACATACCTAAGGGAAGTGTTGAAACAAAACCTACAGTGCTGTCAATTGTATGTGTGTGGCACGTATGAACATAATTGCAGTTAGTTGCAGTTATAGCGTCGGCAAATTACGCTTACATAAATACATACATACGTGTACACGGCTGGCTGCCTGTGTGTCCAGCAAGCGTCTCTTACAATTTTTACTTTGTACACTTCTTGGCTCACCCCCGCACGTCGGCGCGCAACTCGTGGACTCACGTCACTTAAAATTCTACACTATAATTAAGTCATAAAAAGCAGAAGCCTTTAAATGCTCACTGTCTCTCTCTTCATCCCTTTCTCTCCCACACACACTCACTTACTCACTCACTCACCCCCTCGCTGCATATACCTATTATATCATTTATTCATACAGTTAATTTTGCATTTGCATAATCATTTCGATCGTTCGTTCGGCTGCTCGCTTTTGTTGGGTGCAATGCGCCGTTTAATTGCCTTCTTAATATTTTCGCCTGCATAATTCCTGGAGCTATTGCTATAAGTCTTCTCCCAGGCGCTTTCTTTACACTCTTCGGCGCTCTTACTGCGTAACCGTTAAAAGATGCTCGCTTTCCAACACTTCCGCTGCTAATTGCATGCACTATATTGCCGCACACACACATACACACATACATACGTGTACACACTGCCGCACAGAATTTGTTTATAAGAAAATAAAAAAATTTTTATGACTTTACCACTTCCATTGGTTTTAAGTAGCATTGTTTTGTTTATGTGTTTAATATTTTCCAGCATTTTTTCTCTACAACGATTATACACGTACACGCACGCACACGCATTAAAAAGTCATAATTTTATTTTTATTTTGTTTATAATTTTGTTGTGACTTTAATTGACGCGCGCTACAACCGCAACAATGAACAAATGGTTTGGTAAAAGTAAGAAGAAGAAGAAGAAGAAGAAGAAGAAGAAGGAGAAGAGGCAGTAAATAGAATTAATTCAAAATGTTTGTTTATTTTGTGGCATGCCACAGGAATGGTAACTCACTGAAAATTGCTGCTACTTTAGGGGCAAAATATTTTTTTCTCAACTTTTAGCCTTTCGGAGAGAGTTTGAGGTTATCTATTTTTGTGCAGACAAATTTTGGAAGAGAAAATTCTAAGGCCGATACTAAACCTAACGGTTTCAAGCTTTGCGCTCACGGCAAAGACTTAACACATTGAGCTTTGAAGACCTATTCATTGGAAGATAAGCAATGATCTGAAGAAAACTTGCCTCTCCCGCGAGCATGATGTTATTTGACGGAAAGAATTTTACTCTCACCTCAAGAGTCTAAATTTGATTTTGTTCTTAATGAGTTCCTGTATGTTGTCCTTTTTTGAACTTACGAAATACTTAAGATTACCTTGCAGAGAAAAGTCAAACTAATCTGGTAAAATACTAGTACCATAAAGATAAAGAAAGACCAGTTAGCCGTTTGTTTAGGCAAAACATCGTATTCCCGTTGTTCACGGTTGACGAAATTAATTTTTTATTCCTGCGAAGTGGTACCTCGAGATGCATAAAAGAACTAGTACCTATAAAACTTATGCAAAATTGAACAATAAACAGTTCTTAGAAAGAGTGCCAGTCCTTAATATAGGAGAGAGACTGATGATAAAGTAGTTATTTCAGGAATCCCAACTAGTTTTTTTACTTGAATGATAGCTAGTATATACGAGTATACAAGTACTTCTCAGCAGCACAATTTTAAATGCAGTTCGAGGACCAAGAATGAACGTACGAGATCTCAATAATACACACTTTTGCCACTCGACAAACCATCATTCACCAACTAGAAGGAAAACGTAAGCTTTGTTGCTATAAATTCACGTACATTTACGGTCAAGCAAAATTTTTTCGTTAATTACTTTTTAAGAACTATAATTTAACGGTAACTGCAACCCATTAAACAGGCCCAAATCAGAAGAGAGTAAATAGTTCAAATAGTGGCACTTCTAATTCTCATTATTATTTAGAAAAGTTAATGCACGTAAATGTGCATAACTAATGCTTATTAGTAGAAAAATACACTGGAAAAAATATAAAAAAAACTTTAAATATTAAAAAAATTAATTCTTAATTAAGAATGACTGTGTGAACAGCAAACTAAAATTAACTACATAACTTGAAAAGTGCCACGCTCAGTGCAAAAAGTCAAGTGAAGGCGTACAATTTGCCGCCTATTGAATGTTCAGCGCGTAGCTACGACACCCTAGCCTGGAGCATTGAAGTCTACACAATAGGTATAAGACTTGATGGTGGAGTGGGTAACTATTTATTGAAGCTGAGATACTACTGCAGTTTGTATCAATGAAGAAAACTGCAAAACACATCGAAACCTTATATTCGTCTTCAGTGACAGTCAGGCAGCAACAAAAGCCTTAAATTCGATCATAAAATCTCTGTAGTCCTAATAGATCCTCGCAGATCTTTACAGGAGCAACTTATCTGAAGAAACCATCCCTCTTTAGATCGCTGGTCATAGTAAAAATCATGCAAACAGCAGGGCAGACGAATTTACTAAGCAAGTTGCGAACAAAGGTGATTTTCCAGATGAACTTGAAAACTGCTGTTGAAGGAATTAACTTACAGAGAGGCCTGGTCAAAGTGGAAATGAAATTTTTCCTATCGCAAGTTGAAGCAAACTTTGTCCAATTGTTACAAAAGCCATCAGTTTCTGCCGGAACTTTTTAAGTAAATTCACTCTGCCGAAAATTAAAATGTCGAAACTAAAGGAATTTTTGGCTGAGCATAAGCTGAGAAGCTTTTTAGTTCGTGTTTTTCTATACCTTCATATGTGGAGGTGACGATTTTCCATTTGCTATGGGCTCAACCTGCTCTGACCCCAAGCTGACTTCGACATATTGGGCGCGCTTTTATAAAAGCTTTTACTACGTGGCGAAAGCTAATGAAAGCGATCTATTAAATTTCGTAGAGGTGTTCATTTGGAAGTCGTAGAGTGAGAAAAATATTCGTAATATCACAATAGAACTGTGGAGGCTTAAGAGTGCCAATATTCTCAAATCAGTAACCACTTCTAACTAACCTAATCTGACGCCGTGTAGAGAGGAATTTTTTATACCCTTACTGAACATGGTTCATGGTTTGATTCGAAGTGTTGAAGTATCAGGAGGAGAAGGGATAGACCCATCAAAATGTATACAAACATGATCAGAATGACGAGTTGAGTTAATTTATCCATATATGTCTGTTCCTCCGTTTGTAGGTTTTAAGATATTTGAACGAAATTTAGTATGCGTATGTATTTTTGTAACGTATTGATCATATATCGGAACATGCCAGATTTGTCGACTAATTCAGATAAATTGCTTCCATACATCCGATTAGTTGAGATATGTCATTTTGGTTAAAGACATTTGATATCGTTAAACAAATATTCACTCGTGACTAACTTTTGCAGATTTTAAATTAAATTTAGCATACAATTTCTCACAGTATATCACCGCATGCCTTTGTGCATTTCATGCCCAGTTGAACACACTTTCAATGTACATATCTATATTATATATTTTCTATATTCCCTCCTACTCGATTTTATAGCCAATAGGTATATGCACTCAAACACCACACACATGCAAACACATTCTAACTCCGCCACTCATTCACTAACGTGCATCTAATAAAATCGAGTAAAGAGCAAAAAAAATTTTATTAGAAAAAATAACAAAAAAAATAAAAAAAATTAAAATTAGTATGTATTGAGCAATTCGCTTGGAAAATTACATTAGTTCTAATGAACTGTGGCGCAAGTGTATGCATATTTCCTTTAAATTATTTGTAGGTGTGCATGTGAGTGTGTTTGAGCGTGTGTATGTGTTTATTATAATGGTTTGAATATTAACTACAACAACAAGAACAATAACAACTGCATATTTGCATAAAAGTATTTACTTTTGCTGATTTAATTACACCCATTAAAAAGTTAAAAGTGAAGAGGTTGTCGGGGCTGGGCTGGGCTGTGTGAACAGAAACAAAAACAAAAACAAAATCAAAAAAAAAAGAAGAAATCTGCTAAAAGCTGCGTATGGTATGCGTAAACGCTTGTGGCCTCGAGCTATGAGTATAATCTTTATGGCAGACAGGTGGTGAGCATTTAAAGCGTGGAAATTAAAGAAAAAATATTTTAATTTTTTATTTTGTTCATAACTAAATGGAAAAGGAAATGTAAGTAGATTTAATGATTTTCCATAATAATTGGCTGGTTCGTGTTTTTAAAAGCAATTTAAGTGCAAATTAATATTATGGAAAATATAAAAGTGAAATTTTATTTAAAGAAAGGTGCAAAATTAAAAAAAAACATTAAAAAACTCTTGGAAAACATTCAATTTTCACATTTTATTGCGCTCTCATTTGCATTAAAATTTGTTAGAAATTTTTACCATCAGATTTATTTTAATGGTATCTAGTATCTCAGAGTTTGCGTCTCTTAGATTCTTTTGAAAAGCTCTCGCTGTTAATTAACTCAATTCGATTCCATTTCAGCAGCGATTCTGTCTAGGAGCAAATTGTACTGTCAAAGGGTCTGACAATTTTTAGATGTCTCGGTTTTTTTTTTAATTTTCGGTAAGAGGTTCGCTTAGGTTGCGGGAAGTGGAAGCAAAGAATCACTTAAGGTAAAGCTGGATATTTTATTATATCACAGCATCATCCATATCTTCACAGCTCATTGAGTTCCTTGCTGATTTTTAATTTGGACACTTGCCTAAATGTCTGCCACCCGACGATTCCAAAAAGTGTCAGTCGTATAAATAATCAGAATTAATCCACACGCCATTATCGTTCATGCTTCATAGAGGGACTTATATTGTACTTTCTTCCAAGAGAGCCGATATGAGGAGCTTTTTATTTCGTGCCAGTAATGGAGTCGCAGGACTTTACCTTCGCTGCCGAAGCTCGACTGCTATTAGAAAAAACTAATTTTCAATATTTCTGGATGTTGGTCGTGCCAGTACTCAAACCATGGTCTTTCGAATGCTAGTTCGTACTGTTAACAACTCGGCTATCGCGGTCTAGTAGGCTTAGGTTCTTGATAAGTTGAGATTGATCTCATTTGGCTGTTGTTGTTGGTGTTGAAGATGATGAAAATGTTGCAGTTGTTCCTGTAAGCGCAAAAATTGAGCCCCTAACTAGCATGGTCTGATTGAACTCATGTCAAGTGGGGACTTGTTCTTCTTCTTTGTGTTGCTGCTATCTGCTATCCAGAGTCTGCGTCGAGATTGTGAAAGTTGGAATATTGTCGCACATACGGACTACAAATGTTGAGAGATTTTTCGGTGCCCTCCGGCTTCTCTTTGCTGTTCTTTCTACCTATTTCTTTTCCATGAATTCGAACACGAATGTCTCATCTGGTTAAATTGAATAGACAATGCGCTGCGTAGAAACTTAAGTCACATTTAACACGATCCTAAGTTGTTAATTGAAGATAATGAAATTACCCCAACGAGGCTGAAGTTTTGAGCAGCTTGAAGCGGAGTCTCTTTCACTCTCCTTTGACTGTTTATATAGAATGGAAATAGAGGAAAAGTCCTTCCGCCGACTTTTTTCTATCAGACGTAACTCGTTATGCCCGTACAATCAATGGCAAGTGCATGCAAAGATTTTCTGTCTAAACACTATTGTACTTCTGATTGATCTGAATATCAATATCTCTTTGCTTCTTTGACAAAATTCCGAATCCATTCGGATCTCCAATACAATACATAGTTTCATGCTTTCTTGTCTTCATTATGAAATTAATGTTGCATCAGTTTCAATTTACCCCATCATTAACGTTAACTACAACTTCATCTGACGTACTTATTTCATGCTCCACGTATGCACTCAACTACTTCCGGCTTTTGAGCTTGAAGGATTGTTTGCTGAGTGAACTCATATACATACATAACTACGTAAACATATACACACCTCACAGACCCAAATTTACTGCGGGAAGTGTTAAGCGACGGCCACAGCTCGTTGGAAGCGTTAATAAACACACATTAACTGTCCGAGAACTCCACAGACAACGTTCGCCAGCTCTCTTTCCCACTCTCTGAAGTACACTCACATTTTGACTACCTCTTCATACCAACTCGCTGGTAATTACTTTACAGTGCAATTTATATTTAAATTAATAAACTCAACACTGTCGCTTGACGCCATTAGAGGTGCGCAAATGGGTCTCTCACCTATGAACCGTCATATGCCTGACTGGTGTACATCCACCAGCTGTCCGTTGCATGTCGTGAACGCGCTCAATTGTTGTATTCGCCAATCGACGATCAGCAATCAGCAATGTGACGCAGTAGCAGCGCGCTCAGATACGATCTAAAGCAGCGAAGCAACTGAGCGAAAACGAAATTGCTAACGCTGGCGAGTTGGCCGACTGTGGCAAGTGGCAAGTGGCAAGTATGGTAGTTAGAACGAAGCGCACGTTTATATGAGTTACTACATGCTTACGCTACATAGCTGCAATGTACCACGAAAGCTATGATATCTGCCTGCCATCGTCAAGCATCGCTGATTTTCATAACTATGACGTTGTTGCGCCGCGTCGCGCAGACTCTCCATTCAGCGCCTGTACGTTGGGCGTGGCTGATATCGTTGCTTTGCGATCGCTATCTAGCTTTTGCCGCCAAGCGATTATTGTAATGATAATGTGGCAAATGTGGTGTTGGGCTGCGCCGAGCTCGGTTTGGTGGCCAACACGTTGGCTCATAAGTGGAATGCACACCGCACACATATACACACATTGCCATGTAGCGCAGCTCAAAGCGATCACTTGCTGTACGCAGCTGTATGTTGCAGCAATTTATAGAAGCTCTGACTTATAAAACTCTCATTGTGTTTGTTTCCTGATTCACAAGAAATCGCATTTCAGTTCAGCTTCGGCCACTCTCCTTTCCCAACTCTATTCATCTTTGAAATCTTGCTGATCTCGCTGCCGCCACTGAAGATCATCTTCCGCATTACAAGCGTAATTCTCATGGTTCCATTCACATAGCCTTCCAAGCACTTACTGTTTACCTGAGCTGATCTCCTTCCATCAGCCGTAGATGTACGCAAATCTGCCAGGTCTTGACTGCTGTCAGCTAGCCAGATTGTTGCTTCTAGTGATTAGTCGTATGCGCTACCTAATTAAATATGTTTAGACAATTCGTGTTTTACGAGCTTAACCATACGGCCATTCAAGCGTCTGCTCAAACTCATCGCATTCAGCTCGTCTTCGAGGTTTTCGTGTTACGTTGCTGCTTTGCTCGTTCGTTGGGTGCGAATGAAAGAGCGGAATTATTTCTTGCCGAGATTAATGCAGTGCAAAAGATGGCCATCAGCTAGGAATTATGTGCTACAAGTGAGTGTGGAAAATTGCTGTGGAAAGTTTGACTAAGCTGAAGTGTATACCGTTAAAAGTGAGTTTTTAGTAAGTGAAATTAAAAAAAAAAATCAAAAATTTAAGTTTTCCATTTCAATACAATCTTGACGAGCTGAAGTCAGAATTTGGACTTCGCAAAATAACACCAACAAAGGCATTAGGGGCAGATAATATCAGATCATATCAACACGTCACCGCAACAATATCAAATCGCAAGGTCATTTGGAGGCGGCGAGGAATTATTTCCCCTCTGACAAGGTCGAAACGAGGGGCAAAGACGAACAAGTGCAAACGAGTTACACATTTAGAAAAGGCAAACAAAAGGCCTCCTGAGCTATAATGACGTGATTCTATTCTCCGCCTTTAGCGAGGATCTGCACTTTCTTTTGGAAGTTTGTAGCGGAGACCTACTCCTCTACTTTTAAGAATCCATACGGAGATAGACGATCCAATTTTTGTGAAGAACCACGTGTTAAGAGAAGCTAACATTACCGTCAACTCCACCAATTTTTGAAATTCAAAAAACAAACATAATAACTGAAAAGCCAACTGTGCACTAAAAGGTGGGTGAACCAATGAACTCTATCTTTAGTGTTATGGGCTCCTTCGCGATGGAAAAAGATCTCTCGTTGAGTCTCAACTTCGAAGTGACAAACTTTTTCTTTCAACTCCAGTGTTAATCCGATCCAGGTGTGTGCGGAATCGAAGAAAGGATATGATATTTCCAAACATTGATTGTCTTCTTCCGGTCACAGGTGCCGCTTAGTGCTCTGGAGCCGTAGTTGCCTTGCCTTCTCTAAACAAGGTAAAGTAAAAAACTATTACTCTCCTCTCCCAACGCTCTCATCAACCCTTTTGCCTTCAAACGTTGTCTCCACCCTCCTCCTTCGCCACTCACTGCCTCTTTGTTATTTTCTCATAAATAACAACATTTCAGCAGTTATGACCAGCAGCAGCAACTATTGGACAACGCCTTCCGATTCTCAGAGATCCACACGCATGTCCAACATTCACAATCACACCTACAACATACATACCATACATATTTATAGCCCAGCTTACTCTGTGACCCCCTCCCTCAACCCACAATCACACAATCAACAACATTAAAATGTTTATTAACTTTGGCATCGTTAACGCGCCGCGGCGGCCAATTCGCCCGTAAAACACATACTCACATGTACGCACATGCATACAAATGTTGCTTGTGGGCAACTAAATATGAGAATATGTTGCTGGGCAACAGTGTTGTCGGTGGTTAGTCAGTTTAAGAGGAGGCTAAAACGTTTTATTGGCAATTTGGCTGCAAGAGATCGCTAGTAAATATGGCGGATACTGACGACAAGCGCGTACCGATGCGATTTTATTGCTCTTTAGTTGCCGCCCATGCGATGCGTTGCGAAGAAGGTGAATACACGTATGTACAAATGTGTATTATTTTTTTTTTGTTGTTGAGAAATTGTTGTTTTAGTGTTGTTAAAAGCCCAGAAGTTGCTAACAAGCGACATGACTTAATTTATGTACTTGTTGGAGCATTTTATGAGTCGTGTCTAAGGTTAAGGAAAGACAGAATTGGTACTAAAACTCATTTTCTAATACCTTTTTTCGTTTTTGAGGGAAAAAAAACGTTTATTGGGAATTAAGTATAGCCTAGCCACAGGCTTCCGGTTGTATGGATCCCAAACATAAGGCTAGACTTTCTTTCATTGGATTGTATCAATTTCTATCCCATAGGACGATGAGTGATGAGGTAGCTCTCGCACAGCCAGCTAGTGGTTTTGCTTTATCGATTGCTGAGTCAGTTCAAAAATCTGACGGGTGGCTGAGATGTAGCTTTAGCTTGCGGTTCCTCTTTCTGGCTTCGAAAATTTCCTATTGTTCTGCAAGATGTCTTGGTTCTGAATCACATAGGCTATGTGTTCAACAAACGTCTTGTCTCTGTCCTGTTCCTTTAAAACTGATGACCCGCTGTCGAACGTAACATCGAAGGGATATCCGTAACGTTAAAACCAAATCACGAAAGCTAATGTTCATACCTCAAGTCAGTTAGCTTTCCACTTTACATCCATATATTCTAGACAGTGATGGAGTGCAAGACTCATTCCCTAACTTCCTTTTAAAGTCTTTCCTTCCTCTGCCCTCGGCAAGTCAGAGATTGCATCATTACCTGTTTAACTTTTCATCCCTTTCTAGATGTGTGGTTTTTGTCATCTTTGGCTCAGTATGAGCAGGGGATTCTGCTTCTTGGTAGTCTGATTTTATTCTCGGAAGTCTGGTTTTATGCTCGAAGGTCTGATCTGATAATCGGACGTCGTCGATCGAACTCGACGTACATACGGGATCCTCTCTCCTCTTGCCTTAAGATTAAGATCTTCCTTCAAGCTTTCTTCACCCACTTGGAGTCCTCGTCACTAAAGTTTCTCGTTCTATTTTCAACTTCGATCAAAATACGTCACTGTACTGTGTCTTCCTTTGTAGCTTTAACAAGAAAACCAATTTATTTCTCTATGTGTGTCTACGACAATAACCACTTTGTCTATTTCCTCATCTGTTCGAAATGAAGTTGCAAAACTAACCATAACAACACCCCTCGCAGTACTAACAAAAAGAGCCCAAAAAAAAAACCCAGAGAGCCATAAGACTCACAGAACTTTGAAGCACAAAAAAGAAACCAAACAGACGAAATTGACATTTGCACATGTTGCAAGCAACGCACACCAAGTCACAAATATATAAACCGATTTCAAAACTTAACAAGCCATATGAAAAACGCCAAACTTCTATGCGAAGCAGTGACAGGCAGAAGACCATGGACGGAGGAACTGTAAAGAGGGCGGGAGAAGTAGAGCAACCGAACAACAAGTAAATCTCCCACTCCACCTTCTCGACATAAAACGCCCAACTGGACCATTTTAAAATGTGAACGCGTATTTAAAGCAGTGCAGCCGGAGACTGAAGGGGCGGCAGTAACGAGCCACAAACTTAACAGAGTTTGCTGCACTGCAAGGCAGCGAAGGGACAACGAGGCAAACACTGGCCGTCACGTCAAATTGTGCACACCCAAAATTGCAGCCGTACACAACGAAGGGCGCTAAGTGGCAGCGGCGGCGGCGGCCACCGCAAGGAGAGCAGTAAACAGCGACCATCAGCAAAGTGCTGACCGGCCCCCATATTGTAAAGCTGAATACCAGCATGCCAGCGTGCGAGCTCATCTCGTTGTTGTATAGTAGATTGAATGGCTCTACGTTGGGTTTACTGGCTGGTTGGCTGTCCGGCTGCCGTGCCTTTTAAAGGTGGCTGTTGGTGCTTGCTGGTGTTGCTGCCGCTTTTGAGTCATTGTAGGCGTCAACCTGCTCTTTAAGCTGTATTATTTATGCGGTCGCGTTCCCGCCGTGCGATAAGCAAGCTAAGTGCGCGTGCGCGCCTGCCACCATTTCGAACTGAACGCCCTTTCTGCTCAATATACTGGTGATTATTGAGTGCTGTTGCTGCTGCTGCTGCTGCTGGTGATGCTGATGCTGATGATGTTGCCAACAAGCGCGTTAGCTTTGCTTTAATGTGTTGCTGCTGTTGTTGCTGTTGCTATGATTCTTCGACACTATGCAGCAAGAATTAAAAAAAAATCGGGACACCTAAGACAATCAACAGAATCGCGGTATTGATGTTTGCCTGGCGCCACATGATGTTTTAAGGGCTCAAAATTTCTTGGCCGAAATTTAGCTAAGAATGAGCGTGAAAGAATGTATTTACAGACCTTTAGTAGAGGCCCTCAGTACATGTCTACTAGCATGTGTAACCGGTTATTATGTTTACTACATTCCGAAAGGTCGTGAGCTCGTCTCTTGGACAGACTAACATTCAGAAGCATAGAAAAGTGTAAGAATCTAGCTCTGACCAAACCGATGTCTGAACTCCCTTGGCTGGGAGCTATCGTGGATATTTTTGACACCAAAATATTAGCTTTTTATCGATCTATTCCATTAGCAGTTCAGTGGTAAGTAATTGCAGATTCCCTTACTTCCAAATACACCAATCCCTATGATTTCCTGAAATCAAATTGGACATCGCGAAAAATCTATCTATTAAGCGGGCACGACCATCCTCTTCAAGTTTCAGTTCATAGGCAGACTATTTCGGGAGCGAGTTTGAAAAGTTGAAATTATTTTCGAGGCGGTGTCTTATAAGAGCTCTAAAGAGCTGTCGGTATCTAATCATTTGCTTGTGAACTAATAAAATGTAAAGTAGATTTTTGAAGCAACGGACTTAAGAAGTGTACAGGATATCCAGGAAATATTTAAATAAGAATTATTTCATCAAAGATATATAACTTTAAGATAAGGTGTTTCGAAGTAGCGTTTGTACATCCAATGAGAAAAAGCCCAAAAATATTCGAAGAATTCTCATGCAAAAGACTTGCTTAACCCTCTCGACGGTTCAGAGCTGCTTTCCAATTATCAAACAGAGTTGATTATTTCTCTCAAGTCGGTTCATTTGGCTTACAGAGATTTCATTTGAGCTTTACTTGATACTACAAGCTTTTAAGCTTCAGAAGACTTGGGACTTCAGGTCTGAGTAGAGATACACAATTAGCAGTCACTCTTCCCATTTCCAATATCTCTCGGTATCTTTCTCTATTTTGTTGTTCAGCATACACCGTTCCACCCTTTGCGTTAGGTCCCAAATTAAGGACAGTTGCAGACTATCAGCGGATTTTATTGTTTATCTTTCAGTCGCCCTTACGATCAATACCACGAAAATATTCGTTCCTTTTCATAAAAAATGATTTGCGGAATTTTGGTAGGTCTGACTCTGACTAATTCAGTGGTATGAACCTCTCAATACTCCGTTTGTTATCAAAAAAAATTTCACTCTTTCGAATGACTTCTTAAGCTGGTGGGCCTTATTGGGAAGGGCAAGTTTTTTATCATAAAAGCCAAAGCTTTTTTTTTATAGATTTTCGTTCTAGTTTTTTTTAAATTACTTTTCCTAACCATAAAAAACTTTTACTTCAATTTTTCATTTAAGTTCCTTTTATTAAAAAAATCGAATTAAAATATTCCAAATTTGTTAAAAAAAATAAATCCTAATTGATCTTAGGAAAATTTCCAATTTTATTTCAGATAAAACTTAAAGTTATTTCAGAAAAGATCTAATGTTTTTCAGATATTTCGAAAATATTTGAAATCTTTGTTCAACACATTATATTAACCGTTATGGCTGTTGCACAGTGTTGCTAGTTGATCGCGCATAGTGATTTGAACTACATTTAGGGCACTTGCGAATGTCCTTACAAGTTGTTCACATTTTTGTATTTTTTCTTCTTCTTTTTTTTTTGTACTTCGACTGGGCGTTAGTGTTCATAAAAGAAAATTGCAATATTTTTGCGTTGTTGTTGCTGCTGTGGCTTCTTCTGGCTTTACGACTTTATCAGTTGGAATGCATCTTTGCGCCTGCGGGCATTTCTAAAGCTTTCTTTTATTTCTTTATTTGTTTCCTTTGTTGCTTTTTTGATGTGATTTTTTATTTTTACGAGTTCTTATGAAAAGTTTTTTTTTTTATTTTGCCTTTGTAAACTACGTTAGAACTTCGAATGAGCGAATCAGTTGTACTATTTCATTTCCAAGGAGAATGTTTTTGTGATTCGGTTTTTTTCCTCAGGACTCTTCGCTGCTCAGGCGAAATCGTTTTATCAGCATAACTCAGTTGAGTACATTTTTGCTGCTTCGCTTGCCAATTTTATTGCTGCTGCTGCTGCTGCTGCTGGTGCGCTGCTTCGTTTTTATTGCCTTGAAACTCGGCTTTGTCTAGTTTCACGAGTTTTCCTTTTCAAATCCTGCTTGTTTTTTTGTTTCGAATATCTTTTGTTGCTATTGCTTTCTATGGCCGCAAATAATAAGAATAATAATGATAATCATTATAATATGCCAACCGGCAATAACACAGCCGAGTGCTGGATGCATAGTGGCTGCTTGGCGGTTGGACATTGCGCAGATTCGCGTTTGGAGGCTGTTGCGCGCCCACAATTACTCGCCACTAAATGCAGTCGAAATGAAGGGTTTAACGCCGCCAGCGGTTTTGGGTCAGTGATTTGAATGCAATGTTGGTTGCTCTTGCTTCCATTTGATTGGATTTCTACATGATTCTATGAGCATATGCGCGCCGCTGCTGTCGGTGTGCAATGTGGTGAGAGGTGCGAGATTTTGGTGAGCATTTTTTTTCCACATTTGAAGGTTTATCTCAGACTGTAGGTCCAAATTTTAAAGCTGTGCAGAGATTCAGGAACATTAAAGTAGATGAGTCTCTGATTTGATCCTAACGCTCTCCGGCTTAGAACTGTACAATACCGATGAGACAAAACAATTTTCTATCTAAAATCTACTATTAATAGTGGACAAGTAGTTAATAGCGCGAGCTGCCATGCGGAAAGCCATGGTTTCGAATCTGTATAACTCATTAAGATTATTTCTGAAAGTTTCAATTGCCATCTTGCGAGGGAGTGAAGAAGAGTTGGTTGTCCACAGTATAACTTTCAAGCAATGAAAGAGTCAGAACCCTCACCCGGTGTCTATGGTAGGCATGCTTTAATCAGTATGATTTAGTAGGACCTTTGGTAGACACGATTTGATATTAAGCCAACCTATCCCGAGATATCGTATGGTCTATTTGTCAAAAAAAAAAAAAAATACATGCAGCAAGCGTTGTTTAATGAAGGCAGATCCAGAAATTGTTACTTTTGTGTATTATATTTTGCTGTTATTTGTTGATTTTTCCTGCTTACTTCATTGAAATGCCTTTCTTCGGTGTCTATTGGTTTGGTTCCGTCCTGATTAGGTTTCTTGGATCGAGTTTTTATTGCATCATCAGCAGAGGCGCTGAAAGCTTGGGACTGTGTCTCTGTCCGGGAGTGCAGACTACCTTCTGGTACAGACACCTCACTCGATTGAGAGATTTTTACCCCTTTTACTTTAGTTTGGATACCATTTACTTGCATTGTACTGTGCTGTTCTGTATTGTTTATACTGTGGTTGATACTTCCGAGAGACTCAGATAGAGTGACATCGCCATTGTTAACCTTTCTATTTCCACTGCGATTATCGTCAATTTGTATTGTTGTTGTGTTTGTTTTATTTTTAAAGATTATGTTCTGATCCCACGAGAAAAGCGGAAGGGATTGGTGTCCCTGTTATATTCGTTATGGGCAAAGAAGTTGTTTATGCTACCGATCACACCCAGGCGGCGGAGGAGAACGTTCGTGATGAGTTACACAATAACCGCCCACTGATCATTCAGCCAGCAATGCGATTACTTCAACAGCTGAATTTACATTTACAAGTGATAGGAAATTGGCGTTCGACCAAAGGTCTATTTAAAAGCAAAGAAATAAAACAATGTTTCTTCGGGATCGCAATTATGTTTGTAATGTCCTCCTTTTTGAAAAAATATAAGCCAACTGACCTTCTCCGATCCCATTTCGGCCAAGTTTGCTTCTAGTTGCGACAGGTTTGTTTTCACCTCGCGCTTTCTGTAAAATATTCTTATAATAATAGTTTGCATGTGGTCAAAAGAATACAATTGTGGTCGCACAATCATTTGCTACGAGTACTCAGTTCTTCTCTATGGCTTTGGGACGAGACACTCAAAAAATCCATAATTTGTTATGTTCATCTGCGACAGTCCAGTGCGCTTCTAGTGTTTATCGCCATCGAGTCAGAGAATTTATTGCTACTGTGACTGTCAGTCGAGATGAAGATGTCTCTTCCTGGGTATATGTTATGCTGAAAAATTCGGCTTGGTACAGACTGCTAACATCTGGAGAGTTCCAGTGAAGAGTTTCAGTAAGAGACATCATATCATATTTTGAAACACCTGTTTAAGCTCGATATTCCCGGCTGGAGAATCACATAATCTGTCTAATACTTCCCTGTCGCGAAACAGTGTCACACAGTTGGATCGGGTACCCAAAATAGAAATGCAGCCAAGTTCTACACTCTTAGTAGAGAAGTATTGTAGAATTTTCTGAAATTCTTGTGGGTCCTGGCGACTAACAGCTCCTTTGTACACCACCAGGGGAGAAGGATAATAGTGCCACCACGTAAGCAACTCTCACTGGAAAGGTTTCGAACCCGAAGATCAACCGCAAAGTTGCACTTCAATAACTTTTTGGTTTAAGTTGAGGGAGAGTGATTTTCGGAATTCTCTTATTCATACACATATACACGTACATACACGTATACCATATATATTATAAAAACAAAAATATAGACTTGGCAATCAACGTGTCTATCATTCTCAATTTTTACCCTTTCTAACCCACAGTAGCAAATGTGAAATTCTTTAAATGTTTACCAAAATCTCAGCATTTCTAAGTACATTTACTTATTTGCTGATCTAATCTACGGACATATATGAATTTGTATTTACTTATACGACTACATATAGGTATATGTAGGAATGTGCGCGCTGTGCATCGACTGACCAGTATAAATGACTATTTACTGCCACAAATATGAAGGTAAACAATAAATGAAAATGAAAATGAAAATGAGTGCAAAAGCTAACAAAAAACCGAGCAAAAAAACTATTGAGCGAAGCGGATATGAGGGCTTAGATATCGTACTCCCTGTATTGTATGGTATGTATGTACTCGTATAGGTATATGGTATGTGTGTGTTGCTTATGGTAAATAAATATGTAAATCTGCATGCAAATTGGAAATGTGAGGGTATTTCGTAAAACCAGTGCAACTATTGAATATGAAAGAACGCCAACTAAATAAACAAATGACGATGGAAGATGGAAAGATTGAATGTGGCAAGGTGAGGGTGATGCCAAGCAAGTGTGTGTGTGTGTGCGTGTGTGATGGGGGGAAGCAGGCATATGACTGCATAGTGGCCGAAGTAAACAAACCGTGAATATGCAACTTATTCAAATGTGCTTATCAGTTCGATCAGCAGGGCACTATAACAAGGGCAACAGCAACAGCAACAGCAGCAGCAGAAGCAGCGCCAGCAGTTACAAGCAATAAATGCAATGCAATAGACATTGGCTTGCGCAGTTGTATGTGTGTGTGTGTGTGTTTGATAGTAGTCGTTGGTGCAGTAGCAAAAAGTTGCTGAGCCAACAACTACTACTGCTGCTGTTGCTGCTGCTGCTGTTGCTACTACTAACTATTAACATTACTTGCCTGTGGTAGCGGCAACATATGGCTGGTGGGCAGTTGCTGTTGTTTCTGTAATGTTGTTGTTGTACGGTTTAGCTACAGTTTGTTAGCTAAGCTACGTATTTTGCTGTAGTATTTGCTACCCTTTGAGTCATACCACGAATATTTTTTTTCCTTATTTTCTTTTTTTATTTTTTTTTTACTTTCGATTAACTCTGCTTTTTACTTCGTGCTGCTGGCTACCAACCAACCAACCAACCAACGAGCCATACAATGTTGCTGCATCTCTGATTGCAGCTGATTAAATGCTGAGATTGAAGTTTTTAACTTGCGCTGCTCGTCGTAGTGCCCTTTTGGGCTACTTTTTCATTGCATTTTATTTCATTTTATTCCATTTTGCTATTTCATTTTCCATTTACAAAAATTTGTATTATTCATAAAATGTTTGGCAGCAGAAACAACAGCAACAGCAATAGCAATTGATTGCTGTTGGCCACTACACAACTGTCTGACCTTTTTTGCTCCTATTCACTACGCTTGCCCTTTTCACTCCTATTTCCACATCCACACAAAGGTCCTTCCTTTTTCATTCCACCTGCGTGGTATGGCATGTGCGTGCTTTGTTGCGCATTCTTTGCACGTTTGCAGCATATTAACAACAATATTAATATTTTTGTAAAAAGCAAGAAACTACGAATATTTGTACGAGGGCTCTTAGATAAGTCAGTTAGTTTTGCTGTAAATACAACACTGCATCTCGTCAACTGTTATCGATTACTAGACTGCTGTATGATTTTGAGCAAGCTGCGCCATTTTGTTTGTGTTGGACAGCCATTAATAGCAGACGATCTCGTGAATTTTAATAAAAATGAAAAAAAGTGAATTTCCAACACCGAAACCAAGTGAAAAATTGATAAATATTTTATTATGGGCACTCTGCATCGTCAAATTTAACGATTAAGAAGTGGGATTTACTGAGTTCCGTTGGGGTGGTACCAGTGCAAGTGTCGCCGCACCAGAGATTGTCGACAAAATCCGTGAAATGCTATTGGGCGATCGGAGGAGAAAGGTGTGTGAGGTGGCTGAGGCTGTAGGCATCTCAACTGCGCAGGTACATCACATTTTACATAAATATTTGAACATAAAAAAAACTAACCGCGGGATGGGTGCCGCGATTGCTCACACACGACGATAAGTCCAAGCTTGTAACCACTACAGAGGAGTCTTTTGCGATGTTCAACCGAAATACAAAAGAATTGTAGATTCACCCACACCATGCCAGAGGCCAGAGACCAATCAAGAGGGTGGGTTTCCCGGGAAAATTTGCCCCAAGGAAAGCCAATATGAACCTCTCGCAACAAGGTCATTATCAGTGTTTTTTGGAATGCACGAGGTGTCACTCATATCGATTACCTTGAAAAGGGTAGAACGAAGAACGGACTATTTCTTGTTTTCAAAACTGAATAAATGACTGTGCTGTAAGTGCCGTGGGTCGAACAAAGTGGTCATCATAGAAATTATCCACTACTTGAAGGGCCTTGAGAAAATTTATTATTTGGAAGGAATACATAAATTGGAAAAGCGCTGAACTAATCATATGGAGCTAAAAGGAGACTATGTTGAGGAAGGAAGCGCTTAATTGCCGAAAAAAGTACAATTTTATTCAAAAAGGCACTTATCAAACTACCCTCGTAAAACCATTATTATCTAGTTCATACTGTTTTATACTTTTTTGCATTTTCTTTTGTTTTTTTTTTTTTGATTTTTTGAAGTTTTTCGAAGATTTCACTTTGAGCTTTTTGTATTTTCTTTATACATATGTAATTTTTAATAATTTCTGTATTTTATTTTAATTTTTTTTGTGTTGAAAACTCGAATTTTGTTGTTGTAAGTCGAACTGTTCACTAAGAAACTCAGAAATTCTATGAATAAGTGCAATATTTTTGCATCACATACATACACTCATATATATGTATACAAAGCATGCCTAGCATTATTTTTTAATCTATTTGTATGTATACTTGTTAGTTCATCTTCTTTTGAATAATCGAAGTGCACTTTTAATATTGAAATGAAATATTTTGCTCCATCGCTTTCTTTTGCTTTCCAATATCAATAAAAAGCTTGTTGTTTTTTAATCTTCTGATTATTTTCGTGGCTACAAAAAAATTGAATTATTATCCGAGGCTTTCGCATTAGGTTAGCTAAGGTTGTTGAAGTGGCTGCTGGGAATCAGCTCGCTTAGGCCACCAAACGGCTCCATTGTGATACCACTGAAGATCACTTTAGCCCTCCTCCCTAGTCGAAACACCATTTGAATTTGTAAAACAAAGCCATCGACTTGTTATTTCGCTCAAGCTTCTAAAAGTTGCTGTCTTTAGACCTCCAAAGGGTAGGAGTACCACAGAAGTCATGTGATGCTACACCCAGCCTTTCTGAATATCTATCTAATACAAGATTGCCTGCAAGAGGATCCATGATTGTAATAAGCTCTCTAGACCTTATTTTCTTAAATGTCGGTCATATTTTTAGTCACATTGCAATGAAGACTTATTCATCTTGAGTTAGCTTCTGCTGTAAGCTTACAAGAAGGGAGTAGCATGCCCAGACTATTTCATGATGGCGAAAGTAGAAGATAACTTCCCTTTCTTGCAAGCTCGTCCTCCCATCTTATTAAAAGGTATGCTACTGTGTCTAGGAACCTGCACTAGACCCAGAGAGAACGGCTTGGCCATCACGTTTAGACCTGTCAGTTAGAGTCTAGGAACGGCGAGCGTTTTTGTGGTCCTAACCACAACCCCGTAAGTGAATATTGCAGTAACGTTTATGCATAAAAGTCCAAGTAGATTCAGGCCTTTTGCTTACCTCCTTCAGCATTTCATTTGAACCTTCCCAGCTCCTACCAGATTCGTAAACTCTTACTTTTCAAATAGTTTTACATTTCCATGTACCAGTTTGCCAAATGACTTTACTGTCTCATGCACAATGCAAACAACCGATGTATTTGCCACATGCCACACCAAGTACTCAGCTATGACAAAGTGAACCCGATGATGAAGTGGCATTGGTCAGCGATAAGCAGTCATATTTCTCTGTTTACTAAAGAACTTGTACAACAACAACAACAATAACTATGCAAAAGCCAACAATAAGCGCTAAAGAGGCAAATATTGTTGCATTCACCAAGTCGTCTGCATACAAATGTATTTGACTTTTTACATATGCATATTTGCCAGTGTGTGTGTGTGGCATAAAGTCAGGCGTTGCAGCAAATCCAACTGTGCACTCGTAAGAGTAACATAAAATGCGGCACATAAGCATATCAGCGCCACTTGCGGTGGCAAGCACCCATGGTAGCCGTGGCGAGCGGAAATTGTATGCTTGTGTGGCTGTATGACTGTCTGGGACATGAGTTGTGGGTTGCAAGTATGGCAAGTTAACTCTTACTTTAAACGGCAGCTTGCAAACAATTTTTTTGCTTTTGCTTTTGCTGTTGTAGTTATTTTTGCACTATGCAACTACTCAATGTTGCTGCTTTCATATTCCATATCAAAATGGCTTATCTACTGCTTGGCTGCCACATGTTGCAAACCAAAAAAAAACCGTAAGAGAGAGGCTTAGACACACGCCGAATAGTCGAACGGGCCGAGTTCTAAACACTGCCGGGACAGCCGGGTTGCGACCGGCGTTGCGAGGAAAAAGATTAGAGCGCACCAACGTGGTAGTTTTCTGTGTTGTTTTTGTTGTTGTTGCCATTGACTTGGCTGCAAATGAAAATATCAACAACAGCAGTCAGAAAGCTACTAGCCAACGAGGCAGCCATGCCGACTAACTAACAACTAAAGACTAACGACACGATGTTGCACACACGGGTCAATTAATATGTAAAGATCTTTGAGTTGGAATTTCTGTGTTGTTTTCTGTTTCGGTTGTTGTCTGTGATGATGTCTTAACAAAATGTTGCTACACTTGTACGTACATATGTAAATATTAGTAGTTATGTTGATCAAAAAGAGCGCCGCACTCACACAACCAAATACAGTAAAGATATACGCAATAATAATAAGAAAAATATTATTATAAATATAAAATTAAAAATTAACGTTAAATAAATTTAAAAAAAATATGAAAACAGAAATACAGAAAAAAATTAAAAAACACACTATAAACTTAAAAAATAGAAAAACATTTAAAAAAATTTTGGTTTTAATAAAAAACGAAAAAAGAATAAAAAAGTAAAATATTAAAAGAAGAGAAAAGAAAAACATTAGTGATAAAAAATAATGAAAAAAAATTAATAGAAAATTAATAATTAAGAAAATAAAGGGATAAACACTTAGAAAAAAAGGCTAAAGCTAATAAAAACAATAGAAAAGTGTACAATCATAACTTAGAAACACATAAAATAAGACTTAAAAAAAAAATAAAAAAATAAAAAAATAGAAAAGCTTCTAAAAATGGGATAAAAATGTTAGAAAAAAGTATGAAAAAATTAGGAAAGAAAAAAAAATTTTAAAATAATATAAAAGAGAAAAAGTGAGAAAAATCATTACGCAAAAAAGGTATTAGAAAAGGTAAAAAATTAAAAATAATTAAAATAAGACAGAAAAGAATAAGATTTATAAAATTAAAAAAATTAAAAAATAAAAAATAAAGTTTAGCAGTTAAGTATTCAAAAGAATTGATGAAAATGAACAGAAAACTAAAAATTAAACTATATTAAATTTAAATGAAGAAATAACAACCGAAAATTTATAAAATATTTATAAAAAGATAAGGTAATAACGGTAATAAACAAAAGTACCTAAAAACGAAAATTAATATTAAAAAAAAATAAATAAGTAAAAATAATAAAAAAAAGGATTAAACTAAAAAAAATTAAATAGGTATAAAAAATAAAAAGTTAACAATGAAATTAAGACAATGGCAGAGAAATATATATTTAAACTTTAAACAATGCGAAAAAGGAAAATTAAATAAAGGCAAATATACTGTGTATATCATTTAAAGATGAAAAAGCATTTATAATAAAAATTAAAACAAAAACTTACAAAATTAAAAAAGCTAACATATTAAAAAAAATTTAAAATTGTTAAAAAAAGGTTAGACAAATTTTTAAATAGTAAAAATAATTTAAAAAGAGGTAGGAGAGAATGTAAGAAAAAAAACAAAAAAAAAATTAAAAATATTATTAACTAAATATTTTATGTATATTATTTATATGAAAAAGTATTTATAATAAAAATTAAAACATAAGATTAGAAAATCAATAAAGGTAAAATATTAAAAAAAAATTTAAATAGTTTTAAAAAAAGGTTAGAAGAAATTATAAAAAAAAATTATAAATAGTATTAAAAAAGGTTAGAAAAAAATTATAAAAAAAATATCAATAGTTAAAATTATTTAAAATACGTAGAAGAGAAAGTAGGATAATAAAAAACAAAAAAAAAACTAATAAAACAAATTATTAACTAAATTAAAAATTTTTAAAATTCAATTAAATGCTAAAAAAATTAAAAGCAATGAAAAATTGAGAAATTTAAAAAAAAAAGTAAAAACATAAATAAAAAGCGTAAATAATATGAAACATTAGAAGGCTGAAATCCAAAAAGTATTTTTTTTATTAAAATTAAATAGTTAAAAAGAAGAAAGACAAAAAAGTATGCATCAGTCTGCAGCCACCAAGCAACACTTAATCTAATAATGTTCAGATTGCAGTCATAATTGATGTATGAGTTTTTCTTGTGTTTTTTTTTTTTAATTCTGTGCCTGTTGTTTCTTCTCTCTTATCTCCAGCATTTGACACACTTCAAAGCAACAAGAAGCTGCACAGACGAAATTCACTTGTGGCACGACCTTCCTGTACGCGCATCCTGTTCAAAAACACAGCCACTGATATCAAACCAATTCAGTGCCATTTGCTTGCCGTTTTCCTAATGCCACATGCATACATACACATTCTAACTACATAACTACAGTAGTGCTTAAATTAATGAACAAACACATACACATACGAGTACCATACATGTAGCGCGCTCGTCTATTCTCTTTTGAATGTCTGCATGCATCTCTGCCATTGGGTGATCTATCATAGTTGACTTCTGCTCTTGCACTATCAGCCGTTTTCCGCCACTGACTGCTCGCGAGCTTTGAACGATGTCTTTGGCTATAAATTCTGATGGGTAATAAATTATGATTTGTAATTAATTTTCCGTAAATATTTAGTATTTATCAATGTGAGTTGATTGTTCGAAGAAATTATGTTTGCATAATTTTCTATCTGCTATTCAATGCTTGAAGAGTTCGTTAGTGTCTTGTGGCATGCCAGACTGCTTGATTGGAATTTTTAGTTGAAGGCAAAAATTAAAATTTTCAAGTCAGACCAAAGACGTTTGCATGCATATCCGTAGATTATTTGGCGGCAACAATTTTTTCTGGACACTTTCTTTGAATTGGATAGGAAAATACGTCACACGATGCGTTTTGGAAACTTTATAATTTGTAATGGTGGCGAAATTGAAGTACTAAGCTTTGCGATTGCCCATTGCAGCTGACTGATAAGAAATATTTTGTGAGGTTTAAACTCGCTTGCGATTCAATATCACTAAGCTGGAAGATAGGTCTAGAAACATTGAAAGAGCCGGAAATTATCGTATTGGCTCAACGTTTGGGGACGTTTAAAGGAGGCTGTCAACTCGGTACTTTTTTCATGAATTCTACGGTAAGGCCCTTTATTCCGTTTAGCGATTCATTCAGACTTACAATAAATATGTTTTTTAATATTCATTTTATTTGTCTTAATTTGCGCAGGCACCGCCTTTCTGAATACACCCAAGTCAACAGCAGTATGCGAACCACACTTCGACGTCAATTGAAAACGGCAAGTGAATTCAAGTCCCTTCCCCTGCTCTCAACGGTGAAAGTTGCATTGACATATTTCCAAGCTAGAGCGTTTATGTCCATCTGGATGGCATGACCTAGTGAGTGTCTCTTAATTGACGTGTTGCCAGCTTTTCTTACAGTTGGTTCATATCTATGTGGCTGATCCCAAGCTCAAGAGACAACCTGCATAACGTGAAGGAGTATAAATTGGAATGATATTTGTGCAAATTTGGTTTGGGATTAGAGATGGGAGAGATAGTCGCTTGCTGCAAGACCGAGCACCGCTAGCAGCTGCATCTCTAGTGCAATGAGAACTCAGCTAGCCGTAAGCCCGGGCTACACTCGGTTCTCATCTCGCCCAAGAATTGCACAGAAGAACCCAAAAAGGATGAATTGAGACTTTGCAACTAATATAACTGCATACCCTGAAGCAGGACTACATTCCACTCCACCTAACACATTTAAGATTAAAAAGTAAAATCTTTAATTTTTTTCAGTCTTACTTTTATTGATTTATTTATTTTTTTCAGCCAACCCGCCGCACTTTACATATTGTAGTAAGATATTCATTTGGATTCTAAATCTTGCAGCGATATTGCCACAATTAATGTAATTACAGCAACACATACACGCGTGAACGCTGGCACCTGTCATGGTCTCGCGATGCCGCCGAGGATAGGCGACAATGAATTTGCATGCGAATGTGATTGCAGCGCAAAGCTACAAAATCAAATCAGTAGCGACAACAACAATAACAACACATTCGCAACATACGTGTATATTGAAAAATGCTGGAGCAATTGCAGCGCTCAAGTTGAATTGCAACATTGCAACGTTGACAAAGAAACACAACAACTTAATTACCGTGTAAGAGAAAAAGAAGAAGAAGGAGAGCCAACGAAATGTTTGTCAGCGCGCGGGCTGCATTGCGGCGATGGCAGCAAATCGCGTTGCATGGAAACGCAAATGTGGCAATCAACATTCAATGGATGCGTGTGCTGCAAGACCAAGTCCAGGTACACGCGAGTTGGTTGTGGCGGCAACCAAAGTACACGCTGTACGCTGAGCGCAGCCTAATGGCGCTTGTGGCAAGCAGCACATACTCGTATATGCAAATGCGCAGCACATACACGTATAGTATGCACACACCCACAAACTGCCGCACACAGAACGTGCCGAAAATATCACTTAATTAACATTTTTTACGCTCGAAGCCTAAAAGGTAATTAACGCGTCCACTTAATGCAAACACCATTGAACATTCGAGTAATTGGACAACATGTCCACCAAGCAGCAGTGAGCGCGTCCTCGGACAGTAGCAAAACCAAGCGCAGCGCTGACGACGTACGCGGTGCGCAGGTAGCGTCGGAAAGAGAATGAGATTTTTCGATTTTTTCTTTTTTTTTTTGTTTTCGCCGGAGAAGAAGACGAGAAGCTGCCGCTACTGTTGGTCATTTGAAATGTTGCGTCAGCACGAAATGCGCCAAGCGAAGGACATTGAAGTATGTGAAGCAGAAAAGGTCGCAGAATGTGTGCTTCGTCTGTCTAGCTTCGGGACACATTGGGTGGCCCTTCAGCGCCAGCAAAACATCGACGAACATACATATCTACTTGTGAAGCGCAATAAGCAAGTTTTAAGTGCGTTGCGGTGGCGCTGAAGTGCCGAAGTGTGCGGTGTTGCGCAGCATAATGGAATAAATTAAAAATCAGCACAGCATTTTAAGCAAAGGAGGTGTGCGCGGCGTAACGAAATTAAGCGTATGTCGCGGGCGCTAAAACACAGAAGTTAAAGGGTCGAAGCTGCATTGGTTTTGTTTGATGTTTCGCTTCATCTGCTCTGCTCAACAGCAAAAGGTACAAGGTTTTGCAATCAAGTCGCGCTTTGAGGAGGGAAAGAAAAAGGAAGTAAATGTATCAAACTTAAAAAATAAAATCAATTGTAAGGAAGGTTCATGCCAACTTGTATAGGAAACTTCAGTGGAATTTGTATATGAGCGTCTGTGGGTTCGTTCGAAGATCTCTGCTAATGAGCACTGTAAACCATCTAATTATAGGCTTATAAATACTCAGGGGCTTAATATTTCTGTATCAGTCTCGAAGACAGAGAGAGAAGGCCTACTGAATACCCCACACCAGATGGGCTGCAATAGCGGAGTCGAGAGTAGTCAAAGGTTCCAACGCTGACGTTCAAAATTGAGCATCACTTGCTTTAATTAAGCAGGGAGAGACGCAGGGCCAGCCTTTTTGAAAACTATCTTACATCTCTGCCATATCTGAGAGTGTGACCTTTCACTATTCAGTTCAGGTTGGAAAAATCCAATAATTTTGGAAATGGTGAGGGCTCGCTTAGCGTTAAGTAAGCGACTGAACACGGAAGGGTTTAGAGGAGATAGAAAGGGGTCTGAGTGGCAGGTCAAGGCCTAACAAAATCAGGGCGGAATATTTTTACCTGGATTTTAGGCTTTCCAAAACAATTATGCTCTCAGAGTCAGTCATATGACAGCTTTATTATTCACTTCCGAGATTGAAGGGATACTCTCTCTACATTTTTACGGATATGAGCTGAGATGGTAAATCTATCAAGTCTGCGTTTAATTTATCGAATCCTCCACATTTTAAAAGTCCGTGATTACAGAGACCTGCACTTACTATTTTTTTCTTCATCCTCATACATTCCATTGTTCGCAGCAACAGTGCATGGTCACAGCTCACCCACAACTACGCCATTAAACACCATGAAAGATAAATAAAAATTTTACGCTGCATTATTCATTCGCTGCAATTTATGGCATTTAACTTTTTAAACGCTTAATAAACCAGTTGACAAAGCTTAAATTGTTTATGCCACTTCATGTTTATCGCAACAAGAAAAGACAGCAAAAAGGAAAAGAAAAAACAGCAGCAACCAAAAAAAAAGAAAACAAAATATTAGTAGATTTAATAAATGCACAAGTAAATAAATAATAACAACAAAGAAATAATAATAAAAACTGAAAATAATAACAAAAAAACAGCAGCTGTTGCTGCTGCTTGCCGCTGCATAATTGGGTGTGTTGCGCTCATTTAAATTACCCAGCAGCTTAAAATTCCGCGCGGCAATTTCCAATGCACGACGTTTGTACGCGCTGTGGCGGAAAATTAAAAATTAAAAAAAGAAAAAAAGAAAAAGCCAAAAAAAAAATATAAATAAATTGTTGCAAGACAAGCTGCATTGACATATGAGCGAAGGCAGCAACAAGCAGAAAAAATGTTAAAGCAATTCCAGTTTAAAAATTCAACAACAAGCTTATAATCAGCTACGGCTTGCTGAGAGCTGATATATGGCACAAAAAAATAATGAAAATATAAAAATATACAATAATAACACAGAAATGTCTATGCACTTGAATACGTGTGGAGTCAAGTCCAATAATTTGATAAAGCGCGACTAAGCAAAATTGACAGAAATTAATGACAATAACTGTACTACAAGTAGCAAATTGAAATAATTTTTTCAAAACAATTTAATTTAATATATTTCTTTGTTATTTTTATTTTTTGTTTCGTCGCATAATATATTATATATATTTATTTTGTCTTATTTTATTTATTTAATTTTATTTTATTTTGGTTTATTTTACTATAACTTATTTATTTTTTTATTAATTCACTATATTTTAATTTATTTTATCATATTTTCTTTTATTTCATTTAATGTAACTTAATTTTATTTAACTTTTTTTATTTAATTTTACTTTACTAAATTTGTAGTCAATTAATTTTATTTTATTTTACTTTTATTTTAAAATTTTTATTTTATATTATTTCATTTGATTATATTGTATTTTATTTTCTTATATCTTTTTATGTTATTTTATTTTGTTTATTTTATTATATTTTATTATTATTTTCTTTTTATTTATATTATTTTATTTTATTTTTCTTTAGGTCATTTTATTTAATTTAATGTAATTTTTTTATTTTATTTTTTTATTTTAGTTTAACTTATTTTATTTTATTTTATTTGATTTTATTTTAATTTATTTATTTTA
Source organism: Ceratitis rosa (assembly GCA_037013455.1). NCBI lineage: Eukaryota > Metazoa > Arthropoda > Insecta > Diptera > Tephritidae > Ceratitis > Ceratitis rosa. The sequence goes on along the minus strand of JAWMAG010000013.1, from coordinate 25,280,173 downwards.
TCTTATTTTTTATTTTATTTTATTTTGATTTATTATATTTTAGTATTATTTTTTTTTATTTTACTTCATTTAAATTTTTTTATTTTATTTTATTTAATTTTATTTTATTTTATTTTAATTTATTTAATTTTTTTTATTTTATTTTATTTTATATTATTTTTTGCTATTTTATTTCACTTAATTTTATTTTAATATATTTAGATTTCTGTTTAATTTTATTTTGTTTATTTTATTTTTATCTCATATAGTATTTGACAGCACACGCGCAGGCGCACAATTAGTGTTGCATAACTAAAGATTAATATTTTTTCCGTTATGAGTAGTGAAGTAAATAACTTTAGCATTTAGATACTTGGCTACTGTTTTTATTTTAGTTTTTTTGTCGCATATTTCAGCTTTTGTCGTTTACCGAAAAAATTCGTTAACTTCAATGAATAAATACTAATACCTACAGCAATAAAGAATGCTCCAAGACGCTTGCGCGTTTAAAGCTACAAATCACGTTCTAAATGTCACAGCACTTAAGCGTGTTTCAAATGAAAAAGAACAAAAAATCCGTTTGCTTAGTTTATTTTATTGAAATTTATGTTCATGCCATGTTGTGCGGCAACAATTCTTCAAATCGGTGACAGGTCAGAAACGTCAATAATAGCTTGCTTTGGAACTTCAAGTAATGTGCTGTACAAGCAGAAGTCTGCAGGATGTTCGGAAAAATCATGAATCAAATTCAGAAAAAGATTTCGGAAAATTTTATTGAGGGGTTTGGATTTTTGTTAGACTGAAGTAGTGAGAAAAAAGATCTGCCAATTTTGTATTGTCCTTAAAATTTTTATCAACCCATCTTTCATCGACAATTAAATATCTTCTATTTAAAATTGGAAACATTTTTGATTTGAATATTTTTTTAATTAAATTAACTTTGCAAAATTGTCTATTTGCGTCACCGAAAATTGGCGCTTTGTATTACTGGGAGTAGAGTTAAAGCGATGAAAATTGGCAACATTGCCTATTTGATTGCCCACCTTCTCATATACTCACTGTGGATATAATTTTGGGATTATTTTTTTAACTCATAGAAATAATAATAGTAATTGCAGAAAGGTCAAATAGGCTTTTTCGAATCCAAATAATATTATTATGTCCACAAAAAGTTGAAAATTCAAGAATAAACATTTTTTCAAAATATCTGACGTTACTCACCGTGGGACAATGGATTACTGAGCTCTCATCCGTAACACGTTTGTTTGTGGTCTAATTATTTTTTTATTATTTTTATTTTTTTTTTTTTGTTTTATACAGTTTATGTGTGACAAATTAGCGTTTAGAATTTTTCACAATATTTAATGGAAAAATATTTCTATTTTTGAATTGGATTAAATGGTTTAATAGAATTATTGTATGCACATACATACATAAATACAAACGTTATGGAGGTTTCTTTTTAATTAATAATTCATATTCACAATAAATTGATTCAAGCGTGATATGAAATAACGGTGAAAAAAACAAATTGTGATTTGTGCTTGAATAGGTCAGTGAGCAAAACAGCAAATCATACAAATAAATATATGCTATACAGAGTGAATGCAGGTTATACGGAATACACACACACACACTTACATACATGGGAATATTATTGTACAAACATTTTAATATCTTTCCAACAATATTTTCAGTTTTTCGCAATTTAAAATTTAGTTATTTTATTTGGCTTAATTTTCAAATAAAATAAATTTCTTTTTTAAAACTTTTCCATGCTCTAGAAATTATTTATTATTAATTATATTAAATATTTTTTGCATAATAAAATTTTGTTTTTATATTTATTCTTTTTTTATTTTATTGATTTTTTTACTTCACATTTTAGCATTTAAAATAAAATAAATTAATATTTTTCACTGATGTATTAAATACAATTTTGATTAATGTTGAATGCACACAGATTTAGCAAGTGTATGTAGATATGTATGTGTGCGGTAGTTTTATTTATGAAGTCAACTAGTCCATAATTAAATGAAAAACAACAAAAAATCACCGTCACTCCGTAATGCCCGTTATTTGTGTAACAATTAGTGATTAATTTGTTTTGAAATAACGGGTATTTAGATCAAGATTTATTAAATGCAATTACCAAATACAAAGTAGATTACGTGTATGGATTACAATTGTACAAAGGTATAGTCGAGAAACTGGTTTCGTAATAAGTTTTAAGTATGAATTATGATTGCGTTTCATAATTAATAGATATGTATGTTTGTGTGCTTATGGTTATGTTATTGGCTTTCATGTCTTACATAGACCCGCCGATTCTTCGAAGTGCCAGATTAAGGTTCAGTTTTATTCGACCTAAAGTGTTCAACGAAATTTTCGACAAGGCTTTGATATCCAATTTTGATACTTTAGCTAATCCTTTTAACTACAAAGCTCCTAGTTGAGTTCTGGATACGGTCGTACAGAAGCGATGGGGGTGTTCCAGCAACACACCCCAGAAGACGGCGTGAGCAAAAGAATTTCTTCGTGTTTGAGAAAAATAACATCACCTGATCTCCTTATTCTTAGTATGATCGATCTCTGTTGTCTTAATATCCTAAAAATCATCCGGCTGGCAGACTTTGAGTACTCTCGCGAGTACCCAATAAGGCGTCGAAAAGCTTCTCAGCGTGAGTTTTCTCAGAGCCCCAAATTATTGTATGTATAAAGCATTAACCGAGTGATTACTACTGTATAATACCATACGGAGGGTCACACCCTCGAACCCTACAACCAAATGAACATCCAAAATTAGAGAAAACTAATTTTAAAATTATTTGTTCTAACTGCGATCACCCTTAGCGTATTTTTCGCGCGGGATTAAAAAAGAAAAATCCATCGACCATTCGGAGGCGGCTTTGAGTAAACTGTAGGCTCCTCCGTGTTGGAAAAACAGCTAGACGAAACCTCAAATTTAAGGAGGATCTCGGTCGAAAATCACTTCCAGGGTACAAGGCACCAATTCCATGAAGGTATTTTGACACAAAGTAGTTGAAAGGTACGAAAATATCAGAGGAAGAAGAAATCTACCGCATTGAGATTTATTAAGACGTTCTTGGTTGAATGTGCTAATTAAAAACTCTATACCCCGGAGAATGTGCAATTCTCATTTTAGTTTCAGTTCCAAAAGAACACCTGTTGCTTTCTTCCTCCAACAACTGCTAGCTGAAAATATACTGCAATCGAAGACCGTCCGCAACCAGGAGTGAAATTCTCAGAGATTTCCGAATCGTGACCTTATCGCCCTTTGTGGTTTACACGCAACCATTTGCACGTTCTATCTCAAGAAATCCTGCACTTCAACTCAACTCAACTCAACTCAACTCAGCTCAGCGAAATCTGCGGAAATGCCAAATCAAGACATGCACAGTGCATGCGAAAAATCAACTGATAAGTATGCGAAAATCATGTCTTTCATATCGGTACGAATATAAGTAAATAAATAAATATATTTGGCTTTGGTCACTTGTGGCAGTTGGGAGTTGAGCTGAGCACAAACAGTCGCCACTAAATTGTGGCACATCAAATGAAATTATCAGCATTAACGCACTCGCTGCTCATATATCATTGCGTAGATATCGAAAATTGATAATATTAAAAGCGAGCGATGCGACAGAGACCGCTTTATATGCCATTGTATGTAATCGTATGTACGTGTATGTATGACACAGGCGACATAAGAAAAGCAAATAAAATTGATTTATAAGCTTGCAATGCCTCTGCGCCCAACACAGGCTAGCGGCGCATACTTCGCGGGCACTTACCATAGGCACATACATATTTTCATGACTGGGCCGGTATGCGCTTGCGCGCAGGCTAACAAACGCACACTTTGCCAGTACCTCTTGGAAGTAACCTTCTTCGCCTGGGCATTGAATGCGTCTGCTAGCGGCCGTCTGCTATACGTATCTCCGCCACTCGCCACTCGCCACTCGCCAGTTAAAGTCTATGTTAAACTTTGATAAATCGCTGCACTACTAAAATGCGATAAGCGGCTTTTTACGTGGCTACACATTTTGCTGGCAGCAGAGTGGCCCCGTCAGAGCGGACAACAGTTGCAACAACGCTTTGACGCGTACCCGCAGCAATCGGTGGCTAAATAACCTGCCCTAACGAATGCATCCAACCGATCAAACGGCCTAGTATTCTGCCACCAGTTCATTTATCCATCCAACTCTTCAGTTAACCATCCAACGACTGAAGGGGGCGGACAGCCGATACATAAAACAAACAACTTTCATGCGCGTTAAAAGGGTCCACCAAACTGTGCACAAGCAAGCAAGCCACCAGCCAATGCAGAAAGTTGACGCTCAACGTGTTCTTTTTTATTTTTTATTTTGGGTTGCGTGTAGCTCTAATGCGCGCGGCAATAGTAGTAGTAGCTGCTGTTGCTGCTGCTGTTGTTGGACTGACGTGCGCGTTTGCCACAAAACGCAGTCTACGCTGAACGTTGATTGTGAACTGATAGCAGGGTTGCATATACTTAAACCTGTGGCTGTTGTTGTTGTTGTTGGCGGTAGGTGCTGGCAGGTTGACTGTCTGTGCTCCCTTGCGATTTGCCACTTGCTGCACACAATCGGCCGCAAGTATGGTATATCTAGTAGTGGCCATGGCGACTGTATCTGCATGTCTATCTTAGATTTTTGCTGGCACTACTTGGTGTTGAAATACCAGACGCGCTTTCCGACGCTTCGTTTGGCTAAAAGAGACAAAGTGCCTTTGTAAGCAAAACTAGTTGGTGAAATAGTAGAGCAACTTGTAGCCGATCGGAAAATGGCAGTCTGTAGATTTGAGTGGGTAGTGCGAAAAATCTGTGTGCGATATTTAATTTAATTAATTTAATTAAATTTTGTTTTATTTTCATTAATTTTTTCATATTTTTGTTATTTTAATATTTTTTAATTTTATTTTATTTAAATTAATTTACTTTAATTTAAATAATTTAATCTAATTTAATTTAATTTAATTTATTTTATCTTAATTGTATTGTATTTAATTTAATTTATTTTATCAATTTAATTTAAATTAATTTAATTTATTTTAATATATTTTAATTTATTTTTTTATCTTAATTTATTTTATTTTATCTTAGATTAATTTAATTTTATTTTACTTTCTTTTATTTTATTTTATTTAATTTTATTTTATTTTTGTTTATTTAATTTTATTGTTCTTTATTTCATTTATTTTTTTTTTATTCGCAAAAGAAAATTTTTTATAAATATTAAAATTTATCAGTGTACTTTCGTACTCCTCGCCTAGCTGCTTTTTCCTAAACGATACTGGTAAGCACTGTGAGGTTGCTGGACTGCAGGTTGCCTACCGCACCGCATCTGCCACCCCTAACATTGCTAAAGAGCCAACATTTCGCTGCCACTGCAAGGTGGCTTCCACCAGCAAGTGTCTTATCTAGCGCCTCGGCCTTGTAATGTTGGCTATTTTGTGCAAATATTGCGTTAATTAAAATATTTTTTCCGTTGTGGCTCGTTGAACGTCGGTCAGCTCCCACCAACTCCGCCGATAGCCGATAGTCGACGGGCTCACAAAATACACTGAAAGACAAACGTTCAGGGCTCACCCCTCTCTCAGTTCGACTCAGAGCTGAGGCGGTGGCGTGTTAACTGCGATGTATATCTGCAGTTCTTCTTCTTTGCTACAATTAGGTCTAAAAGCAGACAACAACAATGTGTGTAATAACAACAAACACGAAAGTTGGATAGAGAGTGTAAATAAAGCCTGAGGCGGCGTCTTAGTAAACTCATAATGCCGCAAATTTTAGCTACTTCGTTGCCACAAGTGCAACACAATTGCAATTTTCTTCTTCTTCTTCTGTTGTTGTTGTTGTTGTTGTTGTTATAGTTGCCACCGCCACCTCTATTTTACACTTAATGTGGCATGTTGGAAGTGTGTTTTACACTACACATGCCTTCATGAATATTTTTGTTGCTTTTGTTGTACATATGTGTTGCTACATACGTAGCTTGGTTCTCAGTTACTCCAACCGCTGCTGTTCTTTACTCACCTGCGTACTAAATTCATGATGCCCAAGTGCTGGGTGGAGGAGCTGGTTGAGTGTTTGCAACGCACTCGGCGGCCGGGAGGTGGCGCTGCTGCGCTTGCGCATAACAGCCGCTGATTAGATTAATGCCGCTGTCATGCTATGCCGGCAATTCGTTTTGTTTGCATGCCTCTTCACGGACATGCGCTTGTGTTTGTTGTAGCGACTGCTTATTTGGGGTAGCAGTGTTAGGAACTTTCATTAAGATGCCACAAATTGTATGTAAGTTGTTGGCGAAAGTTCTTTGATTTGTATATTCGCTTCTTTAGTATTTGGTTTGGGAGGCATATGGTGAGAATCACAACGTAGACACCTTGCTGCATTTCTGTACGGTAGTGAATTTTCCATTGGTATCTGCCATGCCAGATTTGGTGGAGCGCCGTCGAGAATCCCTCGCTCGCTGCTTGAGGGTGTCTTTGTACCAATATCATTCCAGTTGATATGTGACTGACTATCATTTTCTTTTCTTAATAAAGAATTAAAAATAGTAAGGGAACAGCAAGCTTTGACCATTATCAACCTTGAGCAGCATTGAAGATTCTTGAGATTAAGAAGTCTCTGTTCATATCCATAGCTACAGGTCTTCCGGCTGATTGTTCAATATCATACAACTTTGTGCTGGCTCCTCCTTCCTTCACCGGCCAGCAGGGTGGAACGTAAAACTCGCCTTTTTCCTCGTCATAATATACTGGAGAGTGAAAAGAATCATCTCACCTTCTGATTTTATCTTTTGGTGCGATCTTTGCGCTTGGCCCTTCGTAAACAATTCTTGTTATGCAGGTCCTTTTCTTGGCCGAAAGTTACTTTTAGCTTTAAACCGGTTCCGGTTTCCATTAATTTCTAAAAAATCATTGTTCTCCTTTACTATCTCACATAACCTAGGTCGAAGCAGAGAAATGGAACCTGCGGTTGGGTCGTGATATTGCCAACAAGCAACCGAGACAACACTTCTTTTTCAATATTGCTACAATAGACTAAGCGAAAGACTCAAAGGCTGTCCCGTGCCACCATGAGAGAGGGTGATTCGAAGTTTTACCCGTAGGAAATTCTACCTGAATTTACTAAACTCTTGCGGTGAGCCTCTTAAAGCTTCACGGCAACACTTTGACAGTCTCTCCATAAAAAATTATATTTTGTGCTCGGACTTTTAGCTTATTAAAATACCTATAATTAAGATCGTTCGATGGAAATTAGTAAAAAAGTACTCCCCTTTTGTTTTGAAAATATGAACAACTAATTGAATTTACAAAACAGAAGCACCCACATTTAACTACCGTTACGTGAACTTCGCTTGAATGACATATGGAAGCGAGCGTGGGTGAGTACCAGTGAGTGCCTAAGAGGGAAAGAGAGCACAGAGCACACATTTGACAATAATAATTCCATTAACTTTGGTCATTTCGCCTGTCGCTGTTATATTGAGACAAAAGTATACAACAAAAACAATACAAGCGGTGGATATTTATTGGCCATATAGCATTATGAAAATTGGCAATTTGCGTGCGACGGCTCATGAGCGCCCACGTGCAACAGGGAGGAATGAGATTTTCCTTCCACATACTGGCGCTTTTGTATGAACATATGTATATAATATGTATGTAAGAATGCTTGTTATTTTTAAAATTTACAAAATATTTGTACTTGTCTGTAAACTAACTTACAACAACTTAATATTTCTTAAAATTACGTTTCTTTTTTTCGTTTGTTTTGCTCTTGTATTTTTCATATTTTTTTTTTTGTTGTGTGAGTGCAAAGCGTAGGCGAAATCGTAAAGTTCCGATTTTTTCTCGTTAACTGCCTGTAGCCGAAATTACTACATGCTGCTGCGTGGCCGTTTCTACTGTTGCTGTTTTACACCCTGAGTTGTTGTTGGCAGTAAGCGTGTTGTTTTTGCTTTTTTTTTGGTACAACAAACTTCTGTCTACTCCCACTGCCGCATGAATTTTATCTTCCGCTTCTATGAAGTTTTAACATAAATTCATAAATACCAATGTTTCTATGTACTTATGTACGTGTAAATGTATATGTGTGTGTGTGCGTTTACAGCTTGTCCCTTTTAAGTTATTTAAGTAAAAGTTGTAAAAAAGTTAATTTTTTTATGGCAATGAAATTGCTCAACGCCTAATGACCACTTAACTATGATGCGGCTATGAATGGATGTGTGTGTATGTACGTATGGATAAATTTGTAGATATATGAGGCATATAAACTTCTGGAAATATTGATTGAGCCTACTTTATTATGGGAATAAAGGGTGTTTGAGTAGCGTAAGCGCAATAAAAGTCGCTTGGTGGGAGTCTCTTACTTAGACTAAATGGTCCTGCTGGTCGGTCCCAACTCAAGGTCAGCCACAGACCAACATGACATCGAGAAAGCAGTAATAATATAACTATACCAAGTCCACGGAAGTTGGATGTGGTTCTCAGTTCTCAGTAGAATTTTGTTATCAATTATAGTTTAATTTCTGAATACTCTCTCAACTAACAAAGAAAAAAAACTATCGTCTCTATGACTGTTCCAGCCGACAACATTATTTTACTGTCTTTCTTAAAGATAACTGCTATCTTTCTGGTATTTTTCGCTTATGCACCAAGAAGAGACTTACCACAACTCCCCTAAAATCTACTAAAGCTCTTTTCAAAGGTTGCCGCATTTTCGTTGCCGAATTTTCTGGTCTAGTTGAGGTCTAACTGGTCTTCTACTTCCAGAACTGGCGTACTTTCGTACATCAGAACGACATGATCTAGCCAGTACAGTCACTATTTCTCGAAGTCTCTCAAAGCCATTTCATGGTCTACGCTTCTGTAGTGGGACAGAAATAACAGAAATAATGGGAGACTTGTGAATCCTTGTTCGTGAAGAGAGGAAAATTTAAATACTTTTTCTACTCAATTAAAATTAGCAACCAGTTGGCAAAAGTGATTTTGCGCTGAATTTGCAGGCTGGTGTTAATGCTGTTTCCAAGATAGACGAAGTTGTGAACGAAAGCGCAGCAGACAATCTAGAACCATAAGTTGAAATTCTGATTGTGAGAAGGCTCAAGTTACTTTAAAAGACATTTTGAAACTGAAAAGGTACGCGAAAATCTTCAGTTAGCAAGCTGAAAGTATTTGGAGATGGTTGTACACAATCTATTGAGTTTCTTGGGAAAATATATACTACGGACCAATGCAGCGCTGTTGACGAAGGTACATACCTACGGAAATGAGACGCTTAAGATTGGATATCAACGGAGGTCGCCTGTCCAGCTGTCAGGCTGTTTACGCAGAGGTCTTCCTATGAAACCCACTCACTTGAGAGACCTGCGTCTACACGGAGCTCTAGTATACAGGAAGCGGCTTCGTTAGGCGTCCTCCACAATCAAAAAACGTAGCCAAATCAAAAGTACACCCTGTTCTTCCCATATAAAACGTTTACCCATTCTCGAAAATGCCACACAATTATACTACATACAGACCTTCCTTCCTCTCAATGGCCCAAACGACGTGCGAGCGCAGAAAAAGTATTTAAATTTCCAAACAAACATTTGGCCATTAAGAATCAAGTAGCTGCGGCCATTAAATACACACTTTCATAAAAATCTGCTATAAATTTTTTTACTAATAAAATATTTATTTATTTTTTTCAACGCATTTAAGAAAATTAATTTGCACAAAAGAGAATCAAGAGCGAGAGAGAAGTGAGGAGGAGAGCAGCGAACGCATATGATTCACCAAATTTCAGCTGTAGCAATGACATACGTATGTACATATGTGTGAAAAAAAAAAAATCGAAAAATAATTTTACTCATTACATTTATATGCATGTATGTGTGTGCGTATGTGTGCATGTTTTCCACTGCTCATCGCGCGGTAGCCGTCGAGGTCACGTGCCGCTATATATTTTTAAGACGAAAATTCCTTAAATCCAAAGCGTTTATACGCGAAGTGGCATACAACTGGAGGTGTGTAACAACAACAACAACAACAAAAACAGCGGGCATGTGTTGTAATTTGTTGATTTTTCATTTGTACAACCGTTACGTGGGTGCAATTTTAAATGAAATCAAATGTTTCTACTCAGCCAAACTCGTTTTGACCGCTCGATTTACGATTTAATTTCATTTTGTTTTTTGGTTTTGTAAGATCTTTACATATTTACCTGCATACAGCCTGACACTTTTCGTTTCTTTTTTTTTGATTTTAAATTTTTTTTTAAATTTTTATACAATTTTCTACAGTATTGAAAATGCTGCAGCTCCTCAGTTCAGTGACTGCATTGACTTGTTGCTTTGCTGTCAGTTGTTTGACATTTGGAGAGAGAATAATTGACAGCTGAAAAAATCGTGCGCTCGCATTTTCGAATTCATGAAACCAAGATGAGCAACGCATCTATGCATACGTTCGTGTATGTATGTATATGGTATACTCATGTGTAATGGTGTGCAGCACGTTTTCAATACAGTAGCTAAATAAGTGAGCTTTCAACTGTTCTCGTTGGTCTGCTTTGGTAATTTGAAAAGGGTAGTTGTAGCGTCAATTGACAGCTGCACGTAAAATTGTTGAAGATGTTGTGGTCATAAGGAGCAAGCGGCATGCAACACACATACCTCTCATATACAATATCTACATTTGTATATCTATATACCCATATTTTATGTGTGTGGAGCGCAATTGAAATGCTTACCGCAAAATGGCGTTGCATAAACCTCAAACACGATTTCAAATGTCTACGGTCGGCTTTTGCGGTAATAAATTACATAACTGTACGTGTATAGAAAAAAAATCACATAAAATTCATGCAATAGCGGAAAGCTTTAACAATTTCTGTTCTTCTATCAACAGCTTGCTCAGTATATTTTTAATGAAATTTTCGACAGCTTTGTTGCTTTGTGTATAATAGTTTCATATTTTGACATGAAAACCTTAATTACTAATAAGCTATTTAGCTACTCAAAGCTTTCATTAGCAAATAAAATATTTAATTGCGCAAAAGCTTTTTCTAAAAAAAAAAAATGTTGGCACTATTCATATTCAATAGAAATGTGCTTACATCAGCAGCTAAGTTTTCTAATGCCAAAACAAGTCCTACTTGCAAGCTTCTATTATAAATAAGTTTTTTTTTTTGAATAATTTACAATTTAACGTTTTTTCAAGAATTTTTTTTTTTACATAATCTGAGCTTTCACATTCGATAGGATTGTGCTTTCTTCAAAAGATTTTTTAGTAAACAGTTTTATGGAAGTTTTGAGATCCTGCGAGTTATACAAGCTTACACATTTAATGGGCATTTTTCAAAAATCTCAGTCTTCATAGACATTTCTGTGCTTAACATATAATTTTTCGTTCATTAATTACTCAGAAGCAATACTTCTAACACATTTATAATTGTTGCAATGAGCTTTCACATGAAATTGAGCTTTCATTATTATTTTCCTAAAAATATATTTCTTCATTAAATATTCATTTTAAACTAGTTACGCATTTCAAGACTCTTCAGACATTTAGAAATTATTTTACGTGCATAGTTAAAAGCTTTCACAGAAATTTTTGCAATGCTCCTAAAAGAAGTGCATTTTAAAGGTTTTGCTTTTAATTGAGGCGCTGTGCTTGCACACGAACGCAAGTCTTTATCTTTTAGCAAGTGAAGTTCCTTGTTTTAAAAATATTAGAAAATACTTAATTTATGCATTTCATTTTGACTGCAGCAGATAGCTTTTAGTGCGATTCCAGCTTTAAAGCAATACTTGTGCGTTATTTTTATACTAAGCTTTCACGCAAAATAGAGCTTTCATCACTAGCAACATGGAAACCACTAAACTGTTTTTATTTTAAGCAAATTTTACAGCAAAAAAGCTAGTTAGCTTTCAGCTGAAATCGAGCTTTTATATTGAAAACAACATTTTCCCCATCTTACTTTACTAAGCATCTGCTTTAGGAATGTCCAGAGTATTTCGTATTGCATGAAGAGCGGCATACATCTGAGCTGCCACTTTTAATAAGCTTTTATTAGAAAAGCTTTATAAAGATTTTTTTAAAATAAACTAAACTTTTCGTTAAAATTCAGGTTTTAATGAAAATATTTTAATTGATTTCTCTGCTGTAATTTTTTTGTGCAATATATAATATGTATTTTTAATTGCTGCCCTATGCTTTCACATGTAATCGAGCTTTCATCGCATATTTACAACACAAAAATTTCTTTTTCCACCACATAAACTTTATTAGCAAACAATTAAGTACGCCTGCTGTACAACAAATTTATCGATAATCCCAGCAAACGCACATACATACAAACATACACATATTCATATGCGTATATAGGTAAATGTTTCTCATAAACCTCAACTTTTGAGGGCAACAAAAATCTGCTTTACTTAATTTAAATCTGCAATATCTGCACCAAATTCGATTCGCCGCCGCCGGCTGCTGGTTAAAGCTGTGGTGCCAAATTATAGAGGGCATGTGCAGAACACAGGTGATGATGACAGCTACCGATATACGATGAACCGCAATAATTACAACAAAACCGAATATACACATAGCAGAACAATATACGTATGTAGGTATGTATGTATGAATGTACATTCCATAAGAGAATCGGAGGCAATTGGCATTATTTAGACATATGAAAGGGCATAAAAACCCAATTGGCTGGTGAAAAGCCCATAAGGCACTTGGAACCGGTTCGCACTTAACACATTGCCGAATAAAATTGGCAATAAAAAGGCAAGCAAAGAAGGCAAAAATGCAAAAAAAAAAAAAAGTGAACAAAAAATCCTTACACACATTCCATAAATGCTGAAAAGAAATAATAATAAAAATAAAAAACAAAAAACGCTTGAAGGAAGTAAACGCTCGGCGGAGGCCGGTTCACGCTGTGCACTTGCGCATTGCATTGCGGCCAACAACGGTAAAGTAGCTTCTTGTTAAAGAGTATGCATAAACGCCTAGCAGCTATGCGCTGCATGCGTGCAACAGCTGAAATGCCAGCAACAAATGTAACAACAACAACAACAACAACAATGCAACCGCAATAATGATAAAGATAACAGTTCAAAAAGTTCGCATATGCGTAAGCGTTCATAATGAGCGGGGCTGGCCGGCCGTTGCTGGTCGTTTGGGTGTGCTGCTGCTGCTGCTGCTGCTGCGCAAACGCGCGATACAATCGCCACTTCGATCAATGCTTTATTGATGTATTCCGGCTATAAAAATCATACATACATCGCTACATACCCATACATACTCCTACATACAAACATACATATAGGCATGCAGTTAATAACAAAATCAGCATTAACCGCAAATACTTCCAGCAACAACAATAAAGATACAACAACAACAACAACACCAGGCACAAAAATCGTATGAGATAATTATTGCGAATAGCGGTGTTAAGCAAGCGCTGCGATGCGACGCCAGTGCGGTGAGGTTAAACTCCTTAAATGCTTGTTAACAAGTATGATATCTGTGCGATTTACATGTTGCCGCCGTTTAAGTGGCTGTCAGGCATATTCATACACTTATATACAATATATGCATACTTATTTCGGCTCTTCTGCGTCGCACTTGACCTCCAGCGTGACTTTGTGTGTTGCCACCGCCGCAACTGTCGTTTGCTTGCCTGCTTCTCTGCTTTCTTCGTGGTATTTTTGAAGATGGCGAGGAACTACAGGTGGAACTACCGAACATAACATAAGAAATGAAACGATGTAAGAACGTAGATTCGTATGCTGGGCGGAAGAAAAATAAGTTCGACAGTTGCCACCTGTTTGAAAAATATTAGAAAAATATATACATATATATAAAAAATTAAATAAGATCATTGTCACCCAATGAAGATTTTTTCATAGAAACTCACAACTAAAATTTCTGTTAGGGTTGCCACCTATTTTTGAATAGGTTAATAAACAAAAAGTTTAAAAAAAAAAATTAATTAAAAATATATACAATAATATGGACACAAAAGTATATGTTTAGAGGCAAAAGGTAAAAAAATAATTTCAAATAGGGTTGCCAGCTGTTTAAAAATATACCTAAGTAACATTTTTAAGATAAAGTATATATTACGATATGGCTTTTTAAATGAATTATTGGGATTAAGATTAAGTATCCATCTTTGACGCACGCTCAAACAAAACCCAATAAACCAATCACAAAACTGTCAGAAAAGCTTTTTTAGTACGAAATGTCATCATTCTAACGCCAACTAAGGGAACCCGATCGGACGTATACGACGTGAGATACAGATAAATAACGCTATCTCTTGGAAAAATAATGGATTTCTTTTTACTACACCTAATATAACGAAAAATTGCAATTTAAAGAAAAAATTAGGTCATATGAACCGTTTCTGAGCGAAATTTTGCAATTTTAATTTCCTTTAAAAACCCTTCTGGGAAGGATTATGGCGCAAAATGCTCGAGTTTAACATTATTTCTGCAATTTGAAAGGTATTTGAAGGTGATTTCCTACTAAAATTATTTGAAACCGTGCAAAATTATTTTTGCACTCGATAATTTTTTTCTTTTGATACAATTAGCAGTGTCGCCTTGTAAGTACTGCTGTAAGGCGCTTTGAGAAGCTTTGGAATGGTCCTGAATTCATTTAAAAGGGTGTGTTAACCAATTTTGAGACCACTTCCAGTTTTTCTGAGCAGCGTGTTCTATACAATGCCATACTTAAACAGTGCTCTCTTCACCGAACGTCTCAGCTCCACACACTACCGGCATTCATCACTACTAGTAATGTCCATTTGGCTCGCGTGTAACCACAGAAGGTCATGACTTGTCATTAGACCTACAACGGTTTTTACTCTCCGAGTAAGAAGGCACTCAAACAAAACCATTCTCAACCAAGAAAACAGAAGACTAATATACTTTCTTCCATTTATTTTAGCATGTAATTATTTTTTAACTCTTCTTTTGTTGAGTTTCTTTATTTTTTGATCAACAGCTACTACTTTTATAAATTACGCTTGTACTTGCAAATGTTGTATGCTGATTATACATTTATTTTATTACCCGCAAGCAACAACGCGATGAGCAACAGTGGCGCTTGTTATTTTAACTGCATGCGTTTAACATGCATACTTATATGTATGGTAAAATCAAAATTATGTGAAAGGGTGTGTTAGAGCGGAAAAAATGAATAAAATAATTCAATAATTGAAGTAGTATTCAAAAACAAGTTTCTCAAATTAGTAAAGAAGTTTTTTTATATGATGAGAAAGCATTATTGCAAGGATTGCGGCTGTACTAAGTTTCGCCATGGCGCCTAAATGTAGGCCACGTTTTACCAGCATTACTTTGAAACCTAGACAAAATCATGTGCTTTTTCTGTGAGCTTGAAGACAAAATTCATTTCAATGCTTTGCAATGCAGTTTTGGAACAACCCTTGTACTCTTTATCATCTCATATATGAATCTTTCGCCTAACGTTTCAATGCTTATATGGTATATGTAAATCTTATGTTCACGGCTTATCTACCTTTATCGCTTGTCTGTTGGTTTTTTTTTTTGGAAACTTCTCATTTCGCCTACTTTCCGTTAGTAATTTTGTCGATTTAGCGATTAAAATTCGCGCAAATTCAACTATTTACATATATGTATACATATATTATATATCTTTTGTGTTTTTTTTTTTCATCCACTTGGCCACCATCAGCCGATCGTTTTGATCGTCTTAATGAAGGCGTAACTGTGGCCAACGATTTGGGTCAGCTTTTTTTTTTTGTTGTTTTGGCCACATTCTACATTTTGTGTGCAGAATATGCGACTTTTTTCATGCCACAACTTAACGACAGCACAATGAGCAACAAATAAAAAAGAGGAAAAGAAGTAATAACAACAAACGCCATATAACAGCAACAAGAGATTAAGAACCGACATAATTGTTGGAATTTAAATTTGTATGTTAACCGTTGCTTGTACGCTTGTAATCGGCCAATATACTTAATGTTGATTATTTATGGTTGCATATGTGTTGATATGTACACACATACACGTACATTTCGCCATGTAGCCACATAAACGATTTTGCATAATGCCCGAAGTGGAAGCGATTGAATTTTCGAAGCTGTAAATTTTTAATGTTTACTTGTACCATAATTTTATTTTATTGCTCTTATATATATAGATAGTTGCATGCCTCGATAGGTACATAAAATATTTATATTTGAATTTATGTATGTTTTTGTTGAACAACAAAATTGTCCTAAATCTATGAGTGCTTGTAATCTCTTTTTTCTTTGTCTTTTTGTTTTTTTTTTTGCAAAAGTAAGTGGAGTACAACTAGAAGTCATCAGTTTGTGTTGTCATAAAGTATTTTTAAATGCAAATAAATTATTTAAGTACCTTTCATTTATTTTCTTTCTTCTACAAAAACTGGCAGAAAAATGTTCTTATGTAGCTGGCGAATGGTTAAGGCGGTGAAAATAGCTAAAATTCAGAAGTGGAATGAAATTAGAATTTAATAAAAATGAACAATAGAAGAATGGTTTCTTAGTTTTGCCCAGACGAAATTTTTGCAATGCCGTCATCGGAAAGGTGCGGCCGGCAGTTGTGGAGAAACCAGAGCTAACGAGCGGGAAATTCTATAATCAAATATATATCGCGGAATATAATAAATGGAATAGTAGGGTAAGCTGCGGAAAAAAGAAGGAATAAAAAAGATATAAGGACTAGACCTTTCTTATGAAAATGGCAATTAAGGGATAAAGCCACTCTAGGATTTTGGAAAACGCAGTTTATTATTTTTCTTTTGCTAACACCTTTGGGTCCTAGAAATGATTGCAATTGGTTTTAAAGTGGAAAAATATTTCAAATAGCTGAACTTTTTATTTTGCTGCAGTACAATGAAAACTTTGAAATTGGGATGACAGATTATTTGGACCATATTGCATCGATTTATCTGACATTTCGGTGGTAGCTTCACAAATATAGTTTTTTTTTGGAGGTACGTAGCCGTCTTTCGTTTAAATGTGAACTTTTTTTTAATAATTTAGTGTGTATTTTTTTTAGTCAAAGATCAATCTTTTTTTAAAAACAAAGTGTGCCAGTTTCATAAAAAATAGTTTAAAAATAAATACTTTCAAAGACCGTAGTTTATAGAGCATAAAAATTTTTGCTTTTCTGTTCTAGGTCTCAATCTTTAGAAGAAATCGGTGCTCCCGTAGAGTGCTTTCAAAAAAACATAGATTAAATAATGGATTTTAGCACCGCCATTTTGTAACAAAATAATAATTAAAGAATATTTTTTATACTTCAATATATGTTCAATGAAATGGTTAAATGGAAATTCTATTCCTTTTTCCATATTCCCAAAAAAAATTTAAAAAAATGAGACTATTTTTCAACCTCTTGAGTGGTTTTTATCCCTTAAAAGGTATAACTCAGCGGTGGAATATCAAAACTAAAACTCTTTTATCTAGACATGGCCGTACATGATGCACAAATTTGCTTTATAAAACTAACAATATTCAGCACCAGAAAGTAATAAGTTCAGAAGTGGAGTATTTTGGTTAACTTTTCAAAGCAGTGTCCAAGAAATTGGGAAAATTGTGGAGCAATCAGGGAAGTATATCATGACCAAAGTCAAATCGGCGAAAGCTAACTTTCAAAGATAAGACTTATTCAGTAAAGGAATACTTTAAAATGGAAAGGTATGACAGCGTGGACCCAGAAATTCTGAATACAGAAATACTGGAATGAAATGGAACTATGGAAAATTATATATGGAAAAGAAATGTTATGCGGGAGAGGAATAAAAGAGGAAAAAGTAAGTAATTGGGTGAATATCGCAAATTAAATTCCTTGATTTATTCAGACAACAGCTCAACCCTGCGATGGAAAAAGAGGAGAAATTAATTAGAAAATAAGAAGTGGATATTAGAAGCCTGAAAGCGGTGTAAGTTAAACCTCATTTACGGAAGAATAAGTATTTATTAATGGTATTACAAAGCAAAGTATACAACTTCGTAGTTTAAGCACGTCTAGCGATAAAATGCTGCCGTACGGCTCATTTGTGGAACTGACAACAGTTCATAACTTGAAAGTAGCGCAATACAGTAGTGGAATATTAAGGAGAGAATTAGGATTTGATGTTTTTAGAGCAGGTTTTAACACCATCTATAAAGATGTTGTGGAATTAAGGGCAAAGGAAATTGGCGTTGGTAGAAACGGGCGCAAATAACAATAAAATTTCAGGAGGTGAAAAGTTGTACATACGGATGTAAGATCGCTTCCCGGGAACCAATAAGAGATGGATATGCATTCTTCATGACATGAAAGCCGCACAATTCAGAAGTGGAATATAAAAAATAATTAAAACGATAAAAGAGCTAAAATCAAAATTGTTGAGTACTGTCGTCTATGGAAGCTACGCTACCCGCAGAGTAGCATGAATAATAGAAGATATTTTCTGCGGAGCTCTTGACTCCAAATTGTGATGCGCGGCTGGGTGGTGAATCAAGAAATGTGCGGCACTACTGCTCTATGCTGATTCCGAATGGCTGAGGGACTTTAATGGGCATATTATTATTTCATATCAGAGTGCCACTTGGAGGGGCTGTTATTTTTTACCAAGAGTATTAGATTTGTGTTGTTTTTTTAATTTTGCATGCAATTCTGGTCAGTATTGGCACCCATGACCCACTACTATTTAGCAGGCAGCGCTTTCCACTCAGCTACAATAATCGCAATGAGTCGCAATGGAGCACTTCTAGAAAAAAATATTTTATACAAAACTTAATGTCAATCTAATTTTTTTTCCTTTTTATTTCTAGAAAGTCTGCTGAAAAGTATGCCCAACAGCTACCACATAAATTCACTCCACTTACAGCTTCATTGTGGCACAACAGGAAAATCAGTTCAAGTGCTCATTTCCGTGAGAGGAAAAAAAATGTATAATAAATAAATAAGAAAATTCTGCGCTGAGGGAGTGTTTTTGTGTGCTTTAATTGAGAGAACGAGCAGTGATATAGAAAAATACAAGCAACAACAACTTTATCAAATTTACAACAACATACGAAATGGTTTAAAAACATAAAAAACGACAGTATGAAGTACAAATATGTACAACAACAACAACAACAATAACAACAATAACAAATTTACTGACAATATTTGCAACATAAAAAGCAAAAAAAAAAAAACAAAATAAATAAAATTAAAAAACTAAAACCTAAACTAACAAAACTAAAAAAAGTTTCACAAAAACAGCGAAAATTTTCTGAAAAAAAAAACACGCAACAAATTATTCGCGTTGAGTTTTTTGTGTAAAAACTAAATTTTTGTGGCCAGCGACTGTTGCTGAACCTAGAATTTGCAACAATAATGTATTTGTGTGCATACGAGTATACATATATACGTATGCATGTACCTGCGTTTGTGTGTTTGTGTACATTCAGCGTTGTTGTTGTGCTTGAACAATGAACTTATAAATTGACGCACCTCGAAAATCAACAACATAATTCGCATCATTAAAACGCGTTGCAACAACAAAAACAACAATGTTGGCAAAAATATTAGCCTTGTGGTTTGTAATGAAAACAACAACAAGAATAAATAGGCAAAAAACTACAAAAAATAAACCAGAAAAAAGCCACTACGGAACCGGCTAGTTAACTTAGTTGTTGCAAGTGCAACGGGAGCGCCACACGGCGAGGCAACACTTTGGAACAACCGGCACATGCATGCATGCAAAAAAGACTTCAATGCAAAAAAAATCAGCCAGGAAAACTCGTGGAGGAGTGTGGTGCGTTTGGCGATTTGATTCAAGGCAAAAAAAGCAAAAAAGCACAAAATATAAAGTAGAAAAAAAAGAACTCACAATGGAGTAAAAGAAATATGAAATTATGTTGCATGAGCACTTGTAAATGCATGTTAGGTGCAACAAGCGGTGGAGTGTCTCTGTGTGTGCGCAAGCAGAGGCCAAGGTTTGGAGCCGCACACACATACATACATACATACGTTAACTTGTATTTATGTACACACATGGCGACACACTTAGGCGCGCCACCTACGCACATGCAACATGTGCCATGACAATGAATGTCATTAATAAGCTTGCTGCAGCGTTATTGCGTTGCTGTTGTTGGCGTGTTTGTTCGTGTGTGTGTGTGTGTGTGTGTGGTTTGCAGGGTTGTACAAATATTCATTTTATTGTTGTTTTTGCACGCTATAATGTCTTGTCTCGTTTCTTTTGTTGTTTTTATTTATTGCATTTTATTCAATTTTTATTTTTCTTTTTCAATGCAGCCTATGGCAGGCAATATCAGTAACGCATTGCTACGTACCAGCATAGCGCAATATTGAAGTGTTGCACGTTGCTGCACTAGTGTGGCATGTTGTGTGCTGGTGAAACATGAATATGGGGGCTTGGTTGTGCTGCGGTGCTGGTGTTATTGTCAACAACAGCCAAAGCGGCATTATTTTTTTAGCTATTGTATGTGCAACATAATGTGGCATGCCATATTTTGTACGAGTTTGTGTGATTATTTGTCCTATTTTTTATTATATTCAGCATAGAAAATGCGGATTTGACCTTTTCGATGACAAGAAAAATTGTTTTAGCGAACAAAAAGGGGAAAAATTAGAAAAATTAGTTAAAAAAGTTAAATAATAAGAAAAATTTATTTTCGAAAAAAAAACCTATTTTAAAAAAATATAAAACTGTTAAAAAATCAATTTTCCAAATATTTAATAACTAAGTAAAAATCCAAAAAATAATTTTCCCAACAAGGTTGCTCGAAAAAACTAAAAGAAAAATTAAAAAAAAAGAAAATAAATAACATTGGAAAGAACTTCTTTATAAAAACTTAAAATAGCTATTAAAAATATTTTTTTCAAATAATTAAATATATTAATTGGGAAAATAATTAAAAAAATGTAGCTCGAAATAAATTAAAAAGAAATTGTGCGCGAAAAATTATCAAAAATTTAGAAAACAACAAATTCAAAAAAAAAAAAATGAAATGGTTCATAAAAAATAAAATACAATATTATTTATAAATTTTAAAACATATTTTCATAAAATTAAAAGCAAACAAAAAAAATTAAAACATTTAAAAAACTATATTATTTTTGAAATATATCTGAAATAGTTAATAAATATATTTAAAAAAAAACTTTTTATATATATAAAACAATAAAACTTTTACACAACACAAGTCAATGACTTGTTGCATCAACTCACCGACCCAAATGGCAACCTAATGCTAATTTTCGCATTGAACATGCACTTCCCTCTTCTCTCTCTAACACTCTCTCATACACACACACTCTCACACACACACACTCCGATCACTCATTCAAAGCACATTTGTTTAATTTTTCAATTGAAAGTTTTATTACAGCCGTGGCTGTCGCTTAATTACCACACGCAGCTTCGCACTGTCACTAACACACAACACGCCAGCAATGTTTTTTGTTGTTTTTCTTCATGCCACAACATGTGAACCGCAATCAAATCACACGCTCCTCTTTGCCACATACAAGACACATTGCGCGCAAAAGGGTGCATTTTATACATTTTTGCATTCCATCGGCATGCAACAAGCATGCCACATCATATCATATTGGATCGTACGTTGCAACTTGCCACATCACCATCACCAACAGCAGCAGCAGCAACAGCAACAGCAACAGCAGCCTATGCGTGCTGACACGCATCAGAAAACTGGACAGCCGCTGTATATACAATGCCGCTGCTGTATGGTTGAGTGGTCGTTGGGTTGGTCGGACAGACTGTCTTTCTGCTTGCCACTGACAGCAGCGGCGTTCAACTGCAAAATGCGCCTAATGGCGTGCGCGCATGCGCAGCGAAGGCTTAGTTCAGTCAGCACTCAGCGCTCAGTCCGCGCTGGTATGCCATTTGTCTGTTGCTGCTTCACAATTCCCCCACTTGCCACATGCTCTCTGAGTCAACTCATGCTGCCCTCTTGCTGTTGCTCAGAGTGTGGCATGGTTTGTTGCAAAGTGCAAACGGCATCACTTACAGTCGGCACCCCAACAACGTTTGCGGTGTCTGTAGTACATTGATTGCCATGCATGTATTTCTCATACTCGATATCAATTTCGTGTTGTACATATCATAATTATCGGTGTACAAACAACCGGCAGCTTGTACAGTTATCGCTAATGTGATTAACATAATTATTCCCTCTTCCTTTTTTTCACATTGTGTTTACGTTTAGCAGGGAAATCTCAAGGTGAGACCAGTGCTCCCTTAGAACAATTCATCTTCGGAGTTTCCAAGAACACGTTGTTAGTGCCCCTCCTGCTCTTCCCCAGTGACTGCTACACTGAAGAGAGAAAAATGAGTTGACTTTTTTTCGGGTAAAGAAAGTTTTTGACGGATATTCATAGCCGAGAGTGGCAAAAAAGAGTTTTAATCTATATGTTATCAATGGAATTTTCTCTGATTTGGTTAAAAGTGTGTTGAGCTGAGAATGGAATCCCCAGATCAAACTGGAAACCAACAGTTCTTATGAAAGATCATTGCTGAAGTTTTGGAAAACAGAGGGATTTTGTTATTTGAAATCTCAGAAATGGGCTAAAATCTACTGCAGTGAACAGTTATTGAGATCTAGCTTTAGTGATGGGTTTATTGTTATAAAATGGGTTTTGTAGAAGGTGGAAGTACGAGTATGCTCAATCAAACCAAAATTAATGAAACAGCAACTAATTCCCGCTAAGTAAAGCAACTATTTTATTATTTTAATCCAAAGATCGGCTAGTTGACTCTGCAGATAGTGTGCCGACAAACGAGAAGAGATAATGAGGAAGAGATATCCGGTAGGACGCATGTCGGTAGTAATAGGCAACTAATAGAATGACCGACGGCTTCAATAAAGTTGTATTGACTGGCGAGTGTCCGCACCAGCAGCAGGACAGCAATGAGATACTCTGTTGTGAGTTGCGATTATAGTGCCTGCTCTGTGAAGTGTTGGTCTATAAAAGTGATATCCTAACCCACAATCCGTTACGGTTGTAAATAATGGCAGCGGCATCGGTGAGCAAGAGCGCAACTCGTACCAGGGAAATATGTGCGTCGGTAAGCTGGATGCCGTATGAATCGTTTGAGAGTGGCGCTCGTGAAAGAAATATATACATATTATATATCGTTGGAAAGGTGACAGTCCGAACTATAAATCAAATAAAATAACTCCATTTTGATTTGAGTTGCTTAGTGAAAAGACGCATGGAAGATGAACAACGAAAAAGATCATATGCGTCATATTATGTTATACGAATTCCACAAAGGAAAAACAGTGGGCGCTGCAACTAAAGATATTCGCGAAGTTTATTTGGACCGTGCTCCAGCACTCCGCACAGTAAAGAAATGGTTCGCGAAATTTCGTTCTGGAGATTTTAACCTCGAAGATCAACCTCGCAGTGGACGGCCTTCTGAGCTTGATGACGATGTTCTAAGGACTTTAGTTGGGAATAACTCACGTATTTCGACGGAAGAGGTTGCCAGTGAATTGAACGTCAACAAATCAACTGCGTTTCGTCGTTTAAAAAAGGTTGGGTACACTTTGAAGCTCGGTACATGGGTGCCACATCAGTTGAGTGAAAAGAAAAAAGTGGACCGTATGTCAACAGCAATTTCTTTGCTTCGACGGATCAAAAACGAACCTTTTTTGGATCGGCTCGTGACTGGTGATGAAAAATGGGTGCTGTACAACAATGTTCAACGCAAAAGAACATGGAAACAGGCACACGAAGGGGCGGAACCGATGTTGAAAGGTGGATTGCATCCGATGAAGGTACTGCTGTGCATTTGGTGGAATATCCGAGGCGTGATCTATTTTGAGCTCTTGCCAGCTGGAGAAACGATCACTGCCAACAAGTATTGTCAGCAATTGGTCGAATTGAAGAAAGCAATTGATGAAAAACGTCCGATTTTGGCCAATCGCAAAGGAGTTCTTTTCCATCATGACAACGCCAGGCCACATGTTGCAAAACCGACCCTGGCCAAACTGAAGTAGATGAATTGGGAAATCATGCCGCATCCCCCATATTCACCCGACATTGCACCTTCTGATTATCATTTGTTTCGATCGCTGCAGAACAATTTGAATGGAAAAAAATTTAAAAATGTGGAAGACGTCAAAAACCACCTTGACACCTTTTTCAACGAGAAACCGCGCGATTTCTATGAATCAGGCATCCGTAAATTGGTTGAACGTTGGGAGTGGATTGCCGAACATGACGGCGAATACATAATTGATTAATAAAAGTGCTTTCTTCAAAAAATTTCAATTTTAGTTTGCACTTGAAATCGGGCACGAACTTATGCACTCATCCAATAGTTTCTAGAATCATCTGCAAATGCAAAATGTATGAGCTGCTATATTACTTTATCTGTAGACAAACAGATCCATCAAACCACCTTTTTGACTTCGATTTGAGAGACTCAACTGATTTCTTGATAGACAGCACTCTGGTCCACTATGGACTAGGAAGACATGCATTCCATTGGAGAGCACGCTTGGAAATCGAATTCGCTCAGACGGAGACTCTAATAGTGTGATTAGTATGAGCTGATCCTCCATGTTGCGTTCGACTGCCTATAAAGCCGTATATAATTAGATAATGAAAAAAATAGATAAGCGATCCAACTAACATCGAAATTAGTATAAATTTATACAATAAAATTACTAAAAAAACACAATATAAAAAATATATAATTACTTTAAACTTAATTTGAAAAGTCTTTCACTTACTATTCTTGTTTTAAAATATATTCCTGAGCTTTTTTTTTTGATATTTTTCACTTTCTCACAAATTCAATAAAATATTTTACAATTAAATTTCAGTGAAGAATTTACGGGCATTTTTATCATATTTACTTTGCATATTAAACTTAAGACCTTTGAGTGTACAACATATGGGCATATGTACATATGTATGTATGCAAGAGTATTCACCAACCATTAATATTTAAATATGTGCATATGTACACATTTATCGCTACCGATAATGTATTGTAATTGTTTTTCTTGTGGTAATCAGAGTATTTCATTCTTATCGCATGGAATGTAAGTTATGGTTTTGATAAGTAAATGCACAGAAGAGGCGAAGGAGAAGAGTACGAAAGGGAGAGAGAGAGGCAGTAAAAATAATAAAAAATATACATATTTTATAATATAAGCCTGAAGCGCACATACATACGCATTTTTATAGGCATGTATTATATGCATTAATTAATACGATTACACGGAGATATGTATGTATGTATGGTTGTACCACTCGGTACATGTTGAATGCATATAGCTGCAGTATGAATGATAAAACCGAGAGTTGAATGCCGCCGCTCGCCTGCTCAGCCACTCGCTTGGGGCAGGCAGCTACGGTCTATGAGTAGCGGATATTTATTGACAGAAATATATTTACACATTTGTATTTATAAAAATAAATTTCAATTTACAAATTTTTATTTGCTGACCACAATCTCCATACATATACACGAGTAAGAAGCAACTGGTTCTTTCAGTTAACTTAACCTTAAATTTTGTAACCAACACTTGCTTCTCAATTTGTATTTAGTTTAATTTATTTTTGTTTTTAATTAATTATTGTAGATTCATCGTTGTATGAGACTCATCAGCGAACCTGTTAACTTAACAAATTTCCAATTTTATCACCGTTGGAATTATTTTTCTTCCCACATTTATACCACGAACCCTAAAACACATTTGTTGTTTGCATGTTCCTTCACGAGAACAACACGAGGTTTCCGAAATGTATGCGTTAAATGATTTTTCATGTCATTATTTAAATATTTTAGTTGCACCTCTTCGCTTCATCGGCCGCTTTCTTTCTCAATTATACAATCCACTTGCTCTTCGTTGTTGTCTTTATTGTTGTTCTGTTACCTTTCTTGTTGCTTTCCGTTTTATGGTCGATTTAATTAATTTAAAATCAAAAAACTAATTGATATGCATTTAATTGATGACTGCGGCTATATTGTATTTGTAAGCAGCGAAAGAGCAGGTGCTTTATGTTGCGTATGTAAAGCTCGATGAAAAGGTAAGAGCCAGGCAAAGGAACTTAAAAAATAAAATAAAATCAAACAAAATAAAATAAAATAAAAATAAAATGAAATAAAATAAATTAAATTAAATTAAAATAAAATAAAATAAAATAAAATAAAATAAAATAAAAGAAAAGAAAAGAAAATAAAATAAAATAAAATAAAATAAAATAAAATAAAATAAAATAAAATAAAATAAAATAAAATAAAATAAAATAAAATAAAATAAAATAAAATAAAATAAAATAAAATAAAATAAAATAAAATAAAATAAAATAAAATAAAATAAAATAAAATAAAATAAAATAAAATAAAATAAAATAAAATAAAATAAAATAAAATAAAATAAAATAAAATAAAATAAAATAAAATAAAATAAAATAAAATAAAATAAAATAAAATAAAATAAAATAAAATAAAATAAAATAAAATAAAATAAAATAAAATAAAATAAAATAAAATAAAATAAAATAAAATAAAATAAAATAAAATAAAATAAAATAAAATAAAATAAAATAAAATAAAATAAAATAAAATAAAATAAAATAAAATAAAATAAAATAAAATAAAATAAAATTAAATAAAATAAAATAAAATTAAATAAAATAAAATAAAATAAATGTAAAAAAGCAAAATAAATTAAATGAAATAAAGTAAAGTAAAGTAAATTAAATTATCGAAAATGATATTAAAATTGCTTTCAGTCGAGCTATAGCCAAATTGTTGCCGTAAGAAGCTGCAGCAGATGAAATTTGTCGTGACAAGTAGTTTTTGAAGAATCCCAGGACAGGCGTGCCAGATCACCGCCTGCAGACTCTGTCTCATTGACAGGTGGAAAATATTAATTCTAAATGATAATAAAAAATTTTGGGCTCATAATTCTGAATTGTCCTTATAATGAGCAGTTAAATCCCAAATATATATGTATATATTTTTTTAACTTGCTATTTAATGTCTTTAAATTGCCCACTACCAACCTCCGTCCAATTGGATAGAGAACACACACCGAGTTAGACACTCCCATGAAGGCCGGTCACTTGTTGCACCTTATAAATTCTTGAGAGCAAAAGAATGCTCATTGCCACATAAATCACCAAACGGCTCTGGTGTTTTTTTTTAATCAACAAATGAAGTTTAATTTAAGTACCGCTTAATAACACAAAACAACATACAAAGCTGTTGAAAACACAAAAGACACGCAATTTGTTATTATTGTTGTAATATAATATCATATTGCCGGTTATTGATGTATGCCGTTACGTCTTATGACCCGCATATAAAGCGATTTATTTTGCAAAAAATATAAAAAAAGGAAGTTTTTAAAAGGGTAAAAAATAAAAATTTAAAAAATACTGAAAAACATAAAAGACGTTGCTTGCAACACGCATGTAGCAATAACAATTTACTACATAGCAGCTTCATGCCGTACTGCTTGCCACCAGCATCATCAGCAGCAACAATGCCGGCAACGATTTATTTAAAACGCCAGAGACCGAAGGATGAATATTTACATGCCCCTACATGCGTTGGTGTTGTAGTTGTTGCTGTGGTGGTTGCTGATTTTTCCTTGCCATTTATTGTGTTTATGAACATTTCTATTTTTTGTTTTTTTTTTTTTGTAGTTTTACATGTTGTCGATTTGCTTGCCGCATCGATGCCTTTCAACATTCAACATTCGTTTGCCAACATTTATGTGATCATTTGTTAAATGTCAACACATTGAAATGAACGCAGCTATTGTTGTTGTTGGCGTTGCTATTGCTATTGCCGCTGCACCTCATCGTCGGCAATATGTTGCTGTCCACATTATGGCATAATAGAGTATCTATTCAGCCGTTGCACGTACGTACATATGTGTGTTGCAAGCCGACATATGTTTGCCGCATTGTTGGCAATATGCCTCAACAACATATGTACTATATGTATGTACCTACACAAACAAAATTTCGCTACATCGATTTCTTTGCAGTAACTTCATCTTGGCGCACTCCCTCATCCACCTCCAACCAACTCCGCTGTCGTTTCTTACGATTTTCTCTTCATTATTTTTTTCTCTTTTCTTCATGTTGCCTGTGTTGCTCACACATTGTCCATGGTCATGGTGAATTTGTGCACAATTTTTCGCGCTTTCAAAAATATTTGCATCATTAATCGCATTCACATTTCACATTTCCAATTCATTGCCAGTTGTTGCCCGGTTGGTGATGTCGGTTGGAAAATATCTGTTGGAGGTGGAAATTCAAGCTAAATTCTTTCTTATGTCGAATCTATAAATAAGGGTAAATTCAAATATTTAAATAAACTAGAGTTTATTAGGAAAATAATTGAAGCCCAGTGTACCTTCGATGGATAAAATAGAGATTCTCCCGCAGACAGAGAGGAGAGAGAGAGAGAGAGAAAAAGAGAGAGAGAGAGAGAGAGAAAGAGAGAGAGAGAGTGAGAGAGAGAGAGAGAGCGAGGGAGAGAGAGAGAGAGCCAGGAAGAGGGAGAGAGAGAGGAGATTGTTAAAAATAAACAAGGTACTCTTTACTGCTTAAAAGAACTTATCGTACACTAGGAATCCGAAGCACACGGCCAAATTACTCGGATAAGGTCCCTAATCCAGTTTATTTTTAACAGCTTAAGACAGAGTTGATAGTATGGCTTAAGAGATGCTTTCTTATTCTTTCCCGATTAATCTTAGGCCCGAACAGGTTTCTATGGCAATAAATATTAAGCTCACAACATATTTCAAACCCTGCTTAGGTGCTAGTAAGGAGATATGTATACCTATACTCGTATGGATCTATATTCAGAACCTATGTATTTGGTAATGAAGACTTGTATTCAATAAAGACAAGGCTGGTCCGAGAAATTTTACGATATCATACTGACCTTATTGAACTTGTTCCATCTACTCAGATTTAAATTCTCTAGTGCATCCTAGCGCTCTACTCTCTATAGTCTATCTAGGAATTCGACCCTTAAAAGTTAAAGTCTACTTCAACTATATCATAAAGGTCAGTGGTGTAGCAGCTAAGAAATCGTACCCCCTCTCTGAAGATTTCTACAACTGGTATAACTACCTCCGCCTTTCTGCATGGCGTTCTATAAGGTAATGATGTAACCTTAGAAATGTTATTTCTCCTTTAGAAATTATATCTTAAATAACCATTGGCGGTTCCTTAAACAAGTTTAGCTACTTTTACTACAAACCGAGTTATGTTACTAACTTTTTGCGGACTCTCCATAAATGAGTGTCTTAAATAGCAATTTGTGTATGGTAAAGGCACATGAAGCCATTCTTATCTAAAGAAGATCGGCTTGGTCATACTTTCTCCAGGAAATTTATCTGTTTTACAGTTTTCATCTGTGGCTCTGATACCTGGAACCCGAATACGAGTAAGCGAACTCGTAAAATATTGTACGTACGATGTCCTAGTCTAATCTAAAGTTTGCGTCGTCAAGCTGAGAGTTTTTGTGCTCGTGAGCTTTCACTGGATATGAAGATATTGGAGAAAAATCGGTCTGTAACCTATTGTTGTGATGAGGTAGCCGGAATATGTCTTCAATAGGGGGATTTTAGTGAAAAAACACTACCACTCTGTGTCTGTGTAGATTTCCATACTACCAATAAGAATGTAACACTTTCTCAACTGAACTTATTTCTAAAGAACTAGTCTGCTAGACCGAAATTAGTGTTTTTGCCGCCAATGGGATTGACTGTAACTGGGATGTTCAGTAGAACGGTGTAACATTCAAGGATTCTTGGGTATACTACAGGTCTTCGGAACAGAGTAAAATAAAGAATAAATGTCAATAAATACAGGGAGATCAAAGTCAGAAACATAAAAATAGTCAAAGATACTTAAAAGGTATGAAGAGGAAACAAATTTTCCTAGGTCTGAACTTGTCCTCTGTACATATTTTGAATGGTTTGCCTCTAGATGTTATTAAAAAAAAGCATTCTCTTTGGTTTTGGCTTGTTTCCTTTTGGTTTTAGCTTGGTGGCTTCTCAAGAACCCTCTTTCGAAAATTGCATGCGATTTCAATCAGAAAATGAAATTTCAACCACTCAAAATCATAAAAAATATATAAAAAATCGCGCATATGTTTCTGCATACCAATAAGTATGTACATATGTACACGTATGTCTGTAGTTTTCGCTTGTTGCTGTTTTTGTGTGCCTATCAATCGGCTTTGCTTTTGTTTTTAGGCATTTTACTGCTAACAATTTCGTTTACTTTGCTCAAATCGAACTTCTTGCTGCTAAGTGAAGATATACATACACACATATATATGTATGTCTGTAAACATCATCAGCCGCAGGATATACCTTCTGCTATTTGTTGGCATTATTACTCTTGTTGTTATTTGTGTTATACCATCAGTTATTGCTTTCGATTTTCGCTGTTTTCATCTGTGGCAGTGATAAAAAAGTTGTAACTCCAGCTCAGCAGCTTCAGTTCCACTTACAGTCAGTCCAGTTAGCGGCAGACATACTAAAAGCACTAAAATCTCTAAAAAAACAAAAACAAAAACAAAAGTTATGCAAAGAATGATAGAGAGAGAGAGAGAGAGAGAAGAGAGAGGAGCAAACTTAAAGGAAGTACATATGGATAAAGGCGAAAAGACGTAAAACTAAGTTATAAAATGAAACGAGAAATATTGACGTTCCCATTTGTGTGCGAAGAGGCGAAGGTGAGGAGCCGCGTAGCTTTGGTGTAAATGGCAAAAAGTGGTGGCCAGCCAATATTGAAGTGCAACTTTACAAAAAAAAAAAAGTACCAAAATACATTATAGCAAACTAGCGCTCCAGCAATATGTAAGAGTATTTGTAAGTAAGACAAAAATACATCAGGCAAATCGCTCGCTTACCAACGCCAAACAGCTGCGCGTTGACTGGAATTTTAGTGAAAAAAAATTAGGCAAAATTTGTAAAAAAGAAGGAGAAAAAATCGGCTGAACACAAAACAGAAAATATAAAAACAATGAAGGTACAAACAAATTACGTTGTAGCATAAACATAAGGAACTAGAAAAAAATTCCAAAAATATAGAGCAAAAATTTTAAACTAAGAACATCTCAACGAAGCTTTAATAAACGCTTTCTTCCTGTATGCGACGTGATTTGACTAATAACAAAAACAAATTGGTGCATGCTCCCCAAAAGCCTCTTATCCTGTTATTGTGGATCTATATATACTTTCAAGGGACCTATTTACAATAGAAGGCCCTTAATTATGGCCTGTTAATTTCTCAAAGGGTAAGCGAAGCGCTCTCCTCATCTTTCCTAAATGGTACTTCCGATTTGATCGATGTCTAAGCACTCTGACTAGCTATTCGAAATAATGAAATGAAATTAATCACTTATTTGCAATCGTTCAGGAGAAATTTTAAAAAGGGAGTTCCAAACTCGGCGCCGCCTGGAGAGAGAAGCCGTAAGCCGTCTTGAAAGATCAATAGATTTGGTGACCAACTTATGTGCGACACTGTACTATTTGTTTCAAAAATCATAGGGTATCTCCCCAGTCTGAATGCCTTAACACTATAGCCAACTCGGGCTGCCTTAGTTGCATTCGTTATACTGGGGAATTTGTATTAGACTGATCAGAGTTGATGGATCATCACAAAGGCGGTACTGTATATATTTGGACCATATTAAGAGAACTTGTATTAAAACTACTACTATTCATGGATTCATTCCGGTAAGAAGTTTTTAGGAGGGGAGGTCGTGAAATGGTGCCGACTTCGCCCAACCATCCTCGGTAAGTTTTAAGGTAATTTCATAGATTGTTCAATTTAATATTCGTTCACGTATATTATGACGGTAAAACAAAGGATTCAATAGATAACGAACTGGAACGTGTTGAAAAATCCAAAAGCTGCTAAAAAGATTTTAGGGTTGCCAATTGTTATTATGATTTTTTTTTAATCTATTTTTGTAATCAATATTATTATATTAGTATCAAATTAAGGTAACGTTAGAAGCTTAAGGATTTTAAATATTTTTGAAGAAGGGTTGCCAACTGTTTAAATATTTTTTTTTAATTCTTACCATTTTTAAACATTTTTCCATTCAAAACCGACTGTGTGAAATTTTTTTAATTTGTTTTCCAACATCATTCTTTACACCAGTCCGTTTTTTCAAACCGCGGTATTCAATAGCGAAATATGTATATTATATGTATGTACGTATGCACCAACACATTTGTTATTCTTGTAACACTTTAAGTTATTTTTGTTATTGTGAAACAAAATTATTTGCGCTTTTCCTTTACACCCAACCCAGCAACACCAACACACAACTCATATGCCCGCAGCATAATTTTATTTTATTTCCACTAAACCATTTTACATGGAAGAGTGGCATTTAGCGTGCGGCAGCATCAACATCAGCGCAACGAAAATTGCAGTCAGCAAATAATAACAAGGACAACAGCAAAGCGAACAACAAGTGAAGCAACAATAATAATAATGACAACACAAGCTGCAGAGCAAAAAAAAAATATATATATATATATATAAAGGAGAGACAGAAGATGAAAAAATAAAATAAAAAAAATAAAACTATGCCGCCGCGCACCAATTTACCCCAATGCTTGCGCAACACTTACCTCAACCAACGCTCCGGATCATTAGCCTCGCCAACATTCTTCATTTTTCCGCCATATATTTGTATGTCAGATTGTCTGCTTGCCGGCCAACAACGCATGCGCACACGCGCAACATCGAATGTACACGTTCAACAACCGGCTGTTAACCGCTGCCGCGCACCGCGCCGCATCAAAGCCCTTTTACGTCCTTTCCGGCCACTTTCTGGTACGACAACTTACCACAGTTGGCCACAGCGGACGCGGCTGGTTGCGGTGGTGAGCTGGTGCGCTGCTTTTAATGGATCTTCAGCACTTTGAGTGATTTATTTCACACGTTGATGAAATGGACAGCAATGGGCTGCATTTTGACGTTTATTGCAGCGCAACTTGATGGGCCAGACCGGCTGGTTGGCAATGCGTCTGTCTGGCTGACTGGTCGACTTATTGTCTGACCCGCGCACTAAGTAGCCATCAATTTGCAGCAGCACCTTTTGCACGGATCCCACTTGACAGTGTCGTTGGTTGGTTGGTCGCTAGTGGCTGGTAGCTGGTGGCTGGTGGCTGGTCGTGGCCCGTTTGTTGCATGCACAAATGCGCCGGTGCCGCGTAGGCATAGCGCGTAGTATTTTTAGAGCTTAAACGCGCATTCACTTTCTTGTTATACATTTTTTGTTTTTATTTTTTTAATTTTTTCGTTTTTTTTTTGTTATTAATTCCCTTCCCTTCAAGTGCGGCTGCGCATGTGCGTCAATGCCATCAACGCCGCATAGAGTGGTACTTTTGAAGCGCAGATATTTTAGCAATTGGTAGCTTTGAGCTGTGCGCAGCCATAATAATAGGTAAAAAAAAAGAAGAAAAAATATTTTCCCCTCGCACACCGCGCCTGCCAACGTACGTGTACGTCCATCCCAGCGCGTTGAGGTAATGTTATAATGAGGTGGCGGCGGCGTCTCTAAGTAACGCGTGCAATAGCCACTGTTTAGCCATAATAACTTTGAAATACAACGTATCATTGTTGTTGCTGTTGGCGTTGTTGTTGTTTTTGATGTTCATTTTGCCACGTCCCATTTGCACAACGCGTTTTTAGTGCAAACTATAGGTTTGTATTGCAGTGCTGCTCATTTGGAGCACTCGGTGTGTCAGTGCCGATTTTCGTAATTTTGCTTCCTGCTCTTTGTTTCGCTTGACTTGGTCTTGAGGTGTTTCAATCACTTCTTCCGCTGTCTATTTTTTACATAATTACTTACGGTGTAATTTTGATTTTACCCTTTTGGTTTTGTGTGTTAAAAAATTGGCCTTTGGTTACAGATGAGGTCTGCTGAATACCTTCTGAATACGTAGAAGAAGAAGAAAGAAATGCAGAGAGTTTCAAAAAGAGTTACGGAATAGTCCAACTTCCTGTCACAAGACAAGTGCTGACAGCCAGGCAACATAATAAGCTTGAAAAAAAAACATATCTGGTGACGATCTTTCTCGTTCTCTCCTTTTAAATTTATCAACTCATTTCGATGCTACGAAGGTTTATCAAGAAACACGCCTGCGTATTAAGCTAGCGCTAAGAACCAAAAAGTTCACTGGGCCTAAAGAATATTCTCACTTTCTAATCTGACCGCAAAACTGAAAGATATTCCGTTTAAGTTGATACTCTCGCTCTTAACTTAATTTTAAAGGCAACATATCCTGTGTCTATTTCACGTACCTTACCTAGATAAGTGATTGGTCAGTTGTCGGACAGTAGTTGTTTAATGATACTTATTTCTATGTGACTTCTGTTCTCTAGTACGGAAACTACTTGTTGCGAATATTTTCAAGGCGATATCTCTGCTCATTACAATAATAGGATTGCCTTGTAACCATAGCATATGAATTTTGAGAGAAGTTCTCGTGGTCCTCCTACTCCTGATCTGTTCATCCATTCCACTTTCTAAATAATGGAGTAAATTGGATAGAAAAATAAATAAAGTGTTAAAATTTCATTTTAAACTAAAGTTTAATCACAGCAGAGTCGAATCTCAAGATCCATATAGTAAGCTTGAAAACTCTTTAAAAAGTACACACCTTGGGACCTTAAACCGAATATAATCATTTGAATCATATGGAGGAATACTCCAAGGGTATTAATATCTCTTTCTTATAGGCATAGAAAAGCCCTCTAGATCCTTAGTATATAACTATCATATACTCAAGCATTCAAGCTGGTTTATCATTGCAAATTACAGAAGGTTTTAAGCTCGCTGGCTGATCAACTTGACATCTTAATAACCTAGGTTCCTACCCATAAGAATTTTTCAGTGAAAAAGAAGCTGACAAGTTGAACAACGAATCAGAAGTATAATTAATGCCCGTTTGGAAACAATCAGGGGAAAACTTCGCTTACAATTTGAACAAATATATAGAATATATCAATATTCAACTCTAAAATAATGAAGCAGATTTGGTAAAATTCAGTAGGTTGGGAACTGAAAACCCTAACTAGGTAGCTCTAGAAAGAGTATATACCGACTTATAGCGAAAATAATGAGCCCACCGTCTTGCTGGGAAGATGCATGAAAAATGTGTCTGCCCTATAACTGATATTACCGCAGCTGGGAACCAGAGTATACTAAGGAAGGAATCGTAAATTTTCTCCAGCTCTCTCATTCAGACTTGACACCAAACCTATCGGATACAACTAGTTTCATAGAGAACATCGAATGGTGCTAGTGCATCAAAATGACTCTTTATTTATTTATGTAAATACTTATGTATTTATCGGGACTTTGGATCGCTATGGATTTTAAACGACACGATTGTCATTGCAGTGAACAGTCGACTTATTCAATATGGCCTTCTACAAACTGACTGTAGATTAATATTTATAATGTGAGTATATCGTGAGTGAAGAGGAAGGCGAGTCAAATGGAGAGAAGAGAAATTGTTACGCTTAACGAGCAATCTGGTGGGAAGAGCTAATAGATATCTTTTATAAAACATTACAAAGTACATATAGCTCAATAGTAAGCTTTAAGACTTTTTACAGTTCTCTGAAGATGGGTGAGTCGGGATCTTGTAGAGGCAAGCTAGACATAGAGCGCGTTGGTGTGCTAATGTCGCACTAGAATCTGTTTGCCTATATTTCCTGCATGTATCGCCGAACATACATTACATCCGGAACGATTCCATACTAGACCACTTAAGCTGATTGATCTCAAATGAGATCAAAAAACAAAAAAAAAATAATAATTTTCCATATAATAATTCCTTTGATAAGTAAAAAAATACAGAACTATCTGAAATTTGTTGCTTTAAGAATGAAAACTTTAATTAAAGAAATACCAAGCACAAATAAATAAACAAAAATCTAAATCAAAGCAAATTAAATTCAAAAACAACTTTATTTTCCGAATGAACATACATACATACATATGTAAGAGTATGTGTGTCTCAAATGGATTTCAAGTGAATTAATTTGTTTTTATGCCATAAAAGATTTTAATTTCGTATCATATATGCACTAGTTTCTTTGTATACATAAGAGTATATGTACTAGTATTGTATATACATAAGTATTGGCAATAGACCAATTCCATTTGCTCGCTGACTACTCATACAAGTGTGAGTCGTATGTGGCAGATGACGTTGAACGAACGACCTATGGCACGAGTAAATGCTTTGCGGTAAGCCAGATCAAAGCGAAAGAGCAACAGAAAATTCGCTCAAATAATAAACCAAAACTACAGAAACAACAACAACAACAACAGTAATAGTAGAATAAAAACAAAAAAAGCAAAAAAGCCACTTGTGGCAGATAAACCAAAAATCTGGCAAAAGTTTATACAATATTTTCTTAAACAAAAACAAAGAACGTAAAAAAAAATGAAACAAACTATAGATAAATTGAATGGAAGAAAATGTAGCAAACTTGAGGAAATCATAAAGCAGATTAAAGAAAACTTATATAAATATATATGTAAGTGTATGGAAAAGTGCTTTTGAAAGTAAAGTGAGTAGTGAATTGAAGCGCCGGCTGGTGGCTGCCGCTGAGTTAAGCGGAAGAGCTAAAAGTGGCATGATGAGTTGGCGGACGGACAGACTTTTGAAAGTGAGGCACATACAGTGGTATAACAATATATACATATGTATGTATATTTCTTGTTTTACTTTGCATTTAATAAACTAAATAAAGTTTTCAAAGAAATAAAAGTAAGCAGCAGCGCGCAAAAATTCAAATTTCAAGTGGCCATGTGTGGCATGTTGCTGGCTTCCACTTAATTTGGTTATTTTTTAATTTTGAATTATGTATATTGTATTTTTTCATTTTTATTTTTGTCAGTTTTGACTTCTGTTGTCTGGCACATTACTGCTGCACACACTTCACATTCCAACACAAATAATTTGCAGATGTTTTAAGCATTGCTTTCGTGCTCATTGCTCTTTGTCTGCTTCATTTTAAGGCTTGTGATTGTTCTTATTTTGCATTATTTGCTACTTGAACTGTTTCTGCCGCTGCCAGCGCACTCTTGAACTCACTCTCACTCTCGTTGTACTTTCGCTTTTTGCTGCTGCGGCTGTTGCTGCTGTTGCTGTTGCTACAGCCGCTGATGATGATTTATATTTATGCATTTTGCAACAATTAAGATTTATGTTGATTGCTTTAATTTGTCGCGAGATTTTCATGTGCGCTTATTAAAGCCTTAAAGCAAGTATGTATGTATGTATGTATGTATGTATCGATAACGCTATTGTTTCATACATCACTTGATCGTTCGCTCCGTTTGCTTGATGACCCCAAATTCCAATGGTGGTTATTCCCATTAAATTTGCAAATGGTTTTTATCTTCTTAAGTACACGTCTGCTCTGCTTGTCTGTTGGTAACTATGGACAGCTTCTGGAGCGATTAAAAATACTTTTAAGCGCTAGAAACACTGATTGATATATACATATTAGGTATAATTGTTTGTTCGAAAAGCAAATTTTAAAGAAGTTTGCACCATAAAAAAATTTAACTCCTGCTGGCAAGGTCTTCAAGGCGAGCCTACTGAGGCATAAGTTCAATAAAACATATTTGTCGAGATGGCAGCGGGGATCTTCTGCAATGACAGAGTTCTCGATAGGTTGCGCTCTACATAAAGACGATTTTGGCGTTGTGCTTTTTATGAATACCACCTCTTCATAATATACTACCAGTATAGCATGCCCCTACGAACAGACTACGTTGTCCAGTGATTAACTTTCAGGAATCTTCTGACTTCAACAATAAATACAGATGAATGGAGCAAAGGTTCTCAGAAATCCTTGCATAGCCTTACACGTCTTTGTTAAATGAAAGGAGTAGCAGTGGCTACAGATAACTGCGTTCAACCAGATATAAGGAAGCATTCAAGTTGCCAAGCCACAGCAATATCTTGCAAGCTGAAATATTTGAAAAAAAGTGGATAAATATACTTTAGATAGCAGAGCTTCTGTGTATGGTTTGAAGACTATGTAATATTTTTCTTTAAGCATCAAGAAATTGGCAATATGTAAGGAGACGGTTCCAAAGATTGTCGCAGAAAAAAGCTAACATTCGCGAGACATGCAAAGTTCTTACCAGTAATAATGGGTTAAGACTCTAGATGCCAAACAGTGCTTCTTGGACTAAAATCAAATAGTTCTTCCGATAGTCCCGTCTTTATTAATGTAATTCCACGATTTTTTATACGTCTAAATATTATAAGGTTCAAGAGACTCTAAGATGTTGTGCAAGGTATGGTAATTTCTTAAAAACGACGATGAGGCGAGCTTGCCCTACAATTGGGAAACCAGTCTCTGGTTAGAAAAAGATTCAGAGGTCACGCGACGTAGGTTGAGCTTTTACCATACACTGCACCAAATGAGTCTCGATCATTATTTACCTAAGAGAGAACGCAGAGTTTTCACACTGAGCCTAGCGGTTACTAAATATATCCTTCCCGCTGCACCTTAGAGGCATTTTAGCCCAATAACTTTGATTAAGGAGAATATTTCAATGAAGTAAAAAAAGGCATTCGGATATGACTTTCATGATAGTTTCTTTATCCCAGCTCCGTTGCTGTCCGCTATAGCCAAGTAGATAATAGAGTGCGTTGCTATGTGGAGAGCCATGCGTTCGAATTCTGACCTGGATTGAAATTTAAAGAATTGTTTTATAATTCTTGGCATGGACACTGGAAAAACATCAAGGCGGTAAGCACAAATTTAAAGAACGGTAAGTTTTTTAACCCTTACAACCGGAATTCTCTCAAAGAACAAGTTTGGTGGGCCACTAGAGGGTTAAAATGAAAATTTTGTTTGGCAATTCTTAGACAAAATCTTTTTACGGAAATCTTTTAAGGCCCTAGAAAATTAGCAAAAGATGAAGATGATTTTTGAATCACCCAAAAATTTGCCACATTTTTGCTTCATGGACTAAAGTTGTTGAAAAAGAATTAAAAATTAAAAAAATTTGTTATGAAAATTTAAATTTATTTCTCTTCTTATTTTGCTTCCTAAAAATTACCCAGCAGTAAATTGATCGCTACTGAACTACCATTTATTTTGCAGCACACATACACATAAAGTGGGTGTATTTAATTTGGGGTAACACGAGCGCATATAATTTGCAATGAAAAATCGATTAGTGGCTACTGGCACACTTTTGATCAAAATAATAATAATAAATAAATAAAAAGCCATGAAAAAACTGCAGCCGCTGGTTGTATGCAACACAAATAATATGTTTGGCTGAATATGAAAATGCGAAAATTTCTGGTGGGCGTGTCAATAAAGGTTAACTATGTATAAAATATCGGAAATTTTAGATGCAAAAAAATAAGCAAAAATAATAAAAATATTTTATGCAACAAAGAAACTTTTTAATACAAAAAATAACATGCCGACAATTACTGGCAGCTGACAAGACTCGACGAAAGATACTTTTATGAATAAACATACATAATATTTTGTGTATACATATATTTCATGCATATTCATGCAACAAAATCAAATATTCTAAATAATTTTTATTTTTGTATTATTTTTTTTTTGGTTTTTTGAATAAGCACCACCGAGCGATAACTGTCAGCCTTAAATTAAGTGGTCAAAATGCAGCAAACGCTTGTGTCTTGAGTAAGCTATTTTCCAATGAGTTAGCGGGCGGCTTTCAAATTGTGCAAAATAAATTATTTTTTCTTTGAAAAAAGTTGGGAAAAAATAAAAAAAACCAAAACTAGAACAACGAAAATTGCAACGAGCAGTGCAATGGCTGTTGTGAGTGAAGGCTTTGGCTGCCACAAGAATAAGCACAGCACCGGCTTCAAAGTCAACTGACGAAAGCTGGCCGGACTCCACCAGCGATAGAATGGCTGAATTATTTTGTTATTTTAAGAATGAGTGCAAAGTGCGCCTGCGCACCACCAACGCCACCACCTTCGTCAGCACAGCACAGCACAGCACGTTCGCAGCTGAACTATTTTAGTTGGCAAAATCGCAATAACGAGTGTAGCAGGTGTGCACGAGAAATGGCTACAGTTATATAGCGTTCTTCTGGTTCAGTTGAGCGGTCAGTCAGCCGACAAGGTGAGGTAAGGCGAGTTAAGGCAAGGCAGACAGTTAGCAACTGGACTGGAGCTGGAGCTGGCTAGTCACTTAGACAGATTTGACATGGTTGCACTTGATTGGCGGTTATTTCGCCTTTTAAGCAGCTTGTTAAGTTGTTGTTGGTCCTTTTTTTCTACATAAATTTTTGATATTTTTTCGGTTTTTTTTTCATTTTTGATGTGTTTTACTTTTCAGTTTTGATATGCATGTTGATGAAAACTACATACATACATACATACATATATGATTACCTATAAATAAGTCTGAATATGAGTAGGGAAGAGCTATGTAATTCGTGCCCCACCGAAAAGTGGAGTTGAAGAACTGCACCCGACAGATGTCACCAGAAGACAACGATGATTAGAATTAAAGTAAAACTCGGCAGATGTCTCTAATAGACAACGGCAGCTAAAAATACCTTTCCAAGAACAAGCACAAGTACCAGAGTTGCTAGATCCAAATATTATTAAGCGATCGGCGCTCATCTTCCACTTATAGCAGATCAGCTGAAGGAAATTTGTTCATCTCTCTGCGTACGACGTTTCTTCTTCTTCTTAATTGACATAGGCACCATAGCTACCATAACAACAATAGTGCTCCAGTCGCTATTTGGACACACCAAATGAAGTAATATGTGGTACTGTAATGAAAACCTTCGAAGCTGGAGTTTCCAAAGCGCAAAACGCCATAAATCCTTCAAGAAACCTTTCTCGGGAAAACGCCTAATGCCTGTTTTTACAGTGACTTGGGAACCTAGATTTGAGTGCGTTGACTAATTTTTCGTCGACAGAAGAAGAAGTGAAAGCAGCGGATATTGAAGCTAATAATATCGATGGAAGTATGGCTCACAACTTCCGATTACAATACAAACAATCACTGGGTAGCCAACAGCATTCCTTTCGAGGCGGGCTAAAGTGAAAAGACGAGCTCCCTGTGGAGGATCTGCGTATGATTTGGTGTCCAGCACATTAAAAATGTTCTCCAACAAAAGTAAATATGACAAAAAGTCAAGGAGACCCCACCCTTATCGGCTATCCACCTTAACAAAAGTCGTTCTTGCTAAAAGCAATATGAATCAGGCAATATCAAGCCATACAGTCAGGCTTTTGAAGATTTTTTTTTCATTGAAAAGAGAATTTCAATGATGTTTTAACAGGTTAGCATCTATGCGATATTCTCTTCGAGTTAGTATGAATTGCTTTCTATGATTTCAACAAGCCCAGTGGAGACGTATGAGAGTCTGATTAAGAGGACATGTCGCTCAGTTGTTGATTTGATCAAGCATGCAGTGAGTTATTATTTCTCAGAGAGAAGTGTAAACCATAAAAAATCAACCAAAATCCAGCCCACCCTAATACACGCTCCATTTCTGCAGCCTTATGGAAACAGCTCCAACATTTTCCGCGCTTTAAAATTTACTTATGAGCAGCTGCACTATTATTACTTTATATGATTTTTCGATTTACTTTGTTTAAGCTATTATTTATTGTATTTTACTATTTTTTCAAATACACACATATTTATTTAGTTGTTTTTTTTTTTGTTTTTTTTTTTTTTTGACTCTAAAGAACTTTTATTTTTAAAGTTGTTGTGCGGAAGTGCCTGGCCATTTGGCTATTTTAGTGCACATTCTCCAATTTGGCGTTCCCAGAAATGTTAGAAAAAAGCAAAGCAAAGCAAAGAAAAAGCAAAGAAGAAAAAAATAGAATTTAAATGAATTCTACTTGGAATTTCTATGAACGAGACAACAACGAGGTCAGCAACAAGACAAGGCGATACCACCGCAAGTGATTGAGTTGTAAGAAGAAATATGTTTAAAGAGGCGGCAAAAAAAAAACGTAATTGAATATGTGTGTATGTCTGTTTGTAGCACTGGGTAATTTTATAGGAAATTATATTGTTATTTAAGTAATTTAAATAAGCTCAAACATAGTGAATATGTGTGGGTCCGATTGGGAAAAAGT
The DNA here is from genome assembly GCA_037013455.1 of Ceratitis rosa. NCBI lineage: Eukaryota > Metazoa > Arthropoda > Insecta > Diptera > Tephritidae > Ceratitis > Ceratitis rosa. The sequence continues at coordinate 25,237,953 of JAWMAG010000013.1, read as the reverse complement.
TGTAATGAAAAATTATGATTTTATCTTTGAAATAATATTAAAAATAGAAAGCGTTGCGATTTCTCGTTGAAAAGTGATTTAAAAAATGTAATAACAAGTTGCAACATTTATCAACAGTCGCTCTAGTTATAAATGCCATTATAATTATACACATACATACGTGTACTTACTATATACACCCTCCCATACAAATATTGGCCAACCTTCGGCTTCCCATATGCGCTTTACAAAGTTTAGCTGCAGGCGCCGCAGCTTGCCACACATAGCATTACACCCAAATATATTTAGGTATTTATGGTATAGGCGCATGTGTACCTGTGCACATACATACAAAATATGCAATTACTTGCAAGTTATATTGATTTACTGTTGATTTGACCAACTAACTCGCTTACCACCGCCACTTGCGGCCATTTGCCACAGGCATGCATGCACATACTACATACTCATATAGGTATATGTTGTTATGTTGTTTGAAATTTTAAGCACAATGTGATTGTCAAATTGAATTTGCCAAATTAAGTCATATATTGTTAAGGAATTTAAGTGGCGTTCCATATTCAAATGAATTCAGCTTTGATTATTTTATTTAAGCACAGTGAAGGCGCAGAAATAACTATTTTTTTTTAAAAAGAGTTTTCATTATATGTTTGTGTGTTTCATGTTGACATGCTCAGTGATTTTGCTCAACTGTCAAAGTTTGTAAGTTTTTACAATAAATTTTTGGTTAAGCAAATATTTTCGAAAGGCGTGGGTCTCTGAGTAGTTTTGTGGCAAGTAATTTTTAATGTAGAAAAAAATTCATAATTTTGGATTAAAGAATAAAAAATTTTGGTTTGCAATTGGAATTTAGAAAGTAACTTTTTGTAAGAAAATCAACAAAAAGCATTAAGTTGATACTTGGATGAAGTATCAGTATGAACGAGTGTGTGTAACGTATAAACAATATATACAAATATTTTTGTTTTTTTTTTTTATAATATTGGAGGCACAAATTAATTCAGTGCATTCTCAAAAGATTACTCCTCCTGCTCCTCTTGGTAGCGATTACCTATTTCAGTGGAAGGGTTTTGCATTTCCCTACAATAGTTAGAGTGCATCCACGTCGTTTTCTGACAACAATATTGTTTTTTGACTCTTCGAAAATTTCCGGATTTGTCTTAAATGCATAGTATTTTTCGAAAAGTTTTTTGATTTTTTATTTTAATAGGTTCAGCTGAAGATCATAGAATGTTTGTGGAAGTTTGTAGTGAGTTTGCGCCGAACGATGAGTCAGACAGAGAGTGGTTTCGATGCTTCAAAAGTAGCGATTTTAGCGTTGAAGACAAAAAGCGTGTGTGGTTTATTATGAACTGCTCAAACCAGGCGAAACCTTTGTTGGGAAACGTTATCGACTACAACTAATGAGTGAACCCGAAATCACCTGAAAATGCTGAAATGGTAGGTCTTACCCCATCCGCCGTGTTCTCCAGACCTTGCTCCTTATGACTACTGGCTTTTTGGATGGAAGCAAAACGATTTAAGTGGTTTCCGGCTCGAGTCTTTTAAAGGAATCAAAGAATGGATCGGAGGCAGAGAAGACTCATTTTTTAGATTTCGAGATGAAAATTACTATGGAGATGCTGGAATGTAGTAGTTTTTGATGTAAAATACTTTGAATGATTTTTTTTTTACTTTTTCCAATAAAAAACAGTTCTTTGTACACAAAAAAAGAGTGGACCAAACTAATTTATGCACTCAATAAATATATATTTTTACTTTGAACTGCTTTTTTATTCCAATAAAATTTTTTTCTTCAAAAATTATTTCAACTCCGGTGGAAAATTTTAGTCCAGAGTGGTCTACTCAGTTCCTATAGAAAGAAGAGTGACTGACAAAAAGTTATAGTTAGATCTATTAAAGCTAGTAGAGAAATAAGGTTATGAACCCGTTTTCTTTTACCTAGAATATAAGTTCGATTCCCCGTATTTTATTGTATTTTCATATTATATTATTATTGTTATTATAACTGGCGCTTTGCTATCTATTCGACCATAGCCGCCCCTTCGATATATCGTATTTTACCATAGAGCCTTTCTTCGGCTTCCTACATCAAGTGTTCGGTTTCTGACATTTTTTCTATTCGGCATCGCCAGCCCCATTCATTGGGGCCTCTTTGGAAATAATTTGGGTTTATTAATAAAATTTGGCTTTTTATCGCCAACGGGGGAGGGCCGGTCCTTCAGGAAGCTGCAAAAAGTCCCTACACTTTCTCAAAAAAAAAAAAAAAAAACAAGACAGTCTTTTAAAGATTAAATTGTTCAAATGAGTTTATTGAAATATAGGTATATTGGAAAATATATATGTATAAATAGAAAAAGATGTTACTGCTGCGCTTGTTGTAGAAAACAGATGAGGAAGACCGATAAAAATGGTCTTTTAAAGATTTCCACAGAAGGTGGTTGCACGCATAAGCAAAAAGCTTGCAATTTTCTCTAACCTTTCAATACAGTTTTATTTTCTTTTTAGGTTTCTTTTTATTTGAATTAAATTTTTATTAAATTAAATTTTCTACAGCTTAAGGTTTTTGCAACCAAAATTTCTAACAATATGTTGCATGTTACTTCACAAGCTGCACCATTAAACTAAGAAATTTGTAATAAAAAGTCAGGCACAAGATCATTACAACAACATTAAGGCAAGCATCAATTGCCTGGTATTGCCAGCTGCAGTCGTTGAAAGCTGGAAATTTACGCGAGCGCCGCATCTTCAAGAGCAAAAAGAAAGATAGAAAACAGAAAACAGAAAAAACTAAGTAAAACTATAAATGTATAGAGAAATAAATAAGTAATGGAAAAAATGGAAAAATCGTAACTATTTATTTATATAAGTACATATGTATGTATGTATACGTGTATATACCTAAGCGCTGTGGTAAAGGCAGTATTTATGGACCTTTAAAATGGGTTAAATGAAGTGGGTAAGCAAATTGCAATTTATTGCGCTCGTTAAGCAAACACAAATGGCCCAAAAGCAACACAGGTGAGCAGGATGACAACTATGGTAAATACATACTCATAGATGCATATATGTGTATGTAAGTATGTATGTATTTAAACAGGTACAATACAATACTTTAACGCTGCATTCGAGGCAAATAAAGTGAAAAATTGCAAAAAATTGCAAATAAATACAAATTTATAATCAAATAAATTTTATATATGTCTGTAAGTACCAAACTTAAAACGCTGCATGGCAATGTTTTTCACACTAACTACTTTTTACTGTGTATATATGTACATACATACAAATGTATACCTATACAAGTATTTATTTCAGTTTTATTAATAGTATTTTTTTATTATTTTCCGCTTTGCGCGAAGTTCACTGAACAATTCGGTTTGCTTTTTCACGTGTAGCCAAAGTTCAGCAAAAAAAAAAACAAAAATGAAAAAGAAAAAATCTAACTTGGTCTCATACTTTTTTAACTGACTGTGTTGCTACTTTGTTTTTTTTTTTGTCTTTGCGCCGTCACCGAAACCTGTAATTAAAATGGCAAAAACTTTTACTTGGCTCTCACTAAACACGTTGAGGTATCTAATTTCTATGCGGTCAAGTGCCTGTGAAATCACAGCAGCTGCTATGAAACAACAACAACAACAACAACAGCAGGAACAACATATAGACATTGAAGGTAGTAAAAGCAATAAAAAAATACTCGGTAAGCATCTGAGCAACACAAAAATCTATCGACTTTGTTCAGCTATTGAGTGTAGGGGCAAAAAAAAATCAAAAAACTGAAAAAATACAAAAAGAAAAAAATGAAAAATGCTAAATAAAAAAATTTAAGAAAAAACAAAAAAATTTAACTTTAACCGCTAAAATTACTAGTTGCAGGTAAATAGAAAAATTATGCGAAATCGTTCATAGAAAACAAAAAGTTGAAAGCTCGCATGTATGGTGAGCAGCAAATTGTTTAAAGATAGAAAGAAGCGTTGGTTTTCACGAAGCTGAAATGCAAAGCCTTCTTGTGAATGAATTTAATTTCAGGCGTCAAAATATGCAATTTTTTTTTTCAACCTACATCCGTTTAGAGCAAAAGTTTAAAATTTGGACCAAAATTCATATAATATTTATGCCACGGAAAACGAGACTTCTCAAAAATAACATATTGTGCTATCGTAATATAATACATGAACATTTCTATAAGCTACCAGACCAAAATATTGTTAAGTGACATAGAAAATTTGGGTGTTGAGAAATTCATATTATTCACAAATAATTTCTTGCAACCAAAGAACTCCACGGTAAACTCAAAATTTATTTAATTTTTATTGCTCATTGGAAATCTTGTTGGTTATTACTTTAAATATAGTTAATTTATTAAAAAAGCAATTTTTTCAAAAAGTCTTGTTTTCTGTGGGACAAAGGTTTTTATACAATTTTATATTCATGCGTGGTATAAGGGTGGTGATAGTAAGGTTGTTTTTTATTGTAAAATCAGAAAATATTGAACAGCAAAAGACAGTTTTGGAAAGCTTTCTTGGCTTTAATACCGCCACCAGCGTCCATAAATAAAAAAGAGGAAGTGTATAGGATTTTATTCCTACAATATCTAGTATTTATACCGTTTTTTTTGATAACATCGCTTAGAGTTGTTATTCTTTTCTGGTCTCTTCACTGCTATAAACACAGCAACTCATCAGCTGCATAATAATAATTATAAGAAAAATCGCCTATCTTGTTCCTAACGAAAAGTCGTGATCTACCAGCACTGAATTTGCAGACCCGGAATTTATAATCTGCGAAAAAAAATTAAACGTGCTTATATGAACTAGTATTTGAATGGTATGAAGCTGATGCATTAATGGTTAATTTGCATTTTCTGAGAATATCGCCGTGTTGAGAGTACCACTCGCTAGCATTGAGTTAGAAAGCAAGTTGGTGTAATAAAATATCTTTCGCTGTAACGGCCCCACAACGAACGTATGTGGTAGTATTTGCGCTGCATGCCACCTGCAAAACATTATTTTGTTAAAAAAAAATTAAAATACGGAAAATATCGTTTTCGTTTTTCACTTTGGCAAAGTAGAAGTGAAAATATTGCACTTAACGCTGTGGCGACAGTTTAAAATCTTAGTTTCAGCTTAGCTTGCACTTTGATTTTCTTTTCATTAACTTTGTTGCTGCTAAGTGTTAATTAACATTTTTCTATTTTCTTGCGCTCACTTATTAGCCCTCATTTAGTTGCGCAAAGAAGAAGAAAAAAGTAGAAGGTGTAAAGAAGGTGGCAAAAGTGAAGTGAAATATATAATTGAAGAGTTGCTTCAAATAAATATATTTACTATACTTATATATCACGCTGCAAGAAATCTTTATTTCGTCACTTTTACACTCTCTTTTTCTGCCATTTATTTAATTTAACTACTACTTAATTTATCCTTTATTTCACTCGTCGTTTTAGTGAACAAAAATCACACTGTCTAATTGAGTTATTTCACTTTGCTTCAGCATTAGCAGTTCCACACTCACTTGTTGCATGCTGTGGAGATACGAAAAATGTGCATTGGCATAGCTCAAAGAGAAATTTAATTTAAATTAAGTCCCAAAGACACGTTGTGGTGGCCCAAGCGTAAAGGGTAGAGTTTCTTTCGATTACTGTTCCTTTTGTTATTTTAAAATATGCAGTATTTTCATTTTGCTTTCAACACGTTGACGTGTCGTAGAGAAGTTAAAATGCAGCAGGGGTGGGAAAAAGCTTTCTGTTAAGTGTGAGCATATGATTCATTTCAACTTTTGTTGTAATTCATTATATGCAATAAAATTAATTTCTTTTCAAATATACGAGCTCCCACTAATTGAATTGGTAAAGAGTAAAATTGTTAGTTTTACTTTTTTCCTTTGTTAGTTATTGGCAGTGGCATTAAATACGAAGCTTTCTCGTTAAATGAAAGCTTTTTTATGGAAGCTTTTTTATGAAAGCTTTATAAAAAAGTCCGTAAAAAGATTGTCATATTTGGCTATAGTCAATTTTAACGGATTAAGTAAGCAAGCGCTTAATAATTTTTTCCCCAGCAACCTAGTTCTTAAATTACCGGAATATTGCCAAGATGTTCATATGTATGGTATATATGACAAAAAATCGAACAAAGTAAGCGCTGCTGTTTCATGTAAAAGCTTCTAACCTAAGCAGGCAGAATTAAATTTATCAAAATATGGAAGCTCTACCAAGCTATCAGGAAAATATATTAAAAAAAGGTTTTTACAATGAGACCTTTCTTTAAATGAAAGCTTCTTACCTAAGTACAAGGACCCTCTGATGATTTTCACTCAAAATCCAAAGTAAGTGTTAAAAAAAAGGTTTTTTAAAAGTGGATCTTAAAAAATGTCTTTGTAAAAGCTACAATTCAGCGACATATTTTAAACAATTAAATGAGCTACTTATGTCTATAGATTTTTTGTTAATGCAAACTGTGCTTTCATGAGTTGAAATACAAAATGTTGCATTGAAAGCTTGTGCAGCAAGCTTCTGGTATAATACCTTAATCCAAGATATTTGAAAGAACCTTCCTATTTTCAAATTTTTCGTCTACTACAGTGTAGTCTCAATGGGCTGATTGAACTTTTGAAAAATAATTTGTAAAACTTCTTTATATATTTTTCAAATAATATTGTAAATAGATCGAATGCTGCCACAAATTATGTAATATATGCATACCAATCGCCCAAATAAAATTTAAAGTGTTAAGGTCACATTGTGCCTATCGCTGTTGCGAATCAAATCTACTAAATAAGCCCTTCCCTCCCTCCAACTATTTGATCATAACTTTTTTCTGCGCAATCGCAATGGGAACGCATAAATAACCGATTTATCTGACAGTTGAGATCAGCAAAAAAGCGGCGCGCGCACTTTTGCAAATATTTCTTTTGCTTTAATTTTTTTTTCTTATTTTTTTATAATTTTTTTTTTACTTTGATTTCTGCGTTAGTTTTGCTATTTTGCATTTTGTGGTTAATTTTACTTGAGACCGCGGTCTCTTGTCAATTTTATGCGCGATTTTCTCACAAAATAATGGCATTTTGGAAATAAAAAATTTGCATAAATATTATTCGTTTACAAATCGTTCGTTTGCCACTTTGGTAGTTCAGTCAGTATCAACAAAACATTTATTTTCAAATTTATTGTACCTTCAAAGAAATTTAAATATTTTTCATGCGTTTTTTTTGTGGTTTTTGTTAACTTCTATGGTCGGCCTGACCAACGTTACCTTTATCACTACCTCCATCGTCTCCCGCGGTCTCGCATTGATCAATATTCGATTTGTTAATAACAAATTGTCAACAAGCATTTAAGCATGTATAATAGTTTTATAATAAGTTGTTCATAAATAAATATTACTGAGTTTTAAAAAATGGGTGTAAAAAAAAATTGTTTTTTCAAATCAAAGATTTTTATTTAAATTTTCGTGATAACCTCTCATGTGATTTGTATTTCGAACTTGTCCATAATCGTTTGCCCATTTTTGTAAGAATATAATTTTTTTATTGAATAATTTATATCATTGTTGCTGTCAATAAATTGTTATAATTCTCACTCGTTCTGAATATATTTTTAGTTACATATTTATGTTTGGATATTTATGTTTGTATCGCTGTACATTCGTATCGCCAATTTGTAATGCCAAGCAGTAAAACGTTAAATCGACTTAAGATATTTGTGTTTGCTTTGAAAAGTATTTTTGCAACAACAACAAAATCAATAAATAATCGGACTAGCTTTGTACCGATATTCGCTCTAAATTATATATTTATACTTTTCTGCTTGACTTTGTAGCTACAAGCTGTTTTACCGTTGGCACGTTTTACTGTCGTTTGTTATAATTTTTTGTTTCTTTAGTTGTGATTTCCACTTTTCTAATTCTTTATTTTGTTAGAGTTACACATACATATGCTATATGTCATGAAATAATTGTTCGTTCAATGCTGCAGATTGTATTAAATATTCTGATGATTTTTATCGGCGCCTTTAATAGCATTTTGTCAAAGCAATTAATTGATATTTTTTATAATTTATTTTTTTATATTAAATTAAAAAAAAAACTACTGACGGCAAGTAGCAGAGCTTGAAATATAAAGTTTTCAAATGAAAGCTCATTTGAATTTTTATAATTATTATTTTTTATTTAAATAAAAAAATTACTACTAAAGGCAAATATCGGAGCATGAAAACGAAAGCTTGAAACTGAAAGTTTTCGAATGAAAGCTCATTTGTGTTATTCTAAGTGCTAAAATCGCACTAAAAAGCGTTGAAAGCTTGAAATTTTATATCCAATAAACTAATTCATTTGCTCACTTTCATGAAGAATTTAAAAAATCATGTATAGCTTGGAAGCTTATAGCTAATAAATTTTTTTCCAAGAATTTGAAGGAAGTATCGCTGACTCATATATACCATCTTTCAGTCTATTTGTTAATTAAATAAACCAAGTGAAACTGCTGAGCGCTTGAACTAACGAAGCAATTGAATTAGACTACAGAAAGCAACCATTTATTCAGAGGGCCAGGCAGCATTGGAATTTTCACAGCCAATAACAGATTCGTAAAACAAAAGTCGGTTTCACTTGAGTTTCGACGGTGGTATAAGGTAATGAAATGACGGAATGACTGGCAGTCAAATCTTGAGGAAGACTTTGTAGCGAAACCTAAGCTAAAGCTTTGGAACTCACATACTGGTGACTAGACGAAGTAAGTATCCGTTGGTGTGGTACGAAGTGCCCTCTGTACTCTATCGAATTTGGAGATAATTAATTTTTTCTCAAGTGCTGGCCACCAGACTGCAACCCCATAGAAAAGTATAGGCCTAACAAGGCCTGAGAGTGTTGGTGCTGAAAATTTAGGAATTTTATACTTTCTGGTGAAAAGAACGAGTTCGGTTTTCTGTGGTTTGTTACCCAGCCCAGCATCAATAGCCCACTTTTCTATCTGCCTGAGTCCGTTTAGCATAATATTACACAAAGTTTGGTTCACTGCCAAAACCCATAGAGGAGGTGAGAGGACTCCACCCTTTGGGGTATCGCTGCTGACATACGAGCAGATTTCGGAAGGAGCATGGGAGCCACGGCATCACAGACTGGAGCGGAAATGAGTAATAGAACTTACAACGCACTCAAAATTAGAGTTTACAATATTATTTTGTGTTCTTACAGGAAAATGGGCTCTGCTCGTATTCACAACGAGTTGCTTATGCTTCGTTTCGAGTTTTCAAATACCTTACACACACACACACACACATACATTTAGGAAACCATAAATTAGTTGAATCACTTTAATGTCACGAACACTTAGAAATGATCTAGATGTAGTGCTACAAAAATGGCAACTGGCATAATGAATGCATTACAACAAAAATAACAACAACAACAACATAAAAACAATAATAAATAACAGAAATAAATTTGAATTTCCATGAAACAGAAATCATAAGACGATCGTAGGTTTTTAATAAAAATTTATAACAACCGCTGATCATGGCAATTAGTGTGAATTTGATTTTATTGCACAAACAGACAGACAAACAGACAAACAAACAAACATACATACATACAGACAAATGACAGCCCACAAATGGCAATAAAATCAGCAATAACACAGGCAATAATAATAATAATAAAGCGAAGGCATGATGTGATGGCGGGCAATTTATGTAAAGCAGCAAAATGAAAACAGACACACAAATATACATAATTCTAAAGTGCAGTGGATATGAAAAATGAAAAAAAAAAAAATTTAAATAAATAAACAAAATATGTAAAGCGATGCCAGTGCAGAACAGCTGAATGAGCGGACTTTTTATGCGTGTGTGTGTGTGTGTGTGAGCAGCGCATCAAACTGCCAGTATACGTAATGCAATTGCCCACAGTTAACTAAATACAGCAAGATTTTGCAGAATATAGGTTTTTTTATATTGCATCAAGAACTCCGCCACGCATAACAGCAGCATCAGCGACAGCCGCAGCCTGGTTGGTGCCCGATCAGCTAAAATGCCAATGATTAAATATTAAATACATGTACATATGCATATATGTATGTAATGAAAAGCAACTCCAAACAACACTAGCCAAGAAACCGTCGAATAAAAGAAGTAATAAGCAAGAGCAACAACAACACACAAACAAATCTGCTTTGAGCTTTTTTTTTTAATGACCACAACAGCAGCTGCTCTGTCGTAAATTAAGAAATATTGCTTTCGCATGCAAATTTTTGAATATTTCCGATACACAATAAATTACTTAAAGAATAAATGAAACTAAAATCAACGCAAAAAGCAAAAAAAGAACAAGAAAAAACGATAGCAAGCAACAAAAGAGTGGCATAATGTTGGGCAAAATCAAAGATTTTATATATGTAAATATGTATTTGAACATGCCTTGTAGGAAAATTTGTAAACAAAAAATTCTGCAAAGCTTTAGCAAGCTCGAAATTGAGAGAGAAAAATCGTTGACTGTAAAATATTTGCTCTCTGTTAATGAGATAATATGGCGGCATTCTAGTCACAATGCGTTTCTTTTGTCAGTTTTCTACGACCGTGATCAGCTGTTCTCATTCATTTATTTATTTAAGGAGTTAGACAACAGTGAGAAATATTTATTTTTTTAAGAAACCCTTAGATTCCGCCTACCAAAAGTTATTACAACCGCTTAAATTACATCTTATGAAGTATTACATCCAAATCAAGCCTCAAGGAACTCAATTTCCTAGTGGGTATTTCAATACTTATCTATATTAAGTAAAATCAAACAATGATCGTATGTGCACTGGGTCAGAACGGAGAGAACAATGGAAAAGCGATAAGCAAAAATTGGCTTTGTGGGAAAGAATTTTTGACTAATTTGGATTAATTTTTATTAGATATACATATATATATATAAATACATATGCCGGCTATTAGTTTCAATATCTTTTATCGAAATTCGATCATAATTTGTACTTTAGAGATTTCAATCATTTGTTGAGGTATGTTTTATGAGATTTGAACATTTAAGCCTTCAGTTTCAAGGACATAGCCGTAGATAATAAGTAAAAATTGACAAAAACTTAAAACAAAACTGAGACCAATTTCGTCGAGAAGAAAAAGAGTAACAAAACAATAGATTAGTTTTGCTGAGCTAAGGCTTTGAGGAATTTCTGCCAACAAGGAAGAGGTTGGATTTTTAACCACAACTTTTTAGAATTGTCTAGAAACCACGTGAACATTTATTAGGCCTACACAGACTTCCTCCTTCTGCCTTCGTATTTCCTAACAGGGTTTTACTTGAGCTCAGAAAAGTACCATTCTTACGTTTATGGCATTTAGAGATGCACGTTGAGCAGCTCTTTAATGTGAGAGATTCTTAAGATCCAGAGTAAACTGCAGAATGCTAGATGAGGCAGAAGGAGGAACGCATTAAGAGATATCACATTCATCCAATTAGGGATTCGACTTTCATTATCTCGCCTACTTTCTTTTCCAACTCCTACAGTGTTTTAGATGATGATGTGGAAACACTTTCTTATGGATTTTTTCATTTTCGCTAATGCGAATATTGATTTGTATTGACTGACAACCATTTTTGGGTCACTCTAACTCAACAAAATATACCCTAAAAGGACTTCAAACCCGGTTTGAAGAAAGCTTACATGAAATACCAAGGCAAATGGAAAGTATATTATTATTTTGATCCAAATATTTACTTAGAGAGTACTTGCTTGCTACTTCGGCGACGTCTTATGAAACCGGCGATGTCTTATGCAACCGTGTAAATCTTAGCGTTGAGATCTAAGAGCTCTTTGTTGCTTTTTAGGACATTCTTTTGCAGCAGCTGGCCGCGTGAGTAGTAGTTGTATCACTATGCGGAGGGTCGTGTTGTCGAGTTGTAGCCAAATAGGTATATGTTGTATGTTCGCAACCGCCCCTCGGTAGAGAGTGTTAACCCCTTGGTATGTGTTTTGACATAAGAAAGGCCTCTACGAAAAATGCGGCTTGAAAGTCAACAGTATGCGCTTGCATTTGTTGAGCTCGGCAGAAAATTTGAAAAATATGTTCCGAGATCTTTCTACAAATGATCTAATGGGAAAATTCCCTTCTAAAAATAACGAAGAGCCAGTATTCGGCGTATTTAACAATGCTTTTGGATTCCATCAAGACAAAATCATAAAATCTTTAATTTTATTTTCTACTTAACAAATCTGTTAAAACTATAATGACTCGCTAAAAGAGTAAATAAAATAAATTTCGTATGGAAAATTTATGCACACAATTTGCATTTTCTCATGATAATTCGCAGACACCGACCGAAACAAAGCAGACAGCGTATACCTATATCAATAAACAATACATTAATTTGTTGTTAAACATGCTGCTAAACATAATAAAATGACAATTTTAATGAACGCCCAACCAAAGTGAGTAGAAACCGCCAACGAACTTCGTAGAAATTTCAGCAAACGAATGATTTAAGCAATGGCGTGACGTAAATTAAGTTAGTTTGGGCAGACAGTATTGCCCAAACTAGTTTTTAGTTGGAAAATAAGCTTAAGAGGATTCAAATAAATTTCAAACGCTGATTTAGAGTGATTCAGACAGAAACCCTCACATTTATAATAAATAAATAAAGGTGACGCCTGAAGATCTTTGAAAAATGTATTATTTTGGATTTTGGAGTGAAAATTTCACATTTTATTACACTAGGTGTCGCATGAATCGGGTCGCCCAAAATATCTTCAGTTAAGTGTCGATTTTGGTGAGATCGGCAAAGTAGTTGTGATCCCCAAATTGCCTCTAAAGTGTGTGAAGCCACTAGGTGCAGCCTCACTCGAGATATTAAAATACCTCTATTCCATTTTCTTATTGGAAGAGATTTCTCTAATAAACTAATGCGTGTTAGAAAATCAACTCTGCATTATAGTAAATTCCATCAAACCAAACTTGAAAGTGAAATTCAACAGCTGCAAACGGCAGTGCGAAATATTTAGTCTGATTAGCGACTGATTGAAAGCAATCGGCGACGCAGAAATATGCAATATTGACGCATGGCGGCACGCCCAAAGCATAGAAAATATTTTGCGCGCATGCGCAATGTTACAATTTCGCCAACCGACAGCCATCAGCCGCCAACCAGTTTAATATCGCTACAACTAAGCAGCCGTTGTTGCTACTTATCTCTGCGTTGGTTTTTACCATCAGGTGGTTGGTGTCTCGTCGTCGGAGCTGCTCTGACTTACCTAACTTACTTACAACCAGTCGCACAGCTGCGCAGCTTGTTTGTGTGCGCATTATTTCACTGCCATTGCCACAACAGTGTGCTGAATGCAGGATGTAATGCCTTCAATTCGACATTGATGGCTCGCCGTTGATCTTGTCTGTCCGGCATGGCCTTTGCTGTTGTTCTGTTGTTGATGTTGTTGTGGTTGCTGATGTAGTTGATGATGATGATGATGATGATGATGATGATGATGATGATGATGATGATGGTTGTGATGGCGCTGACCACCTTGTTCAATGACCACTGAGTACCGCCTAAAAGCCCATAAGCAAGTGCGCTTAAGTAGTTTGCCCCGCTCACCACACTCACTTCGGCTTTGCATTGTGGCCACCAGCAAGTGCTGCTGCTGCTGGCGGTGGCTAGCCTACAGTTAATGTAGAAATAAATGTTTGCTGCACCTAAGTGGATTGTAAAATTATCATTTTTACTGCTTAAACTGTTGCTGTATTGCTTTTGCTGCATTGGCGTTCGCGGCGCACAGCGGTTTGTGCACTGCTCAGCAGCACCGTAATGTGCATGCCAACAGTTAATGTTTATCACTTCAGTGCTTAAGCTTTTGTGCGCATTTTATTTGATATAATAGGTATTATATATAAATGTATGCATTTTTTTTCTTGTTATATACACATACATATATACATCCTTATTTTTTAAATTTTTTTATTTTTAATTTTTTATATATTTTTATTTTATTTTTGTTTTTCGTTTATTTATTTATTTATTTATTTATGAGTTTGTTTTATCGTCGATATCTCTTTTATGTATTTGCAAATTTTATATGCTTGTTCTTGTTATTATTATTATTATTTTTTTATTATTTCAAATTGCCTCAAAGTGCCGCCGGTGATTCTGCCGGCATGCCTTTGCTCACAGATTTTTTATTATGATTGCATTACAACGCATTTATTGGCGAATTTTAGTATTTGTTAAGTGATTTGAAATTAGCAATATGTTTTATAAAAATACATGTATACATACCAACATTACATATATATGTTATTTATACATGGATTTTTTGTTGTTGTTATATTGTATAAAACACATTCATAATGGTCCATATAATTTCCATTAAGCTCATCTGACTCTTTCTCTTTCTCCCTCTCTCTCTCTAATGTTCACCGCCGCACACCATTAACGGTAATGGATGTGTATTTTGCGTGTAATCACTTATTTCTGCGTTATAATTGCCATTGCATTTATTTATATCTGCATTAAATTATTGCTGTTTGTATTACCTTAGATATATACAGATATGCGCATAGATATATGTACATATGTACGTATGAGTGGCGTTATTTTAGATATAAATTCAGGCTGCCGGCAGTCCATTAGAAATTACTGTTAAGACTTAAGTTGCTAGTAAGCCTGAATTTAGAAGAGGAAACCAAAAATTCATGGAATGGAGGGAATGTTGAAAGAAGAGTTTATATTGAAGACATACTGGAGGTTTGCTCTAGGCAAGTGCATAAATAATCTAAATCAGACAAATTAAAAAAAAAATATATTGTGAAAGCAATTGCCCATAAGTTGGGTGTATTAAACTCGTCCGTGACTATTTCTGGCGTGACACAAAGATAAAAGGACTTTTCTCTAGTTTCAGGGTAGAATACTGAGAAGTACAACACATTTTCGTGGAAGAACGCAGACAAATTTGCTGCTTCACGACACCAGTATTGCTGCAGTGACTGTTTTGGCAAAGTTTTCTTGCCATTCTCTACTTTGTCTATCGTGTTTTATACTCAAAAATATAGTTAAGAAAGTTAAGTACGACTGCAGTGACCTGAAACTAGGTTCCATATGCTCTTTGCTTGTCTACTTATTTTTGCGAACCTTTCACTTTGGTTCGCTGATGATTATGACCCTGTCGTCTGTCATCACGATTAGATCATGATGGAATTTAGTTCCAAAATTTGAAAACTAAAGACAGTAGAGTTGAATAATGGTTGCTTCATCCTCGTCCATTTTATCATTCTACTGGATCTCCCGCGCAAAGCTCATCGCTTCACTCAGTGTCCGAATAGGTATTACTTAGTGGATGTGATTTCCTTGCAAGGACTTTATATCGCGTGATTTCTTCCGAACACATTTCAGCCAGGCTTACCACAATTTCCTGCGTTCGTCCTATGCTATGCCACCCCCAGCGCCTCAGTTCATATGTAGCAGCTTTAACGTGACATAGCAATGCGTTTTTTATCCATCAAGGTCATTTGCCTAGGATTCTATGTGAGAGATAGTCCATTTGTTTTGTACATTTCCATGAAAGAGACTACAATGATAGAGTTTGATAAAAAACGCCATCACCAGCTCCTTCCTTACACTCTAGAACCTCTAGAACCTTACAAAAATATCTGCCTTAATCAACTTATTTCGCAAAAAAAATCTAACTTCGGCTGTTCCAGAGCCGGAGAGATTTGACTAGTTTAAACCAAGACTCCAGGATAGCAAATGTTTCAGATTTCCCCTCACTGGTCCCCCACTTTACCCATTGTCCCGTGCAACTCTGTAACCATGGAAAAGAACCGCATCTCCCTACCGCATAACCCAGTTGTTAGCACGCGCCAATTAAAGTCCACCAAGACCACTTGTCTCCGCAAAAGCAATAAAAATTCAAATAATAAAACAGTCAAAATTCCATGCCACTTAAGCGAACGCTAATCATATAGACATAAGACGCCCAATCAGCTTGTTAAGACCTGCCAGAAATATGACTAACCTGTGCATACCATATTTTGTTGCCACAAACGAATGCAAAATGGAGCAGCAAGAAAAAAATTTGATTATTCGCCAATTTCGTGCAATAAAAGATTTTATAAGCGAACCATTTGAAGGCTCTGTATTATTGCTGGCCAAGATTTTTGATTGGAACGAATGTTGCATGTGGTGTTCTATTCTATTTTTACTACATATACGTACTCGTACTTTGGCTGCGCACTCGCTTTGGCAAAGGCGACTTCAATTAAATTCAAATCGTTCACTTTATATGATATGACAGCGCATAAACTGCATTAAATCACTTTGGTTGTGGCAATTGCCAAGTACTTTGTCTCACCAACTGACAGCACACACACTAAAGTAGACGAAATAAAAACAAAATAATAGCAAAAGAGGTGGACAAGTAGACGCTGCAGTGAGCCAAGTTGCAGTCGAAGTCGAAGTGAAGGCGAAAATGGCTTAGAAGGCAGCACATTTGCCTCCAATAAGGAACAGGTAAATGGTAATGGAGAAAAACAGTGCAAAAAGTGCATGCAATTAGGTGATGAGGAAGGAAGTGCAAGCCGTGTTGCACTAAGCAACCAACGCTAAATCTAAAAAGGTATATAAAGAAGTAAAAATAGTGGAAAAAGCACAAAAAAAGTAGAAAAAGTAAAAGAAAAAAGTGAAAAAGTAAACGAAAAAAGTTGAAAAAGTCAATGGCAAAGCAGCCGCTGTAAAAAGTTAATGGAAGCAAATGCATCAAAATGGTTAATTGGATCTGGTACAGAAGATGACGGACACTTTGAGTGTTTGTGGCAGCAGTGGTAACTAAATCAAACGTGCAACATATGCAGCGCGCAAGTAATTTGCGGCAAACATTCACACACACACACACACAAGAGGATGTTACACGTGGTGCGCTGCTTTGAGTGAGTACATGCTAGACGAAGGTACATGCAACACTTGCCACATCACACATGGCAACATCAAATGCAACTAAGATTCTGGTCTGTCGCGCATAGCAAGCGGTGGCAAGTGGGCTTTGCGGTGTTTGCTTTTTGTACATTTAACCATATGCATGTGTGTGTGTGTTCGTGTGTGTACGTGAGTGATACGACACGCATTAGCGCGAATTGAGCGGTAACAACAACAACAAACATGCCAACAAATATAAATCTACTTAAGTTCCTCTGCTTTTATTGCGCTTTAATCGAATATTGAGCGAAGTTTGCCGCGCTGCGCTCTGTATGTTGGTGGGGTGTGGCAAGTCATGGCTCAGATGATGATGTATCTGTTTGCGCTACTCATTGCTGGTTAATACATACATGTATGTATATATACTTGTACGATTATGTATGTATTTATATGCACGTGTTTGGCTTGTGTGTAGGCTCTTAAGTGCTGCCACATATAAACTACATTTAACAGCATTAAATAGAACTTGAATCAGTGCCACATGCAACAGGCACATGCAATGCAATGGTCACGGTGGCTTGTGGATGAGAGGAAAATAATTCATATTGAATTAGCGTAAGGAGTTAAGCTTACTTTTGGAGAGTGTGAGTATACATATGTATATAAATATATATATTAAGTCAAGTAAAAATTTCGTTCGGTTTTTTATTGATTTTTCACAATATGATAACTTTGTGTACATTTGTCCGATTTAAGTCAAATATGAGCCGTTTTGTTTGTAAACTTGTTGTCGTGATGCCAACTTCCTTATACCCCTCTCGTAGAAGGCTGCGTCCCTATTGGCAAAAAACTCGGATAGAAGATTTTCACAGGCCTCTCTTGAGGCCAACTTCTCACCATTAAGCTCGTTCGCCATGGACAGGAAAATATGATATTCACTTGGTGTCAGGTCCGGACTATAAGTAAGGTGGGTGCATTAGGACCTCCCATCCGAGCTCCTGGAGCTTCTGGCGCGTCACCAAAGACGTGGGTGGCCTGGCGTTGTCCTGATGGAACACAATTCGGCCTCTGTTGATCAAAGATGGGCTCTTCTGGATGAGTGTTGCTTTCAAGCGGTCCAGTTGTTGGCAGTAGAGGGCCGAATTGAGCGTTTGGCTATAGGGGAGCAGCTCGTAGTAGATGATTCCTTGCCAATCCCACCAAACACACAGCAAAACCTTCCTGGCCGTCAATATTGGCTTGGCTACCGTTTCCGAGTTCCCCTGTCAGCATTCGCTCTGCTTCTGAGCATGTGGGTTCTGAACCAACTTAGCAAATGTTGGGCTAGCACCTCCACAGGCGCAGTTACGAGATTTTTCTGGCCTAAAGTGAACGGTGGACGGTTAGGGAAGCTAATTTGCTACCCAACATCAACACAATCGCTTGCAGTGGGTCTTGTCCGATGAGTGCTGAGGAACTGTACTACGTCATCCTCCATCTGATCTTTCCAACTTAGAGAAGGTCTTCCTCTTCCTGTATTCTAACAGCGGGTACTGCGCTAGCGTAACCGTTGTCAACTTATCAGAGAGTGTTTCAAGCTTATCACAAACTAAAGGAGGCTCGGAGCTCGGCTGAAAATCGCTTTGAAGAATGCTGTAGGCTTAAGGATTTTGCATGTGATTTATTTGTCTATCGTGTGGAACCAGCCACTTCTACCTAAACTAACCTAGCATATGGTATCTACGTCATGTTTTGCTGGTAGTGGTGTCTATACATTACTGAATTTATTTGCCACTCTTTATTTCCAACGAAAAGGTCTAAGGTTTGAGGTTCTGCTCAGAGTTCAATGAAAGTTTAGAGATAAATTTGTTTTGTTTTGTGAAACCAAGAGCTCTCTACTATGAAAACAATACAGCAGTGCGATAAAGTGTAGTGATTCAGAGGATGCAAGATAATTTTTATTAAACTTGAGTCTCATCACGTATGGAGCTCATAAAAAGTTATAGAAGAAATCAAGAAATTTGCAAACAAAAGTCCTGTGACTCAGTCAATTGTGGCTGCTTATTGCTTTTATTTTGATTTACTCTTAACTATAATTTTAATTTTATTGTTATTCATTTTCTTTAATTTTTCAAAGAAATCACTCATTCTACTACACGAATTGACAAAATCATTCGCCACAAATTCAAGTGAACTGAGGAATGAATTGTTTTGCGTGAGATACAAACACACATATACATATGTATATAATATAAATAGTTTTTATGTGCAGGAATTTAATGATTAGTCATATGAGTAGTTGGCAGAAAAACCACAATAATTGTAACGTACGTCGCTGGCGAAAAAGCTTTTGGCAGATTTACAAAACGTACTTTGAATTTTAAATGGCAAAAAATTGGGCTACAATGACTATTGAGTTGACAGCGCATTCGCGTTTGTTGACTTATGATTGATATCTACGGTGATTTATTGTTTTTGTTTTTTATTAATTTTTTATTTTTTTACTTTTGTTTCCTCGGTTCTTTTTATTCTCCTTTGGTTTTAGGGTATTTTTCGAAAACGTGCCCGTTGTTCGTGTTTGTTCTATAGAGGATATGGTGGGGCACAAACAATTACAATAAATATACAAATTTGTATATCCGTTATAGCGGATTAGAAAATAAGTCCGGTAAAAGTAAAAAAGTCAAGATATTTCAATCGGAAAGTTTGGGATAATTTGTAAAATATTTCAAGGTGGACAGTTTGGTGATGAAATCTAAAAAGGAAAAAAGTATAATAATTTTGTTTTATTATTGAAAACAGTAGAGACCTAGATTCCATAAGTTTTGGAACAGAGGGCTCATTATCGAAACCGCAAAATATAGCAAGTCCCATAAACAGTAGCGACTGGTGTCGAAACGAGTTCCTGAAATCTATTAATGAATATTTCTCTATCGAATGGTGATTCCAATATATAGAGTTATGAAATCTTGAAAATTCGTTGGCTTGCTTCACGAGGTGTATTTTCTCAAAACATAGTATATTATAAGTCTGTTACCCAGTCCGACTTAGTGGAGTTGGAAGAATCCACTTTTAAAATTTTTTGGGAAGTAAAGTTCTTTATAGCTCTTTTATTGCTACCATTTAAATATCAAAACCCTGTACGGTAATTGTTTTTAACTACACGCCTTCACACGAATAAACTCATTTAGAAGAGTGGAAAATAATCACCAATAAATTTTTTTGAAATATGTAACAGGGATAACAATATCTTGAAATTCTTACTATTTTAAACTGAGTAAATTGTCTTTGGGACAACAAGCTCTGGAACATCTAATGCCGTAGGATCTAAAGGCAGAAACATTAGAATAGTGAGACCATAGACTTTTTTCTGCCGAATTGCTCTAGTGTTTTTAGGAGGGAAGGGAGGCTGTTAAGAATATTCTCGGGTAGCCACTAAGAGTACTAGAATCTTTGACAATCAAGCGTCCTTTATACCTCAAATTAGAACTAAGACACAGTAACATAAAATCGAGATCGCGGTGGATCGAGCATACAAAATTGGATACTTCTCTTCTATTATATCCATTACGAATGAGTTTTTAGCATCATACTCCCCACTTACACCCTCAAAAGTTGCTATCACAAGTTAATCTTGCTAAAAAACAGAAAATATTTTATTGGATAGGAATGCAGAGAAGCTCAGCTCCACATCAAATGACTTCTTAAGAATTTATAGACATGAAGATGAACCTGAAACCTTTGCGAAAGCTCTACACTTCGTTATTGTTGTTGTAAACCAATAAAATTCGCCAAAGCGATTTTCTGAGAATGTTGCCAGAGTGGTAGGGCTTGAACAGTTAAAAATCCATTGCATTTTAGATGCAACTTGCGATAGGCATGCCTTACCACAGGTATCTTCTTGATACCCTAACACACAGGGGAAAGTAGTTCAGAGTTTTTAGGGGCGGTAAGATCAAAGATACGTTGTTGGCTTGAACAGCAGGTGGGGGAATCTAGAGCTCACGAACGGACGATGAATTTAAATGAGGAGCATTTATTTCGTGTCGGGAATACATTCGGAGGGCTTGACATTCCCATTTTCTATAATTTTGGTTGTTGGTCGGAACAGAACTTGAGCTCTCGCTCTGCTACCTTTCGGCTATTGCGTTCGTTAAACCAATACCAGACATTATGGAAAAAATACCAGACAGATCTCAAAACCACGAAAGCCGGTAGGTGAGGGCATATCACTCATTAGAGCATTTTATGGTGGAGTTTCCAAGAACACGGTATGAAATTGTTGCGAGTATACCATACAAGAATTTTCAATGCGAGTTTTTTGGGATTGGCTTATACCATAAGCCTTCTAGAGAGCCGGGTGTACTTTAGGTTGAGGTAAGAACGTTTCTTGGGAGATTTGGGTTAGACGAATACCTATTCTTTCAACTTGAATTCAGAATTTTTAAAAATAAATTAGAAATATTCATCATTAAGTAACCAGTTTAACGCGCCTTTATTTCAAATTTCAAATTCAACCTAAAAAAATATAATTTTCTTTGTATTTTTTCTAATTTCTTTTGTTGCTTTTGTTGTTAATCTTTTCTTTTATGCCATATTTTTTTCTGCTTTTACGGAAACGAATGTGTAACTTGATTTACAGCAACGATATCAAGGCCAATCGCTACGAAAAACAAATGGCCAAGGGGTTTTGTAAAATAGCATAAAAAACACACACTCACCTAATTATACGCACACAAATGCATGCAAATACATACGAACATGTACATACACGTATACAAACGTAAGACAAGCCCTCGTCGATAAGTCCAAACGAACATATCAATAACCACTTAAGTATGGCAGCTCGGCTTTGGCATTAATGCTTTTGTTGATGGCCAATTGCTCTTTGTGCCTGTTGTTGTTGTTATTCCTGTTGTTGCTGTTGTTACAGCTGTCAATAATGACCAGCAACGCCTTAAAATCAAAGCTAGTTAAAGGCATAAGTATGCATAAATATGTACCAATGTACACTCAGCCAAACTTAAAGACGGGACTTGAAATGAATGCTTGAGCGCTCGAAATGTGCGCTGCTTTACAATTGCGCCAACAACAACTATAACTACAACAATAATAGTAATAGCAAATATTACTACAATTTGAATGGCATAAACTCGTACACGTATGTGTGTAAGCGCGCAGCCTCAAAAGTGTTTATGGCGCTTATGGCCTGAAAGTCGAAATAAAAGTGGCTAAAGAGCGAAGAAGAAAAAATGAAAACAAAAACAAAAGCCAAGCCAAAAGTATGCACAGAAATACTCGTAATAAAGTTATAAGCAAAGCGAGCCGGGAAAATAGCCCAATACACTAAGCCGAAGAATTTCTGGCCAAACACTCGTGTGCCAATTCCACTTGAAATGGCTGGCGGCGAAACGCAAGCGCAGCGCAGAACCAAGAGCAGGCTAGAAAAAATAGATAAAAAAATAGGGAAATAAAAATTTATAAAATATAGTAAATTTAAAAATATAAAAACATAAAATAAAAGTATATAAAAAAATTTAGTTGCTAAAATTAAACAAGAAAAACAAGAAAACAATAACAATTACAACAATTGGTGAAAAATCATAAAACATGGCAATAAAAATATTATTTTTTAGAATTTTTACATTTTCAATGCGAGTTTTTGGCCCACAACGCAACACAAGCGCATGCCGCCAGCAATAAACGCCGGCCGCTGACCGCCACAAGCTGTAAACAGCTGTGCAGCCGCTGCCTGCTCGCTATTAGCGCTGTCTTCAGAGCAAAGTCAGCAGTCAGCCGTGCGCGCTTAAGCCATACTTAAAGTTTGAATTTTACAGCTCACTGGCGTTGGCTTCTCATGCCGAGTGTTTGTTGCTGCGGTGGCTGCTGCTCTAAGCTGTCAGGCGTGCTTTTGTGCTATTTTTAAGCATAAGCACATGCGCGTTTCTATGCCTCAGCTCAAAGCTGCTTGCCTGGCCTATCTTTGTTGTAGGAGCAGTTGTTGTTGGTTGTTGTTTTCGTGTGCTCTCGGCCAACATGGCGCTGCTGCTGTTAGTCAAACCAACCAATTTATGATTGAGTTCTAATGAGTTTGTGAAATATATCAAGGAGAACCAGTTTGGCGGCGGAATTGTGGCTGCAAGTCGGCATACAAAAACCTTATGTGATGGACAGTGGAGCGAGGAGGGTGTATTTACAAATTCAACCAATCACACTTGTATCCTCAGATGGAGACTGCCATAGATGATGTACTTTGGCGGTTATGAGTACTATAAGACGAGAACTATGTTTACTTTCCTCTAAGGGAGATTAAAAGTGTTTGCAGCTGGTGAGGTCAAATATCTAATCTGTTTTGTGCCTTCCATCTCTGCTCCCTTGAGCGGTATGGCGGATTGGCGTCTGCGCAGCGTCAGATTTCTCTTATAGTCTTTGGTAAAGAACACTTTTTGCAACGAGCCTTTACTACATTTCATATTCTCTCCTACCCGCTTAGACAAACTACCTTTCAGGAGAAAGTGTACTTAATTTAAAAACAAATTTTAAAGCAAACCATTTTTCTTAAAGACCGACCCGCAGCCGCATGTATGATAAGAGACGATGGAATAAGACTTCAATGAGCTGGCGTATGTGAGCGTGGCTCTTCTAAAACTCCCTTTCTCATAACCTTCACCTAAGACACCGCACGAGTTGGTTACCTTATCTACCAAATGAGTTGCTTACGTTGCCGGTGAACGCAAAACGAACGCCAATACAAAAGGAAAAGGTCACACAACTCCTTCTGGTAAGATGTCGTGCGGTGTAAGACTATTTAGACATTCTCAGGATCCACATCCTATCGAGAGAGACGGATCTAGACAATCAGCGAGGTATAAAAATTGATCGGGAAGGCGGACAGCTAATGCGAAATCAGTCTCTTCTTCTCATCATGAATCGTTCATGGTCGACAAGCCTGACAGTCCTCTATTTAATTTAAAGGATCTTTCTGGGTTCAAAATACACGCGGTCTGGACTTTAGGAAAGCTTACTAGGTTAGGCAAAAGTAATAGCGATTGAAACAGATTTTTTAGCGGACTTAGACTTGCACTGATAAACCTCACTTAAACCGTATTTTAAATATTTTTTTTTTCAAGATTTTAAGCTTCCACTACCACTGTTTCGTCAACTTTGGGTGCACACCGAATCGATTGTTGCAGGAGTTTCCACGAATAGGAGACTCCATATGAGCACGCGGCCAATTAGATAAGTGGACTGCAGTGCGCAAATACAATGAAAAAAAAAATATGGAAATGAAAATAGTAGCACCAACAACAATAACAACAATAACAACAACAACAACGGCAACAACAAAAGCGCAGCCTAACAATCTAATAGAGCAATGTGTGAGTAACCACAAAATAGCCAACAGCTAACAATTGCTTAAGTGTAATATGCACAATTGCAGGAAATGGAAATTGAATACCAAAACCGACGATAACAACAACAAAAACAACAACAATAGCAGAACAGCAACAATAATGATGAAAGCTTTGAATAGCAACCAAGCAAGTCAACTGAGCAAACAACCAACAACGTGCAACAAGAAAGCCAACAAACCAGTAAGTGCAAAGCTTGAATTAATCAGTGCAATTGTGTAAGTGTGTGTGTGTGCTTGTTCATATGTTTATTTGCATTACAGTAGGCACGAATAAATCTCGGCTATAATATCCGCTGTTGTCGCTTTACTTTGGCATTAACATACCACCGACTGCATATCTAATTCTAATTGTAATTGTATATGTAATTGAGTATGCATACGAGTAAATATATTGTATAATAGGTATGTGTGTGCATGAGTGAGTGAGTGAGTTGCTGCTGACTACTACGAAGTCCATTGTATGCATTGAAATTCATACTCATTTGATATTTGCTGTATTCATGTTCATGCTCAACAAGCGTTAAATTATATTTATATGAAATAAAGTAGATATATATTTGTCTATGTATATATTACATATAAATATATATATGTGTTTACGTATGTAGAGAATTTAATTTAGACAGTCGACATGACATTCATGCGCAGTTTGTTACCAAACATACTAGTAGGGTTTGTGTGGCAAGTATCTCTCTTCAACTCCTCTTGTGCTGTAGACAATGAAGTTGCGGCTAAATCTAAGCCAATAATCTGCAAACACATTTATATGGTCCAAAAAAAAAAATAAAAATTAAACAAAAAATCAAAATATTGCAAAAAATATTCAAGATCTATAAAAAATTTTTAGAAAAAATTATAAAAAATATAATAAAATAATTAAAATAAAATTAGAAGGACCTTTAATTTTTTATCAGCCTCCAAATAGCTGAAATTTTAAGATGTAAATTGAAAGTTTTTTTTTATTTGATGTTTGATTAAAAATCACTGTGGAGTGGGACTGCGCCTGGAAAAAGCTCTTCATTACTTTTGTTTTTATGATAGTATTTGAACCCATGAGTTTTCTTACTGCTACCCACTCGGGTACTGCAGCCGCCATAATCTCTATTAAATAGGTTTTTTCACTGTCGCACGGGACAGTTTTGCCGTCAAAAAACTGATTTGTGAAGGGCTTAATTAATCTTGAGAATTGAAGACTAAACTCAAAGTTTTTTTTGAATTTCGAAAGCGTTATATTCCCAGAGTTTTAAGCAAATTTTCTAGTCTCAAAGATCTAGAGATGTAAATGACATATAAAAAATCTTTCGATAATTTATTCGACGGAAAAAAATGTTGTGTGAATGTCGTTGAAGACCTTTTTGAATAAAATAAATAAAATTTAAGCTCAAAAAATTAATTTTAAGGTTTTGTTTTAAATACAACATTTTTTTGTGGGACGCTAGAATATAAAACTCTTTCTCTAAATATTTGATTTTTGGAGATTATTTCATTAATCGTTAAGAGGTTAGAAAGCGAGCATCTGTTCATTATTTTTGGGTGATGAAATAATTTTCAGGATTCGAAATGATAAAATCTTATTTTTAAAATAAAACTAAAAATACTCTATGTACGATAAAAGGTTTTCTGTACTCAATTTAGCCAAATTTATTGAAGTACTCCATTAGCTATGTCGAACGGGACATAGAATATGCCGTGATGCCAAGCAAAAAATTTGCGATATTTCATTTCTTTTTCATTACAACTTGGTATTTTTAAACTTTATATTTTTTATTAAATAAAAACTTCAAAATTTTTACCAAAATAATATGTTCAATAAAAAGTTGTGGATAAGAAAAATATATAGGGATTAATAAAAAAAATTGTTTGATTTCTGAATTTCCTGTGGTCAAATATATTATTCCTTAAACCGATTTCTGGGCCTCTAATCGGTTTCCCTTAATATTTATTTTTTGTGCCATATTTAAACATTTTTTTTTAAAGATAAATAATAAAAATACCTTAAAAATAAATTATGGCGAAATCATGGCGCGCTGACTACTTTGTCCAAGCTTGTTTCAATCACAACACTATCCCAACGCCCGCTTGCTGCTGCACTTGCTCAATTTACAACAATAATGCTAAACATCACCACCACTACCACCGTAGCTTCGTTCGAGAGAAAGGCGCTCAGGAAGTTGGCATTATTATAGTGTTGTTGTTGGTGCTGTCATTACTGTTGCTGTAGTTGTGGTGTCTGCTTCTTCACCGCATTGTTAGTTTGGTATTTGGGTCGGAAGATGTGATTATAATTTAGCAAATATCACATTTTACTTGCGCATAAATGCAACAGCAACTACTCATTTTAGCTTAGATTCAGGCTTTTATTTGCATATTCACACACACACACACACACAATCAAACAAACACTTATAGATATAAACTAAAATGCATCATCATTCATATCCATTTTGTACAAATCCAACAGCTGCAGTTGTGCCATAAGTTCCTGCGGCTCATGACAGTAAAGCTTAGCAACCTATATTCAATAGACTCTAGAAAGCCACACTCGCACACACACATACACACACACCCACTCACATATACAAGCATAAATGCCTAATTAATTTATGCATTGGTATATCCAGTTAAAGTGCCGTTGATGTGTTGCAGAGGTGCTGACTTGAAAATTAAGCGCTTATGCATTATTAATTAACAATAAGCAGGCGCAGTTGTCAGCAGCAACAAAAACAACAACGAATATATGTAAATAAAATACGGTATTAATATACTTTGTGCAAATATAATGAGTTTACTCAAAGTTGATGAACATAAATTGGCTTTGGGAAGGAAAGGTAAGTGATGAGTTGAATTTCGTAAAGAAAGGAAGCTCTGCTCTCAACCTATTACCTGAGCAGGCCCAAGCGGTGGGTGGGCATATGAGGTGGCCTAATGCGCTACTAATTATTCTGATGCATTCATAAGTCATTGTAAATAGCTGTAATGGAGCTTTATGATATCGAAAAGACAGGCATGTGTGCTTTATTCAGAGCTCAGTGGCGGTAGACTTACGACGCTAAGGTGATCCATCCAAGGAAATTGAATATAATTGTTGAGCGTTATTAGACTTTAGTTTTTCGTAGAAAAAACAGTAGTCATTATGTCATCTAAGAAGATATCTTTGGCACAACAGACGATAAATTCAGCGTCTATAATGAAACATACCCGAATGGTTTGATGCTGATCTATTTCGCAGGTTTCTCGGCTGTTTTGGGATAAATAGACATTTACCAGCACCGAGCCTACCATTTTTCATCGTCAAAGGACGACCGTCTTCATAGTGAAGGTTTACACAACTTGCTTCCCTGTTCCCTGAAAGAATTTGTCAGGACCTCGGCATAAAGATCATGAGTGGTATTTAAAGATCTCTATATACAGCTGCAAGCGAAACTAATAATTTTCGGCAAAGTTGAATCAGGAGCAGCTAAGATGAGGATTGTCCCAGAGCAGTAGAGAGACAAAAATTACCTGCATAGAGAGCAAACGACTGCCATGTTATTATTGATCGTCATGAATTTAAATAGATTTTTATTGCGCTTATTTTAAGTAATTTTTGGAAAATTTTGTGCTTGCTCAATATGCCGAAGGGCAATCATATAACCTTTTCCAATTTTCAACACCTTGCATTAAAATATTTCCATACGCTTTAAGTAGGCAAGGTCATTTACAAAGATATTTTGAATACAAACACCATCGCTCTTTATTCGTTTCTTTATTCTTTTGAATGGGACTAGGGCGTTATGCTTGATGTAAGTTAAAAGTCATAAATTTATTCGCACCATAAACTTAAGAACAGCACAAGGGCAAGCATATAACTCACACATACATACATAATTCTGCGGTTCGAATATTAAAAACAAGCACATGAACTTTTATTGATGTTAAACAAAATACATATAGGAAGTAGAAAAATTAAAAATAGCTTGGTATATACATACACGTATGTACATACATATTTAAAATTATTTTTCTTTCAGTAGCCTATAATTTTGAGTTTTATTGTATTTTTTTATATTTTCAACTTAAGTGCCTAATTATTTCCTTAACCACCAAAAAATAAAATTCGTACAGGTGTCTCTTTCGTCTAAGCATACAAAAAGCTAACAATGATTGCTTATAATTATGTTCGCCTAAAAATGCGTAAAAGCGCCAATCAAATTATTGACACGATCGGTAGAACGATCACAACACCAACAACACCACAACTGAAGATCATTAAATGTAAATAATATAACCAATTGACCGACTGACAACCGACAACCGACACAACCAGACCGGCACACCAGTAGACCAGCAGACCAGCAGACATGCAGTCAAGTTGCCCGCACAGCTGGTCATTTGATGGATTGATGTGATGCGGCATAAACTGATTCACTACAGATTGACGACGCGATCAATGTTACGGCTAACAACGCACCAAGACGCATGACCACAACAGACGGTGACCATTAGTAGTTGGGCTTGGTTGGCATGCGAACTGGTTTCAAGTGAACAGCTCTACTTTGGTCTAATGCCCCCCTATTATGCGCGAGTGTTCACAAAAATAAGTATTACGTCTGTTGTGCTGCGGTTGCATTGTGGTTTGATCAGCTGCTGTTGAACAGTTCAACAGGTCGCGATCGACAATCATTTGCCAAATGACTGGCGCACGCTTGACGTAGTAGTCGGAGGAGTCTTAAAATCAGCCAGTCGACAAGCAATCCATCAGCCGAGTAGCACGACATGACTTAGATGTATGCAAGTAGGTTATGTGCTTTTAGTGGGACACCACGCTTTTATGTGACCCTTAAAGGAGAGCGAAAGATGACTGCATGATCAGTTACACAAAAATATTTTTCTTTTTTTTGTTTTCTAGCTCAAAAGGTTTTTTTTTGTAGTTTTTGAAAGTAAGAAAAAGTTATAAAACTCAATAAATGTGAACTTAAGAGATTTTATTTTATTTCATTTTGTTTTATTCTATTTTCTTTTGTTTTATTTTATTTTGTTTTGTTTTATTTTATTTATTATATTTTGTTTTATTTAATTGTATTTTATTTTATTTTATTTTATTTTTTTAATTTATTTTATTTTATTTTACTCTATTTTTTTTATTTTATTTTACTCTATTTTTTTTATTTTATTTTATTTTATTTTATTTTATTTAATTTAATTTAATTTAATTTAATTTAATTTAATTTAATTTTATTTTATTTTATTTTATTTTATTTTATTTTATTTTATTTTATTTTATTTTATTTTATTTGATTTTATTTTATTTTATTTTATTTTATTTTATTTTATTTTATTTTATTTTATTTTATTTTATTTTATTTTATTTTATTTTATTTCATTTTATTTTATTTTATTTTATTTTATTTTATTTTATTTTATTTTATTTTATTTTATTTTATTTTATTTTATTTTATTTTATTTTATTTTATTTTATTTTATTTTATTTTATTTTATTTTATTTTATTTTATTTAATTTTATTTTATTTTATTTTATTTTATTTTATTTTATTTTATTTTATTTTATTTTATTTTATTTTATTTTATTTTATTTTATTTAATTTCATTTTTATTTCTTTTATTTTATTTTTCTTTGTTTCATTTTATTATTATTTATTTTATTTTTAATGGATTTTTGATTTTTTATATTCATATGAAGGAACTGGGAAAATAATCGAAATAGTTTATGAATTTGGTGACAATATCTGCTTCTACAAAAACAAGCTCTTTATCGTTCCCTGCCCATTTTGTTCAATGCGCTTTTCAATTTCAAAATCACCGAAAGGCGTCTACGAAGACCCACCCAAAAACTGCTTTGGATCACATACGGTAGCCAGTAGCCTTTCATGTACACTCCTCAATTAGCCAAGTTAAAGCTAGAGCAATAATGACAAGACAACAACAACAGCAACGGTGTGGGTATAAAAACGACAGCAGAAAAGAATGCCAGAAACCATAACTAAAAAGGTCATAAATGACCACGAAAGAATGCATAAAAAAACGCATAGCGTAAGAAAAAATATTTGGAAACAACAACAAATAGTAGAAGGGCGTAAAAGCAAACAAACAGCAGCGTAACGAAATTTGTTAGATATAAAAGTAAGCGTAATAAAAATCAACAAAAAAAATTTGACGAAGAAAAAACAATATTTTGTAGTAGACAGATTGAGGCGTTGATAAGGTGCGCTTAATTAGATCGATCGTGTGTGCAAACGCGCAATAATAACAAACAACAAAAACCCAGAGGCTGTTAAGAAAGGCGGAGGTAGCAAGAAGTGTACTTTAACGCCTAAGACAAGCATACCAATAGATGGCTAAGGCAGAGTGGTAGCAATGCAGATGGCACGCTAAAACAGGGCGCGTCTTTAAAGCGCAGAGAAAGAGAGAGAGAGAGAGAGGCGAGGGGCGCAGAAGCGGCAGTGTAAAGATCGAAAAGATACCATAAAAAGTAGTAAGAGTCGTAAACGCAACACAAAACCGATGCGCCACCTATAAAATAGCCAAAGAAATTGTCTTTCCGATTAAGCGGCAAAGAAGGGAAAGGGCGCTTGGATATACATACATATGTATGCGGCCGGTCACTGGCCACCACTAGCCACTAGCCACTAGCCACCACAGATAGCCAGCCGACAAGCCACTCGATTATAAAATGCTGCAGATTAAAAGCACTCAAGCTTAAATTGGAATCACGATCTTATTATTTATCTTAAATATTATATCTAAGTGATGCAGCTGCGAGAGAGAAAGAGAGAGAGAGCGGCACAGTGAAGGTTTGACAGCGGCGCGACAACGCAGTTGAGCGCCAAAAAACAATGTGGCACAGTTCACATGGCCGACTAAGAAGCGGTCTTTATACTGCAAATGACCAATGAAATGTCCAAAGAACACAACGAACCTTTGTGAAGATGTGGCGCGGTGGCAGCAGACGTTGTTCATGCGGCTGTGGAATGCGTGCGCGCGTTTGCTGATGCGCTTGCATTCAGATACATGAGCATAAGTGCAGATGCAGATACAGATACTCGGTTATGCGCGTTGTGTTGCGTTGCAAGATGTGAAAAGCATATCGGTTATAAACGCATGCGCGCTTCGCATGCCGCGCGCAGATATGTTGATAGGGGTACGACCAGATAAAGGAGGAAACAAAAATAAAGTAGAAAAATTCGTTTAAGTGATAGTAGAGTTTATTTTTGTAATTTTGTTGCTAATGTGCGGCGCTGCTTTAAGTGTTGTCTCACGTGTGCCACCTTAAGCTCGATATCCTTTCACGCAAAACACACACATGCACACATAGGTTTACCTTGCATACCTGTCTTTACTCTTTCTTTTTTGCTTTTTTTTCGTTTTGCATGTGCGTGCGCTTTTCATTATTTTTAAATGCCTTTCGCTTATCTAAAAAGCAAAATGATTTTACGCAATTGATAAGCGCATAAAAGCGCTCGAAACATATTAGCACACATACATACATACATATCAGTGTAGGTACTTAGTGAACAAGTTGAAATGCGTGCAAATGCCGTAAATTTTGTTTGTGGAATGGTTGTTTAACTGCAATGTTGCACTTAAGTGTATTACAAACATACACACACACACACACATACGCACACTCAAATATGCAAGAATCTTCGGCTTGAGGTCACTGAACTTGTGGAGCGCATGTTAGGCTAATCGGCGAATGAGATACTCATTTATTATCGAAATCATTGCTGCTCTTTGCTTTGGTTTTCGCGCCAGCTAACAGCGTGTGGATGATTTCTTGGAGACAAGAATTTGAAATCTGCAATTCTCCTCGGACTTATAATGAATAAAAAATATTTTAATATTAATTTAAATAAAAAAATTGATTAATGATCCTTACCATGCAAGGAACATTAGTTGTAACCATAACAACGGCGACTTTTGCCCGGGAAATGATGTGCAAGTTAATGAATTTAATTAAACAAGGAAGGAAACCTTGGTCAAGGCCAGAGAGGAGCATCGAGGTGAATACGCCAAAAATGGTTGAAGTATCCGATACAACCAATTTTAAAATCCTGCACGATCGTCTTGGCATGACTAAGTTCAGCGTAAGATGAGTGCCAAGAAATCTCTAGCCGGCGCAAAACCAACTGTCCACAGGAGCCGCATAGCATTGGCTGCGCTTCATAAGGTGGAATTGGATATTTTTAAAACCCACCATACATGTCAGACCGGCCCCGGGTGAATATTACCTAATTCCAAAAATGAAAAAAAGAGCTGAAGGGTAAAAGATGTATCACCGATGAAAAAGTAAGAGATGGCGGATTTAAAAAAAAAATTATTGTGAGATCTAAATAATCTATCCGTATTGCAGATGAATATATTGAAAAGGAAAAACAATCTGTTTTGTTTTTTGGTGGAAATAAATCTCTCTTTCCGTGAACATAAAATCCTTTTCTCGTAGAAGCTTTTTAGAAGTAATTTTATTTTCCTTCTGTCCATGTGATTTATAGTAGCTGATGAGCAGATCTGTAGTTAGAGAGTAGACCATTCTGTGTCAGTGGTTTTCAGTCACCGGTCTGTTGGGTTTTCCATTAATCTTTCAGTATGACCATATTATTTTAAATAAAAAATTATTATTGTTTTTTACTATATATATATAATTGGCGCTTTGCAACTGCTGAAGCGGTTTTCTGCCGAGCTCCTTCTCCTATTTTTTATTATAGCAACACATAATTGGAGCATTATCCATTAGGAACTAAAGATTTTTTTTGAAAATCTTATGCTGAAACATTGGGTTTCGAGTTTGCCGATCGTCAGTAGGTTAAAAATTGTTTTTGTTTTGCAGTGATCATCATTAAATCAGTTTTTATTACGGATATTTATCAAAATGTATAAAATAGAGCTTTACGTGTAGATGCTTGAATACCCAATGAGCTGAGCAATGCTTATAGCTTCTTACCGTACCTTCTTTGTACAGCGATTCTAAAGCTTGCTGGAAAATTTCGAATTTTTTTAAAACAATATTTCGTTCTATTCATATTTGCTTTGCATAGAAAAATAGCTAAAATAAGAAAAGAAATACTCAAACAAAGATTGAGTTGCTCAAGCACATAATCGTAAATTTTCGAATTATGAGTACCGAGTATTATTCATTGCTTAAAATGTTCGAAAACTTTATTGTGACACTGTAACAAGCGCGAATTGGCTTAAAAACCAATAAACAATTTTCTTTAAAATTGAAAGTTTATGCAGACTTCATTTTTACGAATCACTTTGAGGCACTGTTGAATACCTTTATCATTTGAATGAATGATTTGTAAAGAAATTGCTTTCATTTTTATTCTTTTTTTTGCCCTTCTCTTTCCATTGCAGCGTACAGTAATCATACTTCAGTACAGTAGCTTTAATGAGTACTTTCTTATTTAAATTATTCAATCAACTTCATTTCATTGAACACTTCAGCGTGAAGTGATCTATAGATGATCTGCGAAAATTGATCGATTGAAAAGTGAATATCAGCGAGAAATTAGGTTCACTTGAACTTTTTTTTTATTATTTCACTACCTACAGCATGATTAACAGTTACTTTTGTATTGTTTTGAATTCAAGGAAATGAATAAATGGCAAATTAAATGAGTGAAAATATAACTAACTACATACGTTTGTGGTGTAAGTTGAAATAAATAAAAAAACAAATTTAGAAATGCAAGAGATCTTTGAATTAAGCAACAAACCTACACAGGTCAGAGCTTCTGTGTTGCTTTTTCTACATATACTGAAATTCTTTTTGTTTTACTTCGCTCAGAAAGTGTGCTCGTAATAGTAAAGAAATCTGTTTAAACCTTAAAGCACTCTTGAACGTATTAGGATAAACTTTATTTGAAATCAGATGAATGCTTCGATGAAATTAGTTTGTTTTACTATTGGTATTCGAATGTTTTATTAAACTCTCTTCGTAGAAATTAAGAACAAATATTTCCTCATAGTAACATTTCATAGACATTAAAAATTTGGTTTCACGCCTATCGCAGGCGTGATTTTCAACATCAGCACCTTCTGCTTTTCCTCGTTTATTGGGCGTTTTATTTCATTTGTCCCTTTTGTTTTTTTGAATAATTTCATTGCAAACTTTATAGTCCCAACAAATTTTATGCGCCTTTGCGGCAAATGTTAATTGTCTACACCTCCATTTTTATAGCCAAGCAACAAGCTAAACGATCGCCACGCAGACCACCAACAAACCAACTGTGAACAGCCGTTCAGCGTTTTGGGAAAAATTCAGCGCACAAACGCTTACCACCTTGTAGTAAAAAACTGAACTAATAGTATATGAAGAAACCAGTTCAGTACTGGTATATCAAAGACGTAATAATATTCGTAATCAAAGCATTGCAACCAAACCTTTAGAGGGCCAGGTTTCGAGTCCTGGTAAAATCACAATTGAAAATTATTTGAAATTTATTTTGCTAACTGCTGTCTCCCCTCGAAAGAGAGTGTCAAGCACTCTCGGAGTGTCAAGCCGTTCGGATGTGGCTTCGAATAAACTATAGGCTATTCCATTTGTTGGTTAAAGATCAGATATTCAAGTTGCTTAACCGGACTAGTATTAAACTAGTATAAAGCTGATACATAATCCGACAGTTGGCATTTCGTGCTGAAAATATCAGCTGCTTTAATCGGAAAATGTTGGAGATGGTTTGTTGGAGGTATAGAAACTCACAACTTCTGGCGCTGCCTGCAGGGTAGCTTCTAGTACTCACAAACGAGCAATATCTCTTCACTCTCTCTCTCTCTCTCTCTCTCTCTCTTTATCTCTCTCTTCCTATGGTGCAAATATCAATAAGAACCGGGAATTGCACAAAATTTGGGTCATTGAAATAAAATTTTACAGTATTTAACTTTGCAATTACAGCACATTTTCCTTCAGCTTAATTGTTTTTGTTGTTATTTTTAACAATAACTAATAAGCAAAAATTAGCCACACAAGGTATATACTCGTATGTACGTAAGTATACCATATACGTTTTATTACAAATCGCATATGTTCCATGCATGTTGCCGCTCGCTACTTGTTATTGAGATAAACCTGCCACAGGCAGTTGTGGGCAAAAACTCATATCTACATTATTTTCAAAAATTTATTCATATCTGCATATTTTCACGTTAAATGCGTGTTCATGTGCAACGCTTTATTTATATGTTTATTTACATGTTAGGCATTCTTTTAGCATTTTTAGCGTGAATTTCGTAATTTGCCAGCCAGTGAATGTGTGAAAAACGCCGGTGGCGCAGTGAAATTATGCAGAATGTAGTTTTGGGTGAAAATTTATACGGCTGATAGCAGTCGGCAGCAGCGGCAGATATAATATTTAAAAAAAATTTCGAAATAACTTACTAATTAAGCAACAAAGCTTGCAATAAAAATTTCATTACCTGTTTTCCTTATTAAGTGATTTTTTTTTCGTGAAATTTCCGGGTGGTCCAATTGGAAATTATGAAATATTAATATGAAAAGCCATAATTAGCCATAAGGAAAAATAGCTGGGGAAAGAAGCATAAAGCAAAATCAGTGAGAGGTAGGATATACGGCTGTCACACAATAAATAAGACTTTCAAAAAATAAATAAATTATTTCTTCATTTTCAATTTTATTTATTTCAGTTTCATTAAAGCAGTTTCGGCGATCAATTCGACATTAAATCAAGTCAATCGCATTCATCATCCTTAAAATCTCTCTCCCATTTCATTACACATCAGCGAAAATATCAATTTAATCACCTGCATAAAATTAATCACTTCTTCCCTATTTATGTATGCAAGTAAATACAACAAACATTCAATTTAGACAATACAATAATAAACAAACTCCAATTACGACGTCATATCACACATGAGAAACTACAAAAAGAAATTCGTCAAGCAGTCAAAGGCATCAAGCGAAATCCCTTTTTAAGCTGAATTTAATTTAAATCAGTAAGAAATTATTATATATTGAAATTGTATTAATCGGCAAGTGGCGCAATAATCCCATTATGAGTACACACATATGTACATATAAAAGTGTAACCAGCTTAACCGTAATGCATTTGCTTTGGTAGGGAGTGCTTTGGCCAACCAACTCCCGCTAATCACTTAACGTAATGTATTTTCCTACAGTTTAAACGAAACTCTTGCCTAAGTAAATAACTGGGTACCGAGAAAAGCGAGCGAAAGTAACTAAAAATTAAATAATATTATCTCTTTTCTAACTAAAGTGAATAAAAATACAGAAAATAAAATGACATTATATTAAGGAAAAATTAAAAAAAATTAATTACAAAATTACTTAAAATAAAATAAAATTAATTTAAATCAAATAAAATAAAAAGAAAAATATGCTAAAAAAAAATAAATATATAAAGTAAAATAATATTAAATAGATAAATAGAAAATAACATAATAAAATAAAATAAAATAAAATAAAATAAAACAAAATTAAATAAAATAAAATAAAATAAAATAAAATAAAATAAAATAAAATAAAATAAAATAAAATAAAATAAAATAAAATAAAATAAAATAAAATAAAATAAAATAAAATAAAATAAAATAAAATAAAATAAAATAAAATAAAATAAAATAAAATAAAATAAAATAAAATAAAATAAAATAAAATAAAATAAAATAAAATAAAATAAAATAAAATAAAATAAAATAAAATAAAATAAAATAAAATAAAATAAAATAAAATTAAATTAAATTAAATTAAATAATATAAAATAAAATAAAAAAAAATAAAATAAAATAAAATAAAATAAAATAAAATAAAATAAAATAAAATAAAATAAAATAAAATAAAATAAAATAAAATAAAATAAAATAAAATAAAATAAAATAAAATAAAATAAAATAAAATAAAATAAAATAAAATAAAATAAAATAAAATAAAATAAAATAAAATAAAATTAAATTAAATTAAATTAAATAATATAAAATAAAATAAAAAAAAATAAAATAAAATAAAATAAAATAAAATAAAATAAAATAAAATAAAATAAAATAAAATAAAATAAAATAAAATAAAATAAAATAAAATGAAATAAAATAAAATAAAATAAAATAAAATAAAATAAAATAAAATAAAATAAAATAAAATAAAATAAAATAAAATAAAATAAAATAAAATAAAATAAAATAAAATAAAATAAAATAAAATAAAATAAAATAAAATAAAATAAAATAAAATAAAATAAAATAAAATAAAATAAAATAAAATAAAATAAAATAAAATAAAATAAAATAAAATAAAATAAAATAAAATAAAATAAAATAAAATAAAATAAAATAAAATAAAATAAAATAAAATAAAATAAAATAAAATAAAATAAAATAAAATAAAATAAAATAAAATAAAATAAAATAAAATAAAATAAAATAAAATAAAATAAAATAAAATAAAATAAAATAAAATAAAATAAAATAAAATAAAATAAAATAAAATAAAATAAAATAAAATAAAATAAAATGAAATGAAATAAAATGAAATAAAATACTCTAAAAAAATTTAAAAGATAAAATAAAAAAATAAAATAAATGCAATAAAATGAATAAAATTAAATATAAAATAATAGATTTTTTATCTGGTTAGTTTCATAGTTTTGATCAATTTTGCACCTTTCCTTGACTAGAAGAGATATAGGTATACTCATTTCTATATAAAAATTTCAATACTGTTATTCTCCAATATCAATGAAGAGTGAGATATGAATTCTCAAAAACAAGGCAATCAAATTGTTATGAAAGAATCAAGATTGCAGTCATTGCTTGAAGACATCAACAAAGCAAATAATAAATATGTATCGCCATTTAGGTGTGTGGCTTATTGTAAATATCAGTATTGATAAATACATACCTAATTTTCCAGAGACAAGTAGTTTTATAATGTTTGTATCGATTTTATATCAGTGGCTAAATTGTTTACATTAACGGTAGGCATGAATAGAGTACAATTCGTAAGTAGGCAATTGCAACATAAAATACAACAACAACCATAATAAACAGGGCCACCGCAATTGAAAATATTGTTAAAAATATACCAAAATAAAAAAAAAAACAAATTTTGGAAGAAAAAAATTTACAAGAAAAACAAAACAATCATTAGCCTCAATGCGTGCATTGTTTTGTACACGTACATACAAACAAACAAATACGAGTACATCAAGCGCAGTAGTAATTTTCAATTTATTTCCGAATGTATCTTTTACGAAACAATGCAAACGATTGCATTAGACGCTGTAGTAGATGCGAGCGTATTGATAAGCGTTTACCGAAACGGAGGCAGCTGCTGTTGCTTGTTGTAGCCACAGTCGTTGTTGTTGTTGTTGTTGTTGTTGTTATTGATGCAGCCACAAAGCGAAACTATAATTGCATGTAAGATAGCTGAATTGATTGTTGACTGCCTACATCTGTCGTTGTTGTTGTTATTATTATTATTCTTAGTTTAGTTGTTGTAATCATTTAACAATCACAATCACAAACAATGAGCAAATGAGTAATGTGCGCAGGCAACGCAAAGCCAAAGAGTTCAAGTAGCTGGTGGAAACTCAAGTGGTTTTGCTCATTTAACACCAACAACAACAACATCCATGGTGGCTCCACCAACGCCACCCGCACCGCCAACGCAGCGCCGCCACCACTGCTGCCACTCGCCAATCAATCGCACTATCGATCGTAAGCCACAAAAATACGCCATCGTTCAGTTGCAGGAAATAAAAGAAAGTCACAACGCTGCTTGCAACAACAAGCTGCCGCTTATTTTCCGTTAGGTTTTATGGTTTTATGTTTTTTGTTTGGTTTTTTGTTATTATTGTTTTGGCATTATTTAGATACATATCGCTTCAAATGCCTAACTCACTTACACTTTTTTGTTTGCGAGCACAAAAACACTTTTTCACCTCACTTTCCGCCTCGAATTCGGCGGAAAAAAACTTCATTATTTTCATTGCAATTGAAAGTGAAACTTTTATTACTGTTGTTTTTTCGTTGTTGTTTATCTGAAAGCTAATGTAATTCGATTTTTCATTATTCTCCAATTTTTTTTATTGGCTTTTTTAGCTTGTACGTGTAAATTGTTGTTGTTTTGTGGTTTATTAGGCAGCCATCATAGCGCCAAAACAATATTCAAGTGTTCGCCAGTGTGTGTATGTGTGTGTGTTTGTGTGTATCGGTATGAAAAGCAAAAGTTAAAGTGATCACAGCGCGCGATTTCAATTGAAACTGCCACTGAGCAAACACATAAATATCAAAAACAAAAACATAAATGTATACGGCATCCACAAAAAACCGTTAGAAAGCCATGCATATCGTTCCCACATATCTACGATATTGTTTTTATATGTATGCATGTATGTGTGCTGCATTTTTTCCTCCAATGGATTTCTGGTTTTTTCTTTTTAATTTTTCTAATCCGTCCGCCTGCCACAATATGCTGCAAGGCTTTTAATTGAATTTGGTGTGGCTTTTTCTCGTTTATGTTTCACTTTCATTCAATTTCTATGCACTTTTTCAATTGCCTGCATTGCGGTTGTTGTGTTTTTTCGTGATTTATTTATCTACAATATTTTTCTTTGATTTACAAAAATTTTTTCTCGCGTGATTTAGGTTTTTTTCTGTACCGTTAGCAGTGATGAACTAAATGGCGGTGGTATGCCTTGCTTTATGTATTATGTTCCGAAATAGGTTATAGTTTAGCCTCAGCCTTAACACGTTAGGTGATGCTTTGAAAATATCTATAGGTAAATGTGAAACGTTCCTTTGAGTTAAGTCTTTAATTTAGTCTTGTCTAAATCTGGGCAATTTCAAAGTAGAGGCTTGAGTAGACGTTGAGACTAGACGACCGACATTAGTTAGGAGATCAACCACACAATCGGAGTAGGTGGGATGACTTCACTTCACAACCATCTCTTTTTCTCTATCTTTTGCTCCTTACATTTATGTATATTTTTCTGTTTTTATTTCTCGTTTTAAAAGGTTTCTTCCCAAAAAAAAATTTTTTTTTTTGTTCCTTTTTGGGGTCGGTGAGGTAACTGGATAACACCACAAAGTAGAGGTGAAGTTTGGTCGATTATGAAACGCCAATTATATACTTTATCAGTTTCTTTCTACAGATGAGAGACACCGAAAACAGTCTGCAATCTTCTTATCTACTTCCCAAATTGATGGGGTTACTGAACGCAGGCGGATCAAGTTCCTTGCGCTATATTGCCTACAACAGAAGGTACGTCTCTGGGGTATAAAAACGTGAATTCAAAGGACAAGATTGGAGTTAGAAGTTGACAAAACATATGCGCTTTCAAATGTTATACTAAAAAAGGTAGAGGGCTGCACACAAATAAGAGCTTTAGATAACATTTGAGCACGTCATAGAGCAAGCAGCAGAAGGTAGCGCGATTCATGGCATTTTTTGGAGGCCTCGTATACCGGATTGTCACCTAAGGAGAAAAAGCTGACTTCCTTTCGCACAAAATTTGTACCAAGTCAAAACCAAATCGCTTACACAGACTCTCTGCAACATCCTCACTAAACCAACTAATAAGTCCATGCCACAACTCATCAATTTAAATAAATAATAAAATAAAAAAAAAAAAATTAAAAAAGCTGCGTCTTAAAACCCTTTCCGTAAGCACACCTTGCGCTCAGTGGTCCATTTAATTACGCATTCTGAGTAAGGGCAACCAAATGAAACGTGCACAAGGTAGAGACAACAAGAAATGAATGAGTGCAAGAAAACAGCGAATAGTAAGAATCCATCTTGTGGTTACACGCCAAACGAATGATTGATTAAAAAATACTTGAGGGCCGTGAGCTTAATTCTCAGTGCCTTCGTACGACGGACGGATTGCAAGTTGTTATGAAAATAAAGATACATACATACTTACGTACTGACATAATATGGGCATAAATGAATGCTAATATGCGTGCGCGTATGCGAGTGTGTGTGCTTGGGTATGTATGTATGTATGTATGTGAGTAATGATCCACATATCAGCCGCGTGTTGATATAAATAAATATAGACATTGACAAGAGTGCTTGGCGAGCTTTTGTGGAGCACGCAAATTCCCGTAAATATGCATATGTATATGGTATATTCATATACTCGTATACATACGTACGTAGGTATGTAGGTATGTATATTGTTTGTTCGATTATACGCGTATTGGCAGTAAATGAGCAGCGCTCAACGCCATTAATGTCAACGCAATGCGCCAGCGATATTTTTCATTTACGAAAATGAGCCAGCGAGCGTTTACACTAACAACAGCAATGATATAAACATATGGTATGTATGTATGTGGCAAGTAAGGCAAACGCAGCAAAAAAAAGACGCTGCAACACAGATTAAATGACATTTTAATTGTAAGCGCGCTTGCAAATGACTACGCTGTTGCTGTTGCTGCGGCTGCTTGTACTGTTGTTGTTGCTGTTGTCATCGTTGTTGCTGTGTCATTCGCAATGACAAAATTAATTTAATTATGTCAACTGAGATTACCTTGAAGTCAAAACAACAAGCTGCCGCTGTTGCAGCCTCCGCCAATGCAAATTCGTATATATATATATATATATTGGATGAGTGCATAAGTTCGTGCCCGATTCCGCTGGATGCCGTACGAATCGTTTGAGAGTGGCGATCGTGAAAGAAATATATACATATTATATATCGTTGGAAAGGTGACAGTCCGAACTGTAAATCAAGCATAAAATAACTTCATTTTGATTTGAGTTGTTTAGTGAAAAGACGCATGGAAGATGAACAACGAAAAAGATCATAAGCGTCATATTATGTTATACGAATTCCGCAAAGGAAAAACAGTGGGCGCTGCAACTAAAGATATTCGCGAAGTTTATTTGGATCGTGCTCCAGCACTCCGCACAGTAAAGAAATGGTTCGCGAAATTTCGTTCTGGAGATTTTAACCTCGAAGATCAACCTCGCAGTGGACGGCCTTCTGAGCTTGATGACAATGTTCTAAGGACTTTAGTTGCGAATAACTCACGTATTTCGACGGAAGAGGTTGACAGTGAATTGAACGTCAACAAATCAACTGCGTTTCGTCGTAGAAAAAAAGGTTGGGTACACTTTGAAGCTCGATACATGGGTGCCACATCAGTTGAGTGAAAAGAACAAAGTGGACCGTATATCAACAGCAATTTCTTTGCTTCTACGGATCAAAAACGAACCTTTATTGGATCGGCTCGTGACTGGTGATGAAAAATGGGTCCTGTACAACAATGTTCAACGCAAAAGAACATGGAAACAGGCACACGAAGGGGCGTTACCGATGTCGAAAGGTGGATTGCATCCGATGAAGGTACTGCTGTGCATTTGGTGGGATATCCGAGGCGTGATCTATTTTGAGCTCTTGCCACCTGGAGAAACGATCACTGTCAACAAGTATTGTCAGAAATTGGTCGAATTGAAGAAAGCAATTGATGAAAAACGTCCGATTTTGGCCAATCGCAAAGGAGTTCTTTTCCATCATGACAACGCCAGGCCACATGTTGCAAAACCGACCCTGGCCAAACTGAAGGAGATGAATTGGGAAATCATGCCGCATCACCCATATTCACCCGACATTGCACCTTCTGATTATCATTTGTTTCGATCGCTGCAGAACAATTTGAATGGAAAAAAATTTAAAAATGTGGTAGACGTCAAAAACCACCTTGACACCTTTTTCAACGAGAAACCGCGCGATTTCTATGAATCAGGCATCCGTAAATTGGTTGAACGTTGGGAGTGGATTGCCGAACATGATGGCGAATACATAATTGATTAATAAAAGCGCTTTCTTCAAAAAATTTCAATTTTAGTTTGCACTTGAAATCGGGCACGAACTTATGCACTCATCCAATATATATGGTACATGCGCGTATGTATGTAAGTAAGTGCGCCGTAAATATCGAATGCAAATAAGTCTGTAACAATTTTCGTATTCACTTTTGCTTTATTGGCGCTTTACGCATTGCCAAAGTCAGCGGTTTAAGCCAGTCTTAAAACATTAAACACACTTAAGACACTCATGCTTACCGCATACGGCATGTTGCATGCATGAAACGGCGAAAGTGTGTTGCTAAAGTGCACTGCACACATATACAGTTATTCATTTGTATCAAAATCAAAAAGGATAATCAACTCAGCGCAGACAGAGGATTGAAAATAAGTCAGCCAGTGGGTAGTGAATCAGAGAGTGTGGAGG
This sequence comes from Ceratitis rosa, assembly GCA_037013455.1. Classification (NCBI taxonomy): domain Eukaryota; kingdom Metazoa; phylum Arthropoda; class Insecta; order Diptera; family Tephritidae; genus Ceratitis; species Ceratitis rosa. The sequence continues at coordinate 25,194,457 of JAWMAG010000013.1, read as the reverse complement.
GGAGAGAGAGAGAGAGAGTGAGAGGGTGGGAGAGCAAAGACAAGAATAGCGCTTATCGGTGTTGGGTTTTATAAATATTAGATAAATTCCTGAAAAGTGGCAAAAATCGTGGTATATAATGCAACTGTGGCAGATTTGATTTTTCTGGGAAATAATTTTTCTGAGAAGTGTTCTCTGATCTGCTTCGAGTGGGCGCGTGCCCACTGCTTCGATGAGGAAACGCGCTTCAGAGGTTGTAAAGCGTGGTATATTTATGTATATAGTCATAACTCCACTTCCGGCTGGAACCGACCTGTTCCTAAAACTCGAAAAACTGAATACACAAACTTAAGGTATATTAGAGCTTTAAGCTCTTTTCTTTAGCTGTTATTTCAAAGTCCGACGTTATGAGTTCATCCAGAGAGAGCTATAAAAGACAACGAAAGCTTCCTACATTCCCAATATTGTATTTATCCTTCGTGTTCTCGGGGCTCTAATTGACCTCGAATGGAAGAAATGAAGGAACCTGCAGTTTTACACCGTTTTCGAACGTTTGATGGATTTATATGAGGAGATTTTTTCTCATCAGAACTAAACTCGGCTCGTACTGCTAACCACTCCGTTAGCTGCGGACACCAAATACCCATGATCTCTTTTCCATTGGTGTCAGTGCAGAGATGGAGTTGGATTCGAAGAATCTATTGTAGATATATAGTGAGCGTTCAACTTTCCCGACAATTGTGGAGTGCTCGGATTATAAGGAAGAGTTACTCAGCTCGAGTTAGCTCCGGTGCTCACTCGACGCTGAAGATTCTGCTTCGCCATTTACACACCGCGTCAATTTTTTGTGCCACTGTATCTACTGGCTACAGCCGACGCTCGGCGCTGCTGTCACTGTTGTTCTATATTGATTTGTTTGCCACGCAGCGTGTGACTTGCAGAATTTTCTACTGATTAATATAATTCTTACAACTATATATGTATGTGTGAGTACATTGTTGTTGTTGTTATTATTATTGAAAAAGCTTAATTTTAGCGCAACCAGCAAATTGGACGCCACACATTCCACCAACAACAAACGGCAACAAGTGCCAACGAAGCAACGAAGAGCCACAGCCTCTACATATAGACATACGAGTATGTACAATAAAAACAACAACAGTAATGACAATTTCTTCATCAACACCAGCTAACTCGCAACCATAGCGCAGTTGGAATGTGCAGCATAGCAATAACAACACAAACAAACGATTGGATTGCAACATTGACTTTGCTCAGTGCAACAGCGGCCGCTGTAGCGACTTCAAGGTGCCTCCGCATGCATGTATGTATGTACGCATATGTATGCCTTAGCAGGTTGTTGGTTGGTCTTAGCACGTTTGGTGTACTCGCTGTTACTAAGGTGTTCTTCTTGTTGTTGTTTTGGTTGGTTTTTGGTTGATTATGTTCGTTGCTCGGTTGCTCGATGGCTTGGCTGCAGGGATTGCGGGATTACTGGCGTTTTCATCCTGTGTAATTAATCAAATGCATTGACATTTTCAAAGCTATGTGCAAGCCAAGGCGTCTTCGTCTGCGTCTTCTATGGTTCAATTGATGATGCTCCACTGCTGTTGTTGTTGTTATTATTGTTGTTATTTTACTTGGCTGTCTCACCTCACTGCTGGTGTGTTGATGATGACGTTGCAATAGTTGGTTGATGTGGCTAAGCTTGAGCTTCAAATTGGTATTTGTGTCTGCATTTTTTGCTTTCTTACACAATTGTTGCAATTGTTGTTGCCATTATCTGTTGAATTTTTTACTATATTTGCTCGTTTGCTTAACAGTGTTAATTTGTTGGTATTTATTTTGTGTTGATTACTTGTTTTGGCTTTGAGTATTAATTCGAGTTGACAAGTCATGCATCTCTATAATTAATTTCAAATAAATATTTTTTAAAATGCAATTAAAATTGTTGATAAGAAATAATTAGTAATAATTAATTTTGCAATTTTAAAATTCCAAATTTGACATTTTTTTTTGAAAATTATTAACATTGATGCTTGCAAGGGCAGATCTATCACTCTTCTTCAGAATCCACCTTTTATCGCTCTTGCAATCTCTCACTGTCTCTTTCTCTTTTTCTGTCTCTCTCTCTCCCTCTCCCTCTCTCTCTCGCTTTCCCTCTCTCTCTCTCTCGCTCTCTCTCAGAGAGGAAGTGTTCACTAGAGTCCTTGAGGTGTGATTTCTAAGGCAGCAGTAATGCTGTGGATAACTTCAAAAAGGGTTAGGCGTATTTAGCTAGCCTATGTAGACCGAGTTTGTATTGGGAATAAGTGCGCTAGTCTAGGCGCTAACATTATTGAGAGTAATCTAGACTATACCTGCCGAGAGGAGATCGCAGTTAGATTGTTTTGGATTGGATACAAAACCATGACTCTTCACATATGGTAAAATAAAGCGCAGTTCAATGGAGAGCTACATTCATCAAAAGGCCCGAGATATTTAAGAATGGATTTTCTCAAAGCTACTTCAAGTGACAGCGGTCAGTAGAGCTCAACCGGTTATGTAACCAGCGATAGAAAAGCCCTGTGAGCAGTGAAATCTCCACAAAACAGTTCATTAAACTAGAGCCCTTCTAATTTAAGCATAGAAGATCCACTGGGAAGGCTTCGCGATGTCTAATCGTTGCCCTACTAAGCCTGATCAATCGCAGGAATAAGGCGGATGAAAGTAGAACCAATTAAGACGCTCGTTGTTTCAGCGACTTCAAGCTGATCAATAGTAGAGGTGTTGGATTAAGCATATATATTTACCAGTCAAAGAGCAAAGGTATGGGTCTCGCAGCAATTACAGGCTCTAAACAACTCGGTTTTGAAAGTTACTTCACATGCTTGAGCCTACGGAAGTGGTTATATTTGAATGTCCGAGATTTAGTGAACCGCAGCAGGGTTTCAACGAGGCTCCAGGTGTCACCCCGGATATGTTGGACTGGAGAGAGTACCATAACAACAGAATGAACCTCTCAGGAACGATGAACTGAGTAGCAGCGGCGAAAGCGTGAAGACAGCATTCCAAAGGCATACTTGAGGGGCTTAGCTTAAATTGTGGCGACTGAACAAAAATAAAGACGAACGAGAGCGATGTCGACTTTCAAAGCTCATACGCTCAAAGCGACGAACCAGGTACATAGTTGTCGGGCTTACTAAGGACACCAGCCGGTATGCGGTGGTTTTTGTGACTTAAAGTCTCACAATAACGTGGTTAAGGCTTTCACCGCTTTCCAACTTCAAATAAAGAAAAACATCAGTGGCCGAGAGTAAACCAAAAGGACGATAGAAGACCTACTGTATATGGAGCACGGCAAGATGTTTTAGGATATGATTAGTCTACACAGAAAAAGGGACCCAGTGGCAGGAACCAATCAGTAGAAGTTGAGACGAGGCTTAGATCTGCGAATATTGACCGAACTGAGTAAAGGAAATATAGTCTCTAACAAAAAATGATTGCCAAAGCTATTACATACACATATACAAATGAATATGCTTTGCTTTGTAGAAAAAAAATAAAAGCCAAAAAAAAAAAATTCTAACGAAATTATGCCACGAGCACTTGCGACTCCATAACACCGCCAGAGCCAACAAAGTATTGAATGGCAACAATTGCCAAAGGCATAGACACCCCAGCTGTGAGACATCAAAAGCTTCAATGGATGACATCATTTTACGCCCACATGGCGACCACAGTGCACATTGCTACATAGCGTTCAACATAGAAATATATATAGAGATGAAAATGAAAATAAACATAGCTACAACTATATGCGAGAGGCAATCGGCTGATGGCACTGCACATTGACAAACGGGACTCCCATGAAAGTGTAAAAAAAATCAAGAAAAATGGGCCAAAAAACCAATACACAAGTGAAGATGCAAGCGAAAATATAAATATGTATATAAAAATATGTACATATGTACTTGTATACAAATGCTTATACGTATATACATTCGTTTCGTTTTAAAGAAAATGCTCATAAATAAGCCGTGCCAAGGAATGCAACAACAAATGGGGGAAAAAAATTGCTGAAAAATATGCCAAACCGTCAGTGGCAATAAATCCGGGAATGCATTGGTACTAAACACAGATAACTACAAACATATACATATGTTTGTATGTATGTATGCATATTTATTTATAGCGATACGTGCTGTTCTATTGCTTCGACGTATATCTAAAATCTCGCCACACTGCTCTCCATAGAGAGCTTAAGGTTTTGACCTAATTAATGCCAATGCCGTTCAACACACATACATACGTGTACATATATACATATCTACATATAGAACTGTGCACTTTGTATGCTTTACACACGGAGTTCGCTTCTATTTCCATACGCACTTGTCAGGCGTCAAAACACGCGCATATGGGAAAATGACAATTTGTTGCTTTGACATTCGCGTTCGTTTGTTTAAAGCTCTGTGAATGCTGCGTTTGTACGGGTGCAGACGATTTGAAATACATACAGATGCTCGCTGAAAAATATTGATTTGAGCAATTTGCTCTAAACCGATGCTGGCGCCAAGCTGCATTGAAGATGATGAGTTTTGGCATTTAAATTCGTGTGAAGCAAAAATTTCTGGCAAGAAAAGCGACGTAAAATGTGTGACTATCTGTCTGGTGGAAGTTAAGAGTATAGTGACGGAAGTGATTTTTTCAAATTTTAATTATCTACAATAATTAAAGCAATGAACCGTGAGTTAGGCCTTTTGTACCTCCCTCGTCGTCTACGTCAGTCCTCACCCTGACCTCTTACCAATAAAAGGTTGTGGCCACTTAAGGCGACTTTCAGAAGTGTGCAGTTGCCCTTAGTTCGAACCCTTTCAGAAAGTAAGAAAACACATTTAAAAAAAAACTTACACCAACAACAATAGCAAGGGACTTCCTTGAGTAGTGACAGGGCGTCGGTGTCGAACTGCGAAACTTATCCAGTCCCCAGCCCAGTCTCGACTATGTATACGATGGAAGTCCAGGGAACCAAGCCAAGCTTCAGCTTATAATGCCAGGGCTGGGTAAGCTGGCAGATACCTGCAGTCCTCAGCTGTGGGCTTAATAATTTGTGAAAGCGTCAATACTAGCGGCTATTTTTCGTCTAGGTATAGGGAAGCTCGAGGATCCCCTATTATTGGGTACCGATTAGGCCTAAATGGCTTTTCTGCAGTCGGATCGCCGCATAACTACCAATATTCTAGATTTCCAAGAAAGCATGCATTCTGAGTAGTTGTGTGAGCGAATGACTGTAAATTCGACAGTCGAGTGGGAGAGGTAAGTGGATGCCAACACTTTTCTCTTGAAGATGGCAAAGATGGCGATCTCACAGTGTTTGTAACCGCTGAAGCTATTTTCGGCCGAGCTCCTCCTCCAATTTGTGATTTTGCGTTTTGATGTTTTTCCAACAAATGTAGGGCGCTACAGTTTATACTAAGCCGCCTCCGAACGGCTGATGGTTTTTTTACGAGGAGTCTTTATTTCATGTCCGAAATACCCTCGAAACGGTGGACATTACCTGCCGAGGGGCGACCGCAATTAGAAAATTTAACTTAATTTTTTATTTAAATTAATTTTCCATAACTTTATTTGGATGTTGGTCGCACCGGGATTTTAACCCGGACCTTCCAAATGCAGTATGCAATGCTAACCACTCGTCTACCGCGGCCACCACCTCACATATATGTATTATATAATACATATTTTTTTCACCGTAGTATGCCATTCTCGCCTCGTAAACTATTTCGGACTCTTACTGGTGGCAGGTCTTAGCAACTGGCCTCCATTCTAGGTTTAAACCGCACAACTTCCACTCATATTAAGGAATCTGTGAGCATCATCACTAGTATTCTGACGGTGGTTAGTCAGTCTAGACTTACATACATGTATCTAGTGATACCATAATCACTAGTGTAAGCTCCTCGTTCCTACCTCAACGAACAGAGTCTAGAGTCAAGTTATGCTTGGAGCATCATTTCCACATAAAAATGCTGTTAGCAGTACTTTTTGCAGTTTCTCTAGGGGTTTTTTTCACCACCCTAGTAATTCTAGCCAAATTATGGTTAATGCTAACTTTTGAAATCTTAACTTAGCTCCACTCTCATTGGTATTTCTTGCGTTCGTTTGTAGCTAAAAAAAAGAGAGCTCTGATGCATTATTTAATATCTGGAAGCTTAGTGTAAGTTTCGGAACTGATTACTTAGAAATCTGCAGTGATTTTTGCCTCACAGATAGTTTGAGTAATGAACTTTTGCACTCTGATATCTTAAACAAAAAGCCTGTCTGTATCTTAATCATTTTTAAATCATCTTTACAAACTAACTGAGTCTCTGTTAATTTTAAGGAATAAATAAATTTTTTTCTTATTCCTAAAGATTTCAAAAATCCGTGAGTACTTATTTAAGTGCAAAAATAAATTTGGTTAAATCATTTAAAAATGCAGGAATTCACATAAATCTTCTTAGCTAAAATACAAAAAATAAAATAAATAAACAAAGACCAAGAAAAATCTCAATATATACAAACAATGCCATTCATTTATAATTTATTAGTGTCGTTAATATTTTTGTTTAACACATGTCCGTTTGTGGCTGGGTTAATGTTGATTGTAAGTGGCAAATGTCAAATAAACCACTGACACATCCGCTCCAATTTGAGTGAAACAAAATAAAAAATCTATAAAAAAAAGCAAAAAAAAAACAAGAGTAGAAAAATGAAAAATTAAAACAAATAAATAAATTTCAATAAAAATACAATATTTATAGTAAATACACGTATGTATATTAGCTATGTACTAGTATATATTAGCAAGTGAGCATTTACATATGAGTATAGTAAAAATGTATGCACGTTTGTATGCCAGCAGCGCTAATGTAAAGTGGGCTAAGCAATGCAGTCAGTAATAATGCATAGAACCAGAACAAATTGAAGGCTAAAGTAAAAATATTTTTTTTAATTTGTTTTTTTTTTTTTTTTTTTTTGTAATGCTGTGCTTTTTCAAGCTGCTACTACAAGTGTTTTTTTTTCATTTTTGTTTGTACTATTTATTTTTTATTTCTTTTGTGGAATATTTATTGCAAGGCGCGAATGAAAAACAAATCGATTACTGTTTATCGCCAATGGAAATCTAATAAATCTTTAAAATAAATGCAACATTTTTAAAGCGAAACAGAAGTGGGAGAAAAAATAAAAAAAAGCAAAAAAGAAATAAATAAATAAAAAAATCATGTAAAGCATATGTACGTGTACGCGTTTCGAAAAAAACAATTAAATTACTAGACAGAAAAATAGAAAATAGAATTATCTGTTGTGATAAAGTCCGATCGCTGAGTGTTTTATGCTGGAAAATAAATTTGTAGATACTCATGTGTGTATTTGCTTTCATGTATATTTTAGTAGCAAACCAATGTATTTTTTTAAAGGCTTACGGGTATGAGCGGGTGGGTTTGTTGTTGTTCTGGTTTTCTGGTGTACAAATAGCTCATGCCACAAATCACTGTGAATAGCTTAAGTGAACCTATTCGATTTATATATAATTTTAAGTTGAGAAACTCCTTTTTTTAAGTAAAACTAGCAGAGAAGTACGTATGTAAGAATGGTTTCAAAATAAAACAACAGCTCTACATACCTAAACCGACCCAAGAGATCACATGAGAAAAAATGCTTAATCACAAAATACAATACTTTTAATTGACTTTTGTTATGAATAGGAACACTCAAAAATAATTGAAATATTTAAAGTGATATACAGGGGGTCCTAAACAATATTTATAAGCGATACAAGTTGCTCAGAGAAGATCGAAAAAGATGTGAGCGACGATTCTTCAACCAGCATACCAAAAAGTTTTAGAAATGATGTGTAAAGTACCGAAAGTATTCTGGGAACCAACAGCTTACAAAGTTGTTGAAAATATCTGTTGATCGTTCAGCTCATTTCTTGCAAATTTTAGGCATGAAACACGCAGCACTAAAATATTATTCATAATGATCCTGATTTGCTTGAGAGCGCCATAACCTGATAGCCAATCTTGGAATATTGTGATATTGAAAGCAGCGCATAATCATCCCAATGTATGTAAATGAAAAGGAAAACCGAGAAAAGCACACCAAATTCGATCGAATGTGAACATTTTGCGTACTGTTTTCCATTATCAGGGCGTAGAGCATAATGTCTTGGCCATCTTTTATACTGTGCTTGAACACATGCGACTTTTTCTTGTTTCCCAGACTGAAAAAAGTTGTCAAAAAACATCGTTTTCCGAAGATTGAAGAGATAGTAACCAAATCACAGAAAAAACTGAACAGAAGAAAAGTTCATATCAGAACTGCTTTGAGAATTTGACACGATTCGATTCGATTCGAGGACTACTTTGAATTGGGAAACCTCTGCTCCCGTTTTTGAAAGTACAAACAGTGTGTGTTTATTAACGGATTGCCTTAGTAAAGTGGGGGAAATTACCAACTAAAGCTATCACCTGCGGGTTAGGGGTTTAAGAATTTACCCGAGCTAAGGCATGTCTGTCGTAAGAGGCGACTAAAATCCAATAGTTCCCGCGACAGTCGGGTCTTTATACCGGAACGACCCGGATTTTTTATCCGGCCAAGGACTGTCATTCCCGCAACATTCCCCAAAAATTACTTTGAGGAATATTTTTGCGGCTACAACAACAACAACAACACCAACTAAAGTTATATAGACCCTAAGTCAAGCCATCTGGTTTTCCTCGTTATTTTTCCAATGGAGTAGAGATCAACCTCTTTCTTTGCTTCCACGGACGGGCGCTGCGTCAACAAAGTTGAAATGTGGAGTGTTTTCTTCCACACAGACGGCAGTACCTAGCCAGTGTAGTGCTTCATCATCTTAAGCATTGGCAGTTGTTAATATGCAAGTGCTTATAGATCTTACGCAAAACCTTTCACTCGACTACTCTTAATCTCCATTCATTGGATGTCGTATTTCTTCATTCTTTCAAGATGTGATTATAGAGAGCAAAAGCTCTGGATGGCGGAAGCTGTTAACCCATTTATGGTAGTACAAATCTCTGTGTAAAGATCGGTGATGCAGTACTGGGGTCACCACCAGCAATGGCTTCGTGTAAAGCATTTTTAATCGAAAGTGGCTGCCAGGAGAATATTTATTTATTCCGTCAAAATCTTACTTGAGATAAATCGTATAGTTTCTCTTTTGATTTTTATTCAAATATTATGGTTGGACTGAAATGAAACTGAGACTAAAAACACTTTCGTTTACACACTCACAATCTTACCAGTCTAAGCCTTGGATTGAGAATTCCCTCAGACAACATTGGGCTACTTTTGTCTGCCACAGTCACCGCTCAAAGCTCGAAACACTGAAGGCGCAAATCGACGATTTCATTCCAAAGCGATGATTATCAACAAAGTCATTCATCAAAGTGTGAATTGTATTTGCAACAACAATATGCTGCTTATTGTAAATGTAATTTTCTATTTTTGTTTTTTTTTTTGTTGTTAAGTGATTCTGACGCGTTGTTGACGCTGCTATGCTTTCGAGCAAGCAAAGCTCACAAATATAGAGTCAAATGTCTATAGTATGGGACTACATGTGAGCCGCCTGCAACATGTGTCTATTAACCGGCAAGGTACATACACATACATACATACGAGTATATAAATATATGCACGCTAACGACGACGTCGGCTTTGCTTGCGCGCAACGACATTAATAAACTCCATAAATCTTTAATGTAAAAAATGTATTTGTGTTGCAGAAACAACAACAAGGGCAGCAAAAACAACATCTATTCACAACAAACATGGTAAGAAAAAAGAGCCAGAAAAAATTACTTGTTGTTGCTGCCAACAAATATTAGCAACGCTCCATTTTAAATAGAGTACACGAAAATGAAGTGAATAAAAATGAGGAAAAAATTAAAAAAAAAAACTTTAATTGAAAACCCCAACAACAACACAAAACCATAACAACAATAAACTAAAACAGCAACAATTTCGCACTGCGCCTAACAATCAAATGAAAAAGTGGCAATAAATTTATATTTTGTAACGAAAAAAAAACACAAAAAATCGCTTCAAATTCCACCCGATCTTTTTTGGTGATTTCACGCCGCCGCCTGCCAGCAACAAATTATTGCCACTTCACCCGCAAGCCAATAACACGGTGTTCGCGTTGTACTCGTACTTTTTATGTGGCTTATGAGCGTTGTTGTGTTCAAATGCCGCTTGTTGGCAACATGTCCCAACATGTCCGCCACTTTGTTGAGCTTGTCAACATGGAAAAAATTGTGACACTTGTCGTGGCGTTGTGGCGTAACGTGAGGGTTCAGAATTTGAATTTTTATTCGCTTGTTCACGGCTGCCCAATAGATTTCGATCGCCTGCCATTTGGTGGCAGCTGTTAAGAAATCTTGGAAATGTTGTGACGTAACAAGCTACAAATATTTCAAGTGTTAAATTATGATTGTCATTAAAGTGGGTTATCAGAAAAATTTCCTAAGAATTCAGTCCAATGTTGCCTTCAACTTATACAATTTTTATTCAATACAATTTTTACAAAATCATCCATCAGATGGCACAAAACAGATCGGATGCGAGAACCGCTCTTGGTCACTTTCACTCAACTTGAGCATGAGACTATCGGAAGCCACCGAGTGACTGATTAAAAGTACATTCACTAACCAATCAATACCATACGAGTATATTCCGACCTGCAAACTGCCATCAGATCCCTTCAATATAAACTTGCAATGTCAAAGTTGGTGTTAAAATGTAGAAGAATTCTAAATATGAAGACTCCTGGGAAATAGCAGCACGATCGTCATCTGAGTACCCGGGAAACTGCGCCAAATGCAGGCATACCTCTATTCTAAGCAAAATATTAGGTGTAGTAAAAAGTAATCCATTCTTTTCCCAATAGATGGCGTAATTTAGCTATATCCCGCGTTGTCTAAGTCCGATCGGGTTCCGCTAGATGGCGTTAGAAAGATAACATTTCGTACTAAAAAAACTTTTCAGAGAGTTTTGTGATTGATGGATTCAGTTTAGTTTGAGCGTGCGTCAAAAAAGGACACTAGCAAAGAGAAAATACTCTATATTTTACAGTCTTTCTTCGATAAAGGCGAAAACGCAGGCCAGGCGGCTGATACTATTACGATCAATCAAGGCAAGGCATTTACTTCTTCTGTACTGAATCTCCATCAGTATTACTTCTGGTATAATAACAGATCAATGCGTAATCTGAACTTTCTAAAGTGCTTATAATATCTTCTTGAAGGTCTCCGACCGTTGTTTCTTGTTAACTAAAATCCTTTGCAGGCATCTAAGAGACCAAGTAAGCAGTTCGGCCACACTTTTGACTCGACCCTACCTTGGGCTGCCTAACAGATATTTTATCAACAGTTTATTGAAAGCTGCGCCATATACCTACATATGTACCTGGAATGTGAGAAGAAAAAATAATTGGACTGGGAAAAGCCATAATGCCAACACATTCAGCAAACAACGCCAACAGTTGACACAACAACAACTTAATCCACTTTAATACTTGAATGTTGAACGTTGCAAGGCCTAATTGTTGACGCTTTCCGCACAAACGGATGGGCTAGTGAGTATACACACACACACACACACCCACACACACACAAACATAGGCATAAATTAATATTGCGTGTACAACGCCATGTTTGTTAATATTATCGGTACATAAAGGTGAAACACATACGTACTCATTCATATACACACACACACACACTTAAGCAACTGTAAATACACTTGTCAATTTGAAATTTTGTTGAACTCTTTTGTTTATTCGGTTTGTTTGCGCTTTGGCGCTTCGCTTACTTTTTGTGGATGCGTGTGTATGTACATACATATGTACCTATGTTTCATATTCACTAAGTATATATGTATGTATATATGTAGGTATGTTTCAGTTCACTGTGTGACAATAATACTTAGACGCCTGCAAAACTCAAACAACATCTTCCCAGCCTTGCAACTTTACTCATTTCTATTTCCATTTATTTTTCACTCTTCCCTTCTTCTTCCTCTTCTTCTTCTACTTATTCTTCGCCTTTATTCGTTGGGCTGTGTTTGCCTTTCACAGGTGAAAATTATGCGTAAGTATAACAATTTGACTTCCCAACACTAATACGCCGACTTACATATGTACACGTATGTAGGTGTCTAACCCGGCAATTAGTTAGAAGTAGCTGATTACCTCGCCAGTTCTCGATGGCGCGCGTTGGCGTTGGCGTTGTTAGTGTGGCAGTGTGGCAGAGTTGCAGAGTGGCTGAGCTGCGAGACACTTTGCGTTCATTCAGCTGTGAAACGCACACAAATATACTTATGGATCCGTTAAGCACATGTTTGTTGACAGTTTTGCTTGGGTAATCCAATAACTTGTCACCAACAACACTTGTGGCATGCTATGTACACGTATGTATGTATGTGTGTATGTATGACTGTTTACAAGTCTCTTTACTCGATATCTGTTTTCATTTAGAAAAAAATGCGTTTTGAGCCCACAACAGCTTTTACACGTTGTGAGCGTATGTGTGTGTGTGCGTATGAGTGTGTAGGTGTTTTACATATGTTTATCTACCGCTTCGCTATTAACGTTTTTAGCTTTTTAGTTCAGCAATCAAGATTTTTTATGCATCACTTCATTCTTTTCAAAAACAACTGTGCAAATAAATATGTTTAGCCTTGCGCATACTACCATGTGTATATGTGGTATGTATGTACATATGTATAAATGAGTGTAAAAACATATTTATTATGCATCCGTTTTTTTTTATTTGCACAATTGATTAAATGATATTAATTTTACACATTTTTATTTTGAATACATACATATATACAAGTAGTGGTTGTTATTATTTGCTTGATTTGTGGCTTTACATATGCTTATAGGTAAACATATTACATACGAAGGAATTAACAAAAGTTCGGTCAGTTAAAATCTAAAAATACCAAATCCTTTGCAATTACTTTATTAGTCTTCCTTTCAAATTTTAGAACCATCGGCTAAAATGTAGGCGAGAAAACATAAGATAGCTGAGAATAGGGCAGACTAATATCCACCACCAACGCAAACAGAAATTCTCCAAGTGATTCTCTTGAGTTTTCGGCGTAATTTACGGCCAATACATATATTGAGTGAATGCCAAATTGCATACGGAACGATTGCATCGTCTTTAAAGACTATTTTTAAGTAGTTCCGAAGATTCCAGAACGAACATTTTTCCATAGAGGAGGAGCCCCGAGAAGGTCAACCAAAATTTTTCACTGATGGCATCACTGTAGCTCTGGTGAAGTCCAAAATTGACGAAAACCCCCGATTGACACAAGAAATGATTGGTAATAAATGGGGCTTGAATGTCAAGACTGTATCGCAAGTATTAAGTAATCAGCTGGGTTACACGAAGAAATCTGTTCGATGGGTACCAGGAATTTTAAATGAGAAAGAATAATAAAGGTTAATGGAGGACCGCCTCCTCCTAGAGCTTCTTCTCCATTCGTTTAAAGTTTTTAATATTCTTCAGTAGATCATTTATTTACGTAGGTGTCTTCTAAGGACAGCAATTCGAAGCCTCTTATGTTTGCTTCAGCCCTCATATTTCCAACTCATCATCATTGTGACGGCTGTGCCATCCTATAAGCTGTGGTCCCAACAGGATCATAATTATTTTAAAAATATTCTCCTTTTTAAACTCTGTGAAACCATACGATCTTCCTGTTTGTTTAGACAGAGCTCTGGCCACAAGGTGAAGAGTCTTAATTGCAAATTTAAAAAAAATTGCTAGAAAACAAACCTGCTGTTTCTGCCCAGCATTCGTCTCTATGTCCATGCGACCAAAGACCCAAGCGACCCATAGACAATATTAATCTGAAAGTTTGTTAACTAAACCTAAAAACGAGAAAATACTCTTGCTACTCTCGCTCGAAAGCCTTCTCGTTACATTTCAATGCCAGCGTATCATAGTTGCTTACCAACTTTTTTGTAATTACCCATTATTTTTTAGGAAGAATATCATGGCTTCGAGATCTGGTCAGACCAATATACAAAATTATAGAAAAGAAATTCTAATTGCGGTCACTCCTCAACAGGGAATGTCGCTAAAGCTGATATTATGAAATTTTCTTCTTCTTCTTCTTTATTGGCGTTGCCACCGCTTACGCGAGTAAGCCTGGCGTGTTGGAAATGCCAAGTGAACCCATGCAATTTTCTTCGCTTGACCTAATTTAGTAAAAAAACTTTCCGAGAATGAATGGATAAAGAGTACGTTAAATAATGAAAGCTTAGCACCACATTCCACGTAATACTGAAACTGGACTAAAATTTCCAGGATTTATTGTGAAAACTGAAAAAGTTCTCAAAATAAATGCATAACGTATATACTTATACATATTATGTACACGAGTATATGTATTTTGGTAAATAGTTTTCCACTTAAAGAAGAGATAATCGTTTATCTTCTGTCAACGCCTTGAGAATATATCCATATCACTTTGCAACACCTACTCAATGGCCTTATGCATATATATATGTGTACACAAGCCAGTTGAGTGTGTAAGTGATTTTTATCGCACAATAAATAATTGTTGTTGATTTAAGCATTTTTAATTTTTTTCCTTGAATAATTTTTTTTATTTCTTTATTTATTATTTTTTTGTTTTTGTATTTTTATGATCGCATAGTTTTCTCACCCTACATTAAAAGCTTTGCACTAACGGCATTCGCGCCACTTCCTTTGCACTAACATATGTATGTATGGTATATACAAATATGTCTGAAATTAAATGAAATGTTTAAGTAATACTCTTACGTATGTACTTTTGTTTGAATGTATATATGTATGTATGTATATAATTATGCGCTGGGAAAATTGCTCGAATGCAAATAAAGTCAATGAATGCATAAATGTTAATATACATTTGTTGTTTTGTAATTTTGTGCACACACAAATGTACACATACATATCCGGAGATGTGTATGTGCGTGTACATACTAGTGGGCCAATATAGCGAGTGAATGTATTAAGTAAAAGCAAATTAATTAATTTATGCAATTTAATTATAAGCAATTTAAATATCATTTCGAGATTTTTTCGTTTTTAATTGTGGCTTGTGAAAATTAATTTTCATAAATATGTACTTATTTATATACGTGTATGTCTGTATGTGCACTTTTGCTTTGATGTTTTTGTATGCATTGTTGTTGGATGATGTGAATTTTTTCTAGCAATTGTAGGATTCAGTTGCTCATAAATGTATATATATATTTAGATATACATACATATATATATTTTTATATATATCTAAGAGTATATAAGAGGCAGCTAAAGTAACCGAATGGTTAGCATTGCGTACTACAATTCGGAAGACTTAGGTTCCTATTTCTGACGTGAATTAAACTTACTGTAGGTGCAGAAATAGACCTACCTACCATATAGCAGACCTTCTGTTTTTCACCGATCTGAGGATTTAGTTTAAATATCAGCAGAATAGCTAATAATCGGTTCCATCCAAACTTATAAGTTTTTGGTAAAAAAATAATGAAAATTTTTGGAAGATTTCCTTATTTTATGCCTTCTCCAAATTCCATAAAGTCAATTTTGGGTTAAACATTTATTGAACAAATATTTTTTCAGAAAGCGAAATTTGAATTCAGAAGAAAGACCGCAAAGCTTTTATAGCAAATATGTACCTATGTATGTGCATATGTCTTTTTTAATATCTGACTTTGAAACGTGATATTATGCAGACACAGTAGAATAAGGCGCCGCAAAGCTCAAACGCTGTACCAATTTCCCTTTTTTTGTAAAAAGAAAAATTTTATTTTTTTTTGTAATAAATTTTCAGAATTTTTAAAAATTTGGCTAAAATATTTTGTTAAAAAAGAATTTGAAACTTTCACTACTATCGGCGTAAAAGCTAAGCTGGGGCTTTTAAGTAATCTATACATGTACTACATATATGCACATAAATATAAATATATATGCCTATATATTAACAAGTCAAAAGGAAATGTATATAGAAAAAATATCAATTTTGGGTTTTAGCTGTAATTTTCTCTGGCTTATTTAATGCTCTAAAGCTTTAGCCAATTTGTATGAATAAATACATATGCATTTCTTTAGGTGTGCTAGCTAGTATATATTTATGTATGTATGTAAGTTTAAGCTATTATGTTGTAAATAGTAAAATTGTTAACTGCGTAAATAAATGTTGATTTGGACAAACAAACACACAAACATGTATGCACACATACATTAACATACAAACATACTCGCATGCAAATTGCTTTCAACTCATTTGAGTCTGCGCGTTCACATACTCAAACATACACACATACACACATACATATGTACATGCGAGTACAACACTCAACACATTTATTTAACTGCCAATCACTCACTCACTTCATAGCTGTGAAATGTGACAGAAATTATTTAATAAGCGACTTCAAAAGCGGAAAAAAATTTATTATTTACTAAAAACGAAAACCACAAAAAGTAAGCCAGCAATAGAAAGAAATGTAAAGTTGAAAGTATGAAATACAAAAAAAAAAAAACAACAAAAGCTAAAAAGCCAATAATAGTTATGAATGTGGTAGAAATACATATATGTACCAACGCACATACATACATATTTATGTAGTTTTCTGACGAAAAAAGCTAAAAAAAATAGCTAAAAAGCAGTCAACTATATAGTTGTTAACCGCAAAAGCTATGCGCGCGCGGTGCTGAAAAACTAAAAAAAAAGAAAAAAAAAAATGAAACAAAATAAAAAATTAAATTAAACAAAAGAACAAATAACATGCAACATGCAAGCCAAAATTGCGGTTGAGTGAAATTTTTTCACTACTTTTTTTCTAGCTGTTGCTTCAACATAGTAAATACAAAACTATCTATACATACATACATACGTGCATTTGTAGCTGCGTTGTCTATTTCTTAAAAATTTCATAACTTTTTATATATGTTTTTGTATTTTTTTCACATTGCCTCGACACTTAAGCGGAAAAGCCATAAAATTACGTGCCAGCCAGACAATGCGACGCAAAAGCCAAGCCAATAACAATATGTAAGTGGTAAAATAATGTTATATAGGTACATACAAGCACACAGGAACCACAAACAAATAATTTTTAAAACTTTTTGCTGCGTTGTTTCAGTTAAAAAAAAAAATTATAATAATTTTATTGGTGTCGGATGGTTAAGTAAGCAATTGGTAGAAATTGAATATTTGTTGAAAAAAAAAAAACAAAACAAAAATTGAAAACTTTAAACCTAAAACGCAAAGCAGAGAAAAATAGAAAAAAAAAACACAGGAAAACCACAACTTTTGTTGTGTTTATTTGGAGCTCTAAAGTTTTCTTCATCAATTTCCGGTCACAAGTAATTACTGGAGTTGATATTTTAATATAGACACTTGCATGTTATTGCTTTAAGTAGTTATAGACAAATTTAAATTTTCTACACTAATGTGTTTGTGTGTTTTTACATCCATACGTACGGCGTGTTGTTGGCATGCAGCATGCAATTAGTAAAGGAAGTTCACACATGCGGGACACACGCACTCGAACCACCCATTAAATGTGCTCCCACACACACACATTCTGAAACACTCGTACTACATGCATACATAATGAAAACTAAAAATACACTGAAGTGCAAAAAAGTTAGATTAGGTTATTTAATTTAATTTAATTTTATTTTATTTTATTTTCTTTTCTTTTATTTTATTTTAATTTAGATTATTTTATTTTATTCTATTTTATCTCATTTTTTTAATACTATTTTCTTTATTTTATTTTTATTTTATTTAATTTTTTTTATTTTATTTTATTTTGTTTTACTTTATTTTATTTTATTTCATTTGATTTTATTTTATTTTATTTTATTTTATTTTATTTTTTTATTTTATTTTCTTTTAATTTTTTATTTTTACTTTATTTTATATTATTTTATTTTATTTTACTTTACTTAATTTTTATATATTTTATTTTATTTTGTTGTATTTTATTTTATTGTATTTTGCTTTTTTATAATTTTATTTTCTTTTGTTATGTTTTATTTTATTTTACTTAATTTCACTTCATTTTTTATTTATTTTGTTATGTTTTACTTGTTTTTAGCTTATGTTTTTATAAGCAAAAATTAATTTCAGAATTTTCGTTTTTAAATTAAAAAGTTTTGCTCATCACTGTACTTATATACCTACAACCTCTAAACGCACTTACCATCCCACTCAAAGTCAGTAGTTTCAAGCGCCTCCTTAATTTAAATTTTTTGTAACCTCTCTTTCCCGTTTGCTCATTTCTTCTTCTATGGATTTTTGTTCTCGTCTTGTGCACTTCACTGCTGTACACTACGCACATTAGAATTTCTTTATATTATTTTAGGTTTTTTTTTTGTTTTTCGAAATTCTTCCACTTCCACTTTGCATTCAATTAATTGAATTGACGCTTGTCAAATGCCAAAGAGCATACACAAACAACAATAACAACAATGCTCAATTTTAAAGTTTTTAATGGCATGTACTCTATGTATGTATAAAAATTTATGATAAAATCTTTTTATAATTTATGAATATGGCTACAAACCAATAAATGCTGGTTATACGCTTCCGTCATGTGAGGAAAAGAAAAAACTTGGAAGATTTTTTGGCTGTTGGATTGCCGGTTGGAAGCAACAAGTGCCTTTGTTGTTCTCATAGACCATCAGTGCGTTCCAACGAAAATTTATGCATCATTAGTTATGCAGTGGACAGCGAAGGAGAGTTGTGTGTGGCTTTAATATTACAATAAGAATTGTGCACATTTAAATGTATTAGGAAAAATATATAAAAACAATTTACTGTCCTCAAAACGACCGTTGAGTTGGAGGCTCAAATGCACAGTCCTAAATTGAGATGGGTTTTCTAATCTGAGAATGATGAACTGTTGTTAAACTTAGATAAAAGAAAGAGAGAAGGCGAGAGATCTAGATCAGCGTACTTTAATTGGACATTTTTGTGAGAATAAGATTAGATTTGCTAAAACTTTTAAATGCTAAGCATTGAATAAAATAAACAATAATGATTTTCTAAAAAAAAAATACTATATATATAATTAATTAAAACTGGGACTTCACATTTCTGAAAATCACAAGGAGTAAATGTGATTTCTTAGAGAAATTGCCAACGTACCAATTTAGTACTGTAAATTATACTACGTAGACTTCTACTTGGAATTACATAAAATCATTAATTTATAGACTGTCTTTTTTAGTAAAAGGAAAAATAATAGAACATAAACTATTACAAAAAATCGCTTGACAACTTGAACAACTACGATTAAGACTTCAATTATCACCTATTAAAGTGATTGATTTATAGACAAACATACAAAAATACATATTTACTCGTACATACATTGCAAGTACAAACACAGATATCTAATCCTACAATGACACACCCGCTGTGATTCCGTTCTAGCACAGGAAATCGCACTTCCATTTCCATACCCATTTACGTGCTGTAAATATGTTTACTTATAGATTTTAGCTTTATCAAAAATAAAGTAAATAAATAAATAAAAATTAAATAGATAAGACAGTGTATTTACTTTGAGTTCGAGCAGACTGTTGGACGTCTATTTAATTTTCTATGAGTCAACGTGCCACAAGGCAAATGCTTTGCCAGAGATATCTGACATCACCTTCCGCACTCTCACACTACCCTCTCGCCTTGTTGTGCTCACTTTTGTTCCATTTGCTTATTTATTTTTTTTTTTTGTTTTTTTTTGAACGTTATAAAATCATTTTCATCATTTCCCTTGAAAATCATAATCGGCGGTTTTATTAAATCTGATCTTTACTATTTATTAGGGACTTTGATTATTTATTTATTGTAATTTTATTGCACCAAAAAAGTTTACTTTAAACTTTCCAGGAAAATGTTGCACCTTTGGCTTTTACTTTATTTTAAAATAACCATTTGTATATTCTACGCATCCGTTTGTAATAAAATTTTAAGAGTTTATTAGTCAATTACAACAGCTGTCATTTTATGCGTTGCGTGCTTCACTTTATATGGTAAACGGGGTGTGCGTCCGTGAATGATCTACGCCACCCCATGCATACATAGCTGGGTCTCACACCATACTACAAGCTGTCGCATTCGGGATCACCTATTACATTAATTGTTTATTAATAATTATTTTTATTTGATTAAATTTATTGCGCAAGCTGTTTACCTGTATGTCACGTACATATTATAAACAGCTCGAGTTAATAGATTTATGTACGTGTATATGCTTTTGCGCTTATGCTGTGGTTCTATTTTATTACACTGATTTTAATGGTTATTGAATTTTTAATCAAATTTGCTGGGAGTTTATTAAAATATTATACTTGAATGGAATTAATTTATTAATTAAATATATGTAATACTTGTGCCCTTCATACGAAGTATTCATTTACATACTTTTATTTAATTAAATAATTTTATTAAATAACTTAGATAAAAATTGAAATGTACAAAAGCATATAACTCTTTTTACTTATATCTTTTAATATCCAATTATGTATTTTATAAATCGATAAATAATTTCATGGTGAATTGAGCTCTCATAAAACAGTTAAAGGAAGAAAGGAAGTGTGTGGTCACCGGAAGCTTTTATTTATTTATATATTTATTTTCTAATTTAATCAATGATGTTTGTGAAGAATATTAATTTATTGCTTCTTCTTCTTAACCTGCTTGGGTACCACCTACACTATTATAACTGAGTCAACAAACACGCCAGTCATTTTTGATTATCTGCCAAAAATATTGTTGGCTTCGTAAAGTCTATCTCATTCTCCGACAAAGTGAACATCTCTCCCGTTCTTTGCTCCATAATTAGCAGACATTGTAGCTCGAAAAGCATCCTTTTTATTTTTCTTCCTTCTAAACTGGAATATAGCCTCGAATAACAATTGAAATGAGTAACGAAATCAGCCAGATGAGACATTAAGTTTTCATACTTTGAAGGCTGTACAATGGCGTCCAAGCATCCAACTTAAAAATAAAAAATTGAATATGTGAAAAATTCTTAGAGAATTTGTTGAAATTGTCGTTACAGTCACTGATGATAATAAAACAGTTGAAAACTACCTGGTTTTGTAATCTATTATGGGTCTGAGCTGAAAATTTTGTTTATTATTATTTCAACATAAGTCAACTAGAGACAGCTTTAATCCGATGTTGTAACCAAAATATAATTTCCGCTTTTAGAGATTGAGACTGTCCCGTGCGACTAAGTGAAAACGTCCCTAGGTAATTTTCAAAAACTCGAACTAAACAATTGCAGTTTTATTAAAAAAAAAAATTGTGTTTCTTTAACAAACAGTAAAAAAAGATCTGCAAAGCCAAAAGCCGCAATCACCGGTAAGAAAATTTGCCGCTTATTATTTATTTAACGAGCAAATATTGAGCGAACGCGTTTCTTTGGAAAAATCAATATGTATAAATGCACAAGAATAAATATTGCAATATAAAGATAACCAATGGGTTATGAGTATTTTAAGTTAAATATGCCGAGATATTGCCAGCTCAGTTTGGTTAGCGGGTAAGTTAAGTTGACAAAGTGCTTGAATGCCAAGGACTGGTCGAGTTAATGACAAAGGGTAATGTTAGTTCATGGCGAAAAGAAATACAAAAATTAAATAAAAATAAAAGTTGCACAGTTTATAAAATTAACAGATATACCTCTAACAACTTTATATACTGTTTTAAAAAAAATAAATAAAAATAAAAAATAACGGAAAAAAGCAACTAAATGCAACGCCACTAATTTATGAAAATGTGTGAGAAATTTTATCTTTTGATTTATCATCAACCAGCACCTCTGCGCATGATGCCCATCAGCACTTCAACTTCACTTCACTCATTTTTGCTCATTATAATTGAAAGCATACGCTTAAAATCAAATGCCAACACTTGTAACAGTTGTTGTTGTTGTTCTTGTTGTTCTTGTTGTTGTTGTGGTTTTCCCTTACACTATGTTTAATTGGAGGCAGTTGTGCGCTTATGCTCACATGCGTATATGTACATATGGTTTATATGTATGTACAGATATATTGAAATGCATAAATGCTTTTGATTATCAATTGCAGTGGTTGTTGTTGTTGTTGTTGTTGTGATTGTTCCGAGTTGCTTGTAACGAGTGTTTAAAGGCGCTCATCAAATACCCAACGCAATCCACCATAGTATACAAGCCACTTAACACTATCATCAGAATCATACGTGTATATGTGCCTATGTATGTATATATGTATGTATGTATGTACTTTTAATTACATCTATGGCTTAACATGCCTGAAAATCATCGCTGGAGCATCCGCAAATAGCGCATAGCTCATTATCATCAAGTATGCATCATTATGCTGGCCAGCCATCTATGCATGTATACATACATACATATGTACATATAGGTATACATATGTTCGTGCTCATCGCCGATTTTCGCTGCTCAGTTAGCGAGTTAGCAGGCAGGCAATCATTCAGTCAGTCAGTCAGTTAGTCGGTCGAGTGATCCAGTTCACTTTGGTGATATGACAAATGTATATATGTGCCTATATATGCACAGTTATGTTACTGATATGCAATTGATATGTCATTTATTGTTTATGTATATATGTAGGTACATCCAGACAAATATTTCATCATCATCTCCATTCACAATGTTTATTTGTTTGTAAGTATATTTGCATTTGTGTTTGATGATGTTTTTGTTGCAAGTATGTATGGTATGTATGTATATTTATGCCATACAGCCCAACATAGCACTGTTGTCAGTTGTTTGCTATTTTATCGGCTTTTGCTGATGCGCTTCAGTTTATTTTTAGTGGATTGTTTCACATTTGGTTTTTGTTGACTTTTGTGACTTTTTCATTCCCTTTTTTAACTTTGTATACAATTTCTGCTCTTTTTCGCTCTCTCGTTGACATTTGTAATGTTTCCTTGTTTTTCTACGCTGCGGTTTTCTTCCTTTTTTTTGTAATTTTTACCTCATTTTGTTTATTTAACTTGTGTTCTCCCCTTTTTGGACTACAAATTTTTTACTGCTATTTGTTATTTCATTTCAACTTGAAATCATATTTTTTATCGTATTTGGTAATCTTATTTGTTCTGGATTTTCTTCTTTTTTTTTGTTTTATTGCATGTCAAAGTGTTAAGTATACAAATCCTGCAGACAAACTGACGTGTTGCTTGGGGCACACAGTGTTGGCGAATGATGTCGGACAGGGTACGTTTTGCGAATATTCGGGAATGGAGAGAGATTATTGTGGAGCAGAAACAGTGGAGATTCGGAAGGCTTCATTTTTTAATTTTATTTTACTCTTCTCAGGTAAAAAAAGTCCAATTATGTTGCTTTTTGGGTTATCTAAGATAAGTCGCAGCAATATACTTATATATGATCTATGTATACGAAGGACCTACAGTTTATTCTAAGCCGCCTTCGAATGCCTTATGGAGTTTTAAGGGGAGTTTTTACTTTCTGTCAGAAATACTA
This sequence comes from Ceratitis rosa, assembly GCA_037013455.1. Taxonomy (NCBI): domain Eukaryota; kingdom Metazoa; phylum Arthropoda; class Insecta; order Diptera; family Tephritidae; genus Ceratitis; species Ceratitis rosa. The sequence goes on along the minus strand of JAWMAG010000013.1, from coordinate 25,170,915 downwards.
GACTCTTGGCATTCCCTGTCGTGGTGCGACCGCAATTAGAAAATTTTATTTTCTATATATCTATGAAAAATCTTTACTGAAGATACCGAATTCTTTCTGTATCAAAGGTTTCATATGGTCTCAGAAATCAATAATTTTTATTCTATATTCTTATATTCCTCTCCTTTCACCTTTGCCCATCCTTGCCATTATCATCAAACAATCAGATATATTTTGTGTGGCAGTTATAGTTTCAATGCGGCATTGGCAGTAAAAGAAACATGAGGAAAGATGAGATTAATAAAACATTTTTGAACATACATAAGTTGCCAGTAACACAAGAACTTCAGAATACTTTCGTTAAGTCTTAACTGGAATATATTTATAGATTATATAATTGGTCATATCCTCCTCACCAACCAATTTGTGGGAAGAACCTGATGCCTTTCCATGAAATGAACTGACCTCTAAAGGGATAGTGGACCTTTATTTCATTAAATACATTCGGTTGGGTTGACATTTCCTGCCGAGGGTGACCAGAGTTAATAATAGTATCATAAGGCGGAAGTCGAATATGCAGAAATGTATATGCAAGTATTTATGTGAGTAATTTAATTTGTACAATAAGTAGGACTCCATTATTTAGGTCCGTCTCTCGACAAAAATGGCAAAGCAAATAGTTTAAATCAGATACTTGAGACGAAAATCAGATTTTTGATTTATTTATGTATATTCAGGAAATTAGTTACTAAATTACTTACCTTTCCACTAGATAGAATCTTAATTAAAGGACTATTACTCAACATATTAGAAATGAAAGTTTTCATAAATAAATTAAATGTTTTTCGATATAATCTAACAACAAACTTTTGTGTTAATAAAATATTAAAGCAGGGTTATAGTTCTTACTAAAATATTTATGTATCGCTAGAATTATGACATTCCCAACAAACCAAATCAATACATAAAAGAGCAAATAAATCAAAGTAACAATAAAATAGTAGAAAAAGCGCTTAAAAAAACGTTAAAAAGCCAAATCAAAGCGCATACGCACATATTATTAAGTATTGAAACCATTGAACCGATACCTTGAGGAGTATGTATGTACATACATTTGAAATACTTTTAATTTGTACGCGTAAATATTTGAACAGTACAAGAGCAATTTAGATAAGTACGAATGTTATGGCATATTTGACACTCACTTGAATGCATATATGTATACACATATAGGTACATATGTATGTATGTACATATGTAATTATGACGACAGAAAGTTTCCAAAGGGTAAAGGAAGGGCAGGGAAGGCAAGGGATGGATGAAGAAGAAGAAAAGTGTTTTACTAAAACAAGCTAAGGGCCACATAACGGCACTAAAGCTCTTATTATTGTTGTTGCTCCAGTAGTGTCCGTCGGGATGTATGAATAGTTTTGAAAGTGACAGCTTAGACGATGGAGAAAAGACATTGCTGGCGAAGAGTCACAGGTGTTTTTGTTGCAACAGCATTTCGAAAGTGTGTGGCGCGCTGTGGACATGACAAATTTAGAGATGTCAGAAGTGCGGGTTGTGCATGAGTGGCAGCACTTAAAAGTGTTGGCTTGTACATATGTATGTACGTATGTTACATAGGTAAGTGCACTGATTGCTTATTGCTATAATATCTACAAATTGCACAGGTTTTAACCACTGAACATGCACAAATAAATAAATTCATATGTATTTGTATTAAGTAATGGATCCACTTTAAAGCGCATTGCCCGGTTAAATCACAACATAAGTAATAACGGTAATGCACAACTCACATATCCAAGCAGAAGCAATAGCGAGGTTTGGAAAATTGTAGAAACAGAAAAAATAAATTAATTAATAAATTTATTATTGACTACATATAATAAAATAAAATAAAATAAAATAGAATGAAATAAATTATAATATAATAAAATAATTTAAGATAAAATAATATAAAATAAAAAAAATAAATAAAACAATATTTAATCAAATAAAAGCATAAAAAATAAAATAAAATAAAAAAAAAATAAAAACAAAAAAATAAAATAAAATAAAACAATATAATATAAATTAAATTATTTAAAATAAAATCAAAAAATAGAGTAAAGTAAAATAAAATAAAATAAAATACAGAGAATGAAATGAAATATAATAAAATAAAATAGAATAAAACAAAATAAAATAAAATAAAATAGAATAAAACAAAATAAAATAAAATAAAATAGAATAAAAAAAAAAAAATATAAAATAAAATTAAACAAAATAAAACAAAATGAAATAAAATAAAATATAATGAAAATAAAAATAAATTAAAATTATTTAAAATAAAATAAAATTAAATAAAATAAAATAAAAAAATGAAAAGAAATATAATAAAATAAAATAGAATAAAACAAAAAAAAAAAATTAAATTAAATATAATAAAAATAAAAATAAATTAAAATTATTTAAAATAAAATAAAATAAAATAATATGCAATAAAATAATATAAAATAAAATAAAAATAAAATAAAATAATATAAAAAATAAAATAAAAAAAATTAAATGAACTATATTAAATTAAATTGAAACAAAAAAAATAAAGAAAATAAAATAAAGCAAAATGAAATAAAATAAAATAAATAAAATAAAAATAAAATGAAAAAGTAGATAATTAAAAAAAAAAAATAAAATAAAATAAAACAAAATTAAATAAAATGAAATAAAATAAAATAAAGTAAAATAAAATAATAAAATAAAATTAAATAAATAAATAAATGAGAAAATAAGCCAATAAGAATTTAGTCAAAATTGCACCAATTCCGCCCTTAGCCACTAAATTTACACATTCGGTTGAATAAAGAAATGACAACAGTAATTTTATACACGATTTAATTGCAACCAATGCTTGCCCTCGATTTACTTACTAGCAGTTACTCGTATGTACATATGTATATACATACATACAAATAAACAAATGAGTATGCATATGGTTCTTACATACTATACGAATATAATAAATAGTACTTTAATTGTTTATGTATGTGTACGTTGTTGAGGTCACTCACAGCTATTAAAGCATACTTTTGTGCGTTGCAATTCTGCAACACTCTTGCATACATACATATATATGTACATTCACGCTACACATCAAGCCCGAAAATCGATAAAATCCAATTATAGAAATTGTATATCGACAATGAACATGGAATTAAATTTCATACACACATACCTACAAATGTATTGTATTTTGTTTATATGTATGGAAATAAATGTGGAAAATATGCATAAATTATTTTGACATAATTCACAGCAACAATTTTGCAATCGAGTTGTTCTCTGTGTGTGTGTGTGTGTGTGTGTTAGCAATTAAATTATGTCAAATAAATAAATGTAGTCATTAAATATGAGTGTTTTGTGCTTTGAGACAACAACTGAACTGACTTTATACACATATATATATATATATATATGGTACACATAAATACATGTATATATTTAGGTATTAATTACCAATCAATTTTTGTGCTAAGTACTTGATTATAAATAATAATATTTCAAATAACAGAAATTAAGGTAAATTTCAACAATCAAAAATTACTGTGGTCAGGCATACAAAATTCTCGATTTACAAATTTAATAGAACTATAATTGCGTGCGTTTTCAGCAAATTTAATAATTTTAATGGCTAGTCCGAATTTTTAGGCTGTTAATTTGATATTTGAGTTTCTCATTGAATTGGTGTGAAATTTTTGAAATTCCTCAATTTTGTATGTATAATTCTCTTCAAATAAAGATTTTGTTTCAAAAGTTTTGTTCTGACTTTCATTTTAATTTTTTTTTTTACCTTTAGAGACAGTGGCACCTGCTTTCTCCATTCGTCTGTAGGCTCATATGTATGTGAGCAACCACAGGTTACTTATATACAATACATCCAGTGTGTATTTAGATGTATGTAGGTGTGTAATTTGAATAAATTCACCACAGTATTGAGCTTCTCGCATGCCAGTCGAACTCATTGGAATTTCATTAGCGTACATATGCAACAATTATTGTAATTTATTATTAATAATTCATACCACTTGAATATGCAATATCTTGCCTTGCCTCGACACCACAACACACGCACAAACATATCTATTTGTATATAAAAACACATTGTACGCATAATTTCTAGTACTTGCATTTGTAAATAAATATCTACAACTTATGATAAGCCTACTCGTCGTCCAATAGCAAGCAAATACCATACAACAACAATAAAAGGTATTTGCGTGTGTTCATATAAAAGTGTCTACACAAGTTATTACTCACACAGCGAAGAGGCCAAAGAAAATATAAATTTTATTAAGGAAAAAAAAAATCAAAATAAAAATGAAAATTATAGAATGTATTTGTGGAGGAAAAATAAGAGTTTGAATTGCTCGCACGGCTATCGAAACATGCATCAATTTGAGTTTTCTTTATTATAGTTGGCTCATATATGAGATCGCCACTTTACGTACAGTGTGCGGCAAAAATATGTACTTAAAATTCTTTACTAAATGTATTTAAAATGTATGAAGGTGCTTTATTAATTTTTTTATATTTTACTTTTTAATTTTATTTTATTAATATTTTTTTTTAAATTCACATAAAACCATTTTTCAGATTTTTTGATAAAATAAAATGTAAAGTGCATTTAAAAAAAACTGAAATTACTTACTTTTCCTCCACACTGTTTATAGGTTTGTTGATACAAGTGTCAGCTTTTGTTTTATTTTCTGCTCATCGCATGCGTCAACGCGCCTACTTGTATGCCTATATGTATGTATGTATGTATGTTTGCATGTGCCTGGTTTTATTCTCTCAATTGTTGTTATTTTTATTCATTTCTACCTCAAATGTACTTGAGCGTGAATCGACGAAGGTGAGGTGTTTTACTTGCAATGCCTGCCTTTGTGGCACAGTGCTGAGAATACCTGCCTCGTTTCAAGTACTAAATGCACATACTCTTCTAAACATATAATACATATGTACATGCATGGCGTTCAATGGCAATCCAAAAGCACAATTATGGGTGCGTCACATACAATAATAACAATAATAAAAACGATAACAGTACCGGGAAGAGCGCAAAAGAAATGCTAAAATCAACTAAAAAGAAGTGTGTAAGAATATTCCCATACACACACACACACACACACACGCACACATGTACCCATATGTTGCACGTTGATTTACACACATATGTATGTTGTTATGTACGTGTACTTGCCATAATTCAAAAGGCCAATTGCGTTCAAACGCCGCACCCTGCCAACATTAGCTTGCAACATAAATAAACTTTTTACAGTTCAACTTTTCCGTTTACTTGTACTTATATGAATGTGTGCGGATGCGTGTGTTTGATGTTTTTGCACGCGCATGTGTGTGGCAAATTGCCGGCGACGACAATGAAATTGTGTCTTATCAGTAATTCTAAAAATGATATGTTGCCACGCTGCACTACGCCTACACTTGCCACAATGTCACAGAGCGCTGTTACAAAGCTCAGCTTTGGCTGTTGTCTCTGCTATTATGTATTATGACCAAACTCAGGCTTTTCACACATACACATATGTACGTGTGGCTCTTTTTTATTACATCCGCGTTTTGTGTCTTCTTTATCAATTAGCGATGTTGTCGTAAAATTTATGACTCCTTCGTATATTTAGCATTTTTGGATTGATTTCATAAAAAAAAAACAATGTTTTATGGTTAATAATCTGGGCAAACAAATGGGTTGTATTGCCTCTTGAATACGTTTTGGCATTTCGTAGCGCCCGCTGGTAGGATTACCTTTTCAGCTATTTTATTAAATTTCATTAATATTTTGTTACAAGTTTCCCACAATTAATTTAATCAAATTATTAATTTACTATTTTATTTTTTTTTATTTTTTAATACCAATAAAATAAATTCTACTTTTTTATTTAATTTTATTTTAATTTAATTTACTTTATTTTATTTTATTTTAATTTAATTTATAAATTGTATTTTTTAAATTGAATTTATTTTATTTTATTTTTTTTATTTTATTTTATTTTATTTTATTTTATTTTATTTGATTTTATTTTATTTTAATTTATTTTATGTTATTTTATGTTATTTTTTTATTTTATTTTATTTTAGTTTATATTTAGTTTTTATTTGATTTATTTTCCTTTTATTTATTTTTGTTTTTTTTTATATTATTTTAATATATTTTATTTTACTTTATTAAATTCGGTTTACTATTTAATTTTATTTTTTATTTAATTTGTGATTTTTTGTTCCATTTTTTTATTTTTAATATCTGTAATATCATTTTATTTTACTTTATTTTTATATTTTATTGTATCTTGCATGGTTTTATTTTTTAATCTTTTTTTATTTTATATTGTGTATGTATATTAATTTATGAAGTTAAATTAAATTTGGTTTTATTTAATTCTTTTCATCTCATTAAGAAATTGTGATTCACAAAAAGCACTTTTGCTTTCGAATACACAACGAACATATTAATCAGTTTTTTGTATGCAAACAAAAACCACCCACTATCAGTTATCAATCTACATAAGCAAAGGAAAATAATAAATAAATAAAAAATAACAACAAGCACGTCTTCATTAGGATGACTTACAATGCGCAAAGCAACAAAAATTTGTAGCTACGATAAGTATTTTTAGACAATTATCTTTTCGATTTTCCAAGAAAACACACAAATCACAAGCATATCGATACGAGCAAACACGCATGCGCACGCAACAAGAACACTGAGGTTACGTTAGGACTGCGGAGCGATAACCAATAAGTACCTGCAACCAATTTAAATCGTTTTCATATTGACACAGCACATCTTCACCACGTATGTGCATCATACATATACTCATACAAACATAATTAATAAATGCATAAGTCAATTTTGATAAACGTTCAATAGTGGAATAGTTGAATATTTCATGTTATTTAATTTTCATATTCACCTGTCACACACGCGACGACTGACTATCTTGATTGCTGACGTTTTTTGCCTGACTCCGCTGTGACTGCGTCAACGAAATATTAATTAAGCGTTTGCGCATGCGCCACAGCTCCACGTCTGTTGGTTCATGGCAATTAAATTTAATGCTTCAACTTCGTCTAAATGGAATAATGATTGTATTTGTCAAAAAAATAAATAAAAAAAACGTTTAAATTAGAATTTATAATAATTTCAAATTTTAACATATTTACATACATATTATTAATTGTAGATATAAAAGATATAAATGCAGCGGGAAGTCACGTATATTGAGTTTTGGCATTTGTTTCACAACTTATTTTTATTTATTTTCTTTTTCTATTAATTTATTTTAATTATTTTCTTATTCTTTTTATTTTATTTTTGTCTTATTTTATATTATTTATCTCTCTTTATATTATTTTATTTTATTTCATTTTATTTTAAATATTTTATTTAATTTAATTTAATTTTATTTCAATTGATTTGATTTGATTTGAGTTTATTTTATATTATTTTATTTTATTTTATTTTACTTTATTTTATTTTATTTTAATATAATTTATTTATTTTTCATTTATTTAATTTAATTTTTTTAATTAATTTATTTAATTATTTTTCATGCTGTCTGTTTTCCTTTGCCCGCTGCCAAATAAATATTGTTTATTTTTTTTAATGTCATAAAGGATTATACATTATTCAACTAAATTAATATAATAATAATAAACACTGTATTTTTATAGATTACAGAAAAGTTAAAAATAAAGATAAAAAATAAATAGTTCATATGTGTACGTGATCACATATTAGCGTGTATTAATTAGCCACTGAAACCTTGACATATAATCCCCTTTTCCCTATTTCTGATAGAAATATAGGGTCCTTGTCAATCTTATGCTTCATAGTAGTCGTCATACTTTGTTACCCTCTATTTGCTACGCTCTATTTGCTTTAACAGAATCGTTTATAGAAGTATTCATACTTACATACATATATGGTATACTCATATGCCACTGTATGTTTGCCCCAAATCTTCGTTCCTCTACCATCCTTTCATCGCTTTTGCCTTTAATATTTTACTTGGCTCATTCGTCTACTTTTTCTGTTTCTCATTTCAAGTACTTTTGGTCTAATTAGAAAAGTCATTCTTGTTTGTTTACATTAACTCTGTTAAGTTTTCTTTAAAAAAAAAAAATAAAAAAAAAAAAAAATTTCATTCTAACATGACCTTTTGGAGCACTTCGTTTTTCTGCTCTTCCAATTTGTTATAAGTAATTTTTTCTCATTTTATTTGCTTGAACGCTTACATTGTGCTTTCGAAACATAATAAGATTTTTCGAAGACTTTTGGCTTTCATAAGAAAATTGTATACTTTTTTTAAATTACGTTGAGCAAAAATAACAAATATTACTTTTATTAATTTGGTCACTAGCTTCTTCGATCTCGGAATGGATCTGCTGGTTGGTTTTCGGAATACTATTGTAGTTCTGCCACCTCAGTGTTTTTCTGTTCTTTAAACTTCAAAACTATTTTCTATAATCATTTTCTTTTTATAAAAAATGACCAACTTCAGTTGTCTTCACAACATGAATTTCTTTCAGTACTCAATGATATTTTAAGAGTCAACAGAAGCTCTAGCGTGCTCGGCGACATCATCAATAAGAAAAACATTTGAAAATGAAGGAGGCAAACAGTAGCAAATGAGTAAAAAAAAAGTGAACAAACATTGTTCCTTTTCTTGCACTTAATGCACGAAAAGCAAAAACAATGTGTGGTAACCCCATTTTCGCCCCCTCAGCTCACTTAGTTAACTCGCCGTGGCGGGGCTACCGGTGAGTGACTAACGCTGGCGCTTACGCTACAGGTAAAGTAGTGGTAATGGCAATTGCAATTCAATTACCACTACCGAACCGAAGTCGAAGCGCCTACAAGTACACTACAAATATGCAAATAAGCCACTGAAGTGGCACGCCACTCGAAAGCGGGACGCGCGACAAATGCTTGAGGAAGGAACTTAATGAAACTTCACTACTTTCAGCCACGGCAGTTGATGTGGAAATTTTATGCATATTCACATACAGATATACAGATATACAGACATATGAATGCGCTCATATGCTACAAGTGTAAGAGCATCAACAAGAATCTGGATTTTTTGTGCTTTTTTTTTGTTTTTGTAGCACATTTGCTACTGTTGCCTGACTGCCTGCCGTCAGTTGGGAGATGAAATGCTGGAAAATTATGAAATTACTTATGGGAAGGTATATAAAATTATAGCACACATACTTATGTATGCGCATGTGCATGTATGTATGTATGTGTGCTTTTGTTTGCTTAAAAGTAGACATTCAATGTGGTTGCAACGTGCTCACTTGCAAGAGTCCATAGAGACAAAAATCAAAATATTATAATTAAGTTGATGATTATGACAGAAGCAATGGCAAGATAGCAATGAAGAAACATACCTTCATACATCATACACGTATGTATATACACACATGAATACTTAAATGCATATTGAAGAAATATTTCAATTATGTACTCGTATGTTTGTATGTATGGAATATGTTAATTTTGAAAGAAGAATTCATGCTTTAATATTCTCACTCCACCACAACGCAATTTTCAATGGCAAGACAAGTTTTGACTTTCTGCGCTGCGCTGAGGCAATACAAATGAGCCGAATGTAAAGTGGAGAAAAATAAACAAAAATATCAATGTAAACAAAATGAAGGAATAAATAATAATAAAAAGAACTAAACTTGAATATAAATTAATTAATCAAAATGGATTCCAGTCATCAATCGCAGCAGTCTTTCGAAACAAATTACTCCAGTTTCGATGATAAAATTCTCATTTTGATGTACATTGATTCGAGGAACCTCAAGCAGTTTCTATGATAATCCTGCCTAGGAGTTGGTTAGATTAGTAAATTTCGTCAAGGTCGTCTAAGGCAAGGTCTAAGAAGCCGGACGGGCTCAGACAAGGTGGAAACTAGAATACAGGATATATGTTGGTTATTTATTTCCAAGGTAATCGGTTTTACGCATCGATGTTGACCCGTATTTTGTCCAGCCAAAGGCTGTCACTTTTCTGGTGAACGGGTAGTTTCCCATAGATTATGCCTAAATGATTTTATTTTTTATTTTTATATTCATTATGCGTTGAAACTTTTATATAACTCGTGTAAAAATTTTCAGTGGAAATGCATTCAGTGCCTCTAGCGGCAATATGTCTTCGAGCTGGTGCGAAGAATTTTGCTTTCTACCACAATTCTCTTACAGGAGAACTAAAGCGGACCGATTGACTAAAAAAGGAAGAAATATATTATTTATTGTGTTAAAAGAAGACTACTGCTTTACTCAGCTAGCCAAGTGACTACTACTACCTTGTATTTTCTCACAGTGAGTTCCAAAATACTGCAGCAGTGCCTCTCATCACTGTCTAACTTCAAAATTACACACACGACGATTCTGATTAGATAAAATGTTATGGAAAAGGAGATCGAATCAGCTATACCTTTTCTTCTAAACCATCGTATGTTTAGGTGCATGAAATAGAATATAATTTTTAAAGATTTTAAGTTTTGGAGAAGCTTCGAAGCTTGCTTTCTGAGTTATCTAGTAAGAGTGTTCGCCAAGAAACAACTCTCTCGAGTTATAATCTGCTATTAATAGATTCTGAAGTTTTATTAAATTTTTTTTGCTTTGCGAATATTATGTTTTTATGATCTTGGATATGCTAAAATTTTTAGAAATATTCAGTGAGTGTTTGTTAAACTTCTATGAACTTTCGTCAATTGTCAGAAAATAACACTTTACATTTTTTTTTACAATTAGCAAGCAATTGGTAGCAACTTTTGAAGCCCCACTCTATGCTCTAAGACTTCGTCAACTTCAGAACCTCCACTAATTCTTGTTTGTTTTTCAATTAAAAAATGTCTGCTTTTTTCATTAACATAATTTATACTCAATTAGTATTTATTTAAATATATACATATGTAAATTCATACATTCCTACGCTTACTCAGCGTCCAGCACATTTACTTATCATAACGTAAGGTTGGATTTGCTATGCTCAACATTTCCTTAGCTTACATACAAGTTTATAAATTTTCAAATTTACATATTATACATATTAATAATTTGTTCAATTTTCAGCTGTCAGCAAAAATTTTGCTTTGTATTTTTTTCCAACTGTTTTATTGTCTTAATATTTTTAGTTTTAGTTGTTGGTTTTGTAATTTTGTCTCATCTTTTATTTCGCTAATAAGCGAATATAAATATTTAATGATTGCCGTTTTGATGAGTTATTTATCGAAGTGTAATGATTTATGGCAAACACAGAGGTAGAATAGCTTATGGTGACTGTGACTGTAATTGGAAACCAATCGGCAAGTTTTTAATAATATTTTGAATATTTTTTAAAGACTTTAAATTTTTTTTAATTTTATTTGTTTTTTGTTTTTTGTATATACACAATTTAAGGGCAATTTGTCAGCTTTTGTTGGCGAAAAGAAATATTAATTTTTTATTTATTATTTTTTTATTTTTCATTATTATTTTGCATATTTTTTTAAATTTCATTTATTAATGATTTTTATTGATTTTTGTTTATTTTTTTTATTTTTTTATTTTCATTTTCTCATTTCTTGTTTCCAAATTAAGCAGCTCAAATTAATTAGGTGTCAAGTGAATTTTATTGCCAATTTAAGCTTCTGTTCGCTTCTGATTTGTTGCTATGATAATGAGCAGTGTGTTCTATGAGCAGTTATGTCACTGTCAAGTTCAGCTCAGGTCAAATTCATTTTAATTCTATGCCTTGGTACTGCCAGCAGCAAAAAGGGCTTAACAATTGAATAAATTATTTAACGGTATACTATGTAGTAGTCTCAATGCAGAAATTGTAACTGTGCATCATTAAAAAATTAAACTGCCTTCGCATTCGCAATTGTATGCAAACGTCTCCCACATCACATATGTGTGTGTACCAATACACACCCAACATGCACATAGGTATATACAGAAAAATCCTTCCATGCTTCCCTTTGTATTGATATTTTAATAAAAAAAAAACAAATTTTGTATTCTCCGCCACTTCCTCTCAACGCCTTTTGTGCCGCCTCTCTGGCTGTCGAGCAGTCAAACAGTCAGCCAGTCAGCCAGTCAGCCAGTGAGTAGTTAGTGAATTGCTTCAATTTCATAATTATTTTATGCATTCATATGCCAACCATTGCATTCATAATTATTCATAACTCTTTCTCTCTCTCTCTCTCTCTCTCTCTCCCACCTTTACGTTTCTGCTCCGTACTGTGCAGACCCTGCCACCGTTGCAGCGTACCGAACCGAATATCGGTCTATCATGCATTTGCTTAAAGCAGCAGCAGCGACAGCAGCACCCAGCAACAGTCGTCGTCCTCCGTGTACTATTTGCTTTGCTACTGTATGTGTAGCCATCGATGTGTGTGTCATTAAATCGTTTATTAGTTCTACTTGCGCGAAATCGCCGTCATTTCACACAGCTTTATGTAGACGTATGTATTTGGAGGAAGTCATTGGCGCAGAAAAAAGAGTACCGCTCGGCGCAAGTTAGCTGAAATAGTCTGCAGATGGTGGACGTATTTCAACAGACAGGTTTCTCAATACTTTTGATGACAGAAAATAACATCTAAAGTGATTTCATGGTACTCTCTGTGGGATCTCTTTAAAGCACAGTTTTTCGATGCTGGCACTGATGGATTTGAAGACATACCGTCTTAGTCGACCGATTAACTCCAGCAGACGGAGATTTTTTACACCACAGGTGGGTCATTTGGAATGTTTAATAAGATTTTTACCAATCTTGACCTGAAAATCAATACATCTCTTCTACTTACTGCAATCTTGGTCGGATCTCGAACTTAAAATCTGATAAGCGACTGAGTGACACCTTGTCTAGTGTATGTCAGACCTCTACATGTACAAGCCTAGTGCAGTTCTACCTAATTCAGTACAATCCAGTGGAGTCAGAAGTTCAGCTCTTTCGTTAAACACCAGGCTGTGGCATTTTGAAAGGCTTTGGGACAGATTCGTTGAAGCTAGCTGCTACATACTTTTCGTTGGAGTGATCAAGTTTTCAGAAGTAGTCAAAAGGTCTAAAAGTTGGATCCCTGTAAAGGGATTAGCAGCAAATCAACGAGGAGAAAACAGGAACTTCAGAACGAAGGAATGAAATATATTTTCCACTTAGCCGATAAGTTGCCTCTCCAGATAGCGAGAGAGGCGTCGTAGGAGAATGATTCTAGATGAACTTCTAACTATAATTCTCATCGAAATTAACTCTTTAGTGTTCGTTGGAATAGAAGTCCAAGATCTCTTTTAAAATCTTTGCTGTGGGTTTGGGATTTTAGCCAAAATAGTTGTAGAATTCGACATTAGAGAGGGGAGTATAGATACTTTTCTGTTCATGTTAATGGACTGCAGTTCGAGAGCTAAATTCCTATAATTCTTCAAGGCTTAAGACATTGACTGCGTTCTTAATGCTTAGACTTCTTCCCTTAGGGGTCTTAGCTCTAGTTTAAAGTTCCAGCAGTCCAACATATAACATCGTCCTTGGGTATAACCCATGCAACAACCGTCCACTAAACGTCCCAACATAGCGCGACGTCTTAACCACAACCCTGCGTCCCGCTCGTCACGTCACGGCTGGCACAGCGGTTTTAAAGAATTGTTGGCTGCGCCGGCATATTAAATACTATTGTATTGTCGTTGTTTTTGTTGGCCATATTTTCATTCACTTGCAGAGTTGCTGTTGTTTTTGTTTTTGCGCTACCATTGCTTCTCCTTCGGTCTTATTGTAGTTGGCGCTAGCGCTGCTGAACGCGACATACCACATATGCTGTGAACTTTTTCGCAAAAATTGTTTTCAAAAATTTACATTACAATAGCAGCGCTGACTTAACAAACGCAAACATGTACATACAAACGAACGCATGGAAAAGGCGCTCGCTGGCTGACTCGCACAGCAGAAATATTGCGTTGCATAAACTCGGTTATGGCGTTCGTTTGTTGCGTGCGTCATTGCAACCAAACACCCGCGCCATGCTGCAATGTTACATATATACGAGTACTTACAAATGTATATGTATCTGCTAGTATGAAGCCACAGAATGGTCTTTTCTATAAGTTTGTAAGCAAAGCACACACTCCCCCCGCTGACTGCCTCCACGTCTGCCAACGCCTGTAACGAGACGGCAACTTCAAGCGCTTGCTCAGCTGGCGAAGGCATTTCTTAATTTCATTTTATATTCACAGCGAGCAATTCAGCGTGTTTATGCACTTCATACGTTTGTTTGTATATATGCATGGATGTGTGTCACTTGCATTGCATTTTTATTTCATTTCATTTCATTTCGTTTCATTGCTTTTTGCATTGAATATCAATTTTTTTCGCTTATGAATACACACACGCCTATGCACTTGCACACAGGCACACATAAATACATATGTGTACATATGAATATACGTGTATATATATATATGTTTTTGTTAAAATTTACAAATGTAAATTTATATATTTTTTGCATAGCCCACCAGCGTATTTTTCCCTTTTTCACATACATTTTAAGTACTCGCCGCGCGTTGTACGCCACCAACCCCAGCGTCAAACCTGCTTGCTCGCAATGGCTCCCTTGCAATTCAATTTCTACACTCAGCTGCCGCTACTGCATTGCTATTCCACTTTTTATGCATGCAACAAATGTTTTTCTATTCATTTGTTGCATTCATTCGCATTTACATGCCCCACTGTAGTCGCCTCCACATTCACATCCACCTCTGCCACTGCCACCGCCACTGCTTCTACCTTTGCTCGCCTAGCCACCCCAACAACCTACAGCGGCCGACTGTGCTTTCCGCCAAGTGCTGCTCTTCATCTTTAGCACCTTGAGTGCTGCATGCGCTGGCAGCGAGTGGCGGCAGCAGCAGCTCATGCATGCCGCGTAAAAATTATGAAATGCGAAGATTAGGCGCCATTGTCAGTTCCCTCTTCGCTGGTTGTAAATTTCTGGTAAAGTGTGTGCACTTTCCCGTGCACACACACATACTGGTACGTACATAGATTTATTCTATTTCGTTTTTCCTTTTCGCATTTCGCATTTCACCTTTTGCCTGTTGCTTTTTTTGCCTGCATTTTGTACTACCTTTTCCACGACACGCGACATGCTGCTTAATTCAATGGAGCATTTACTTAATTTTATGTGCAACATACTCGTATACATATGTATGTATGTATGTATGAGCATGTAGTCAGATAAAAATATCCTATTCATATACTCACACAATAAAATTAAAATATGCTGCAAGTGCTTCTACTACTTTCACTTGTTTTTTGGCAAAGTGCATTAGATGTTGCTTTTGCTGCCATAAAATACAAAAAAACTAAAATTAAAATAGGAAAAAAATTAAAATAGGAAAACATAAAAATTAAAAGAGAAAAAAATAATATACATATAATAAAAAGTACTTAAAAACTATAAAACTAAAAGAGCAGTGCACTTAACAATGTTTGCTGGTGAAAGGTCAAAGGGTCATGGTCATAAATAGGGATAAATGAGAGCAACAAGGGGAATTTTGAATATTTAAGAGGAAAATATAAAATGATTTCCTTCTAATTTCGCTTTCTTTGAGAGAACGAGAGCTCTATATTTGCTTTTGTTGGCTTTTTTGCAGCAGTCAAAGCCGAAATTGTTGCACACGGTAGCTTTTTGTCGTGAAAATTAAGATAGAGAGAGTGAAATTTGTGCAGATTTTCTTATAGCACAGCCACTCCTTTGCTCTCCGTTCAATCTTCGAGCTACTTTGAGCTAAGATTAACTCTCTCCACTCTAGCTCAGTTCAGACTAGCTAATCCCAACACAAACCTGTTTCGAACAGTCCAGGTTGAGTTTAGTTCAGAAGTTCACTTTACTCTACGATGGTTCAGTATTGTTTAAAAGAACCCAAATCAGCTAATGTCTAGATAGTCCAGTACAGAACAAATTGATTTAGTTTAGTCTAACCCAGTCCATTCACATTAGGTCAAAACAGATCAAACTAGTTCAGTTCAACGCTTGTAGTTTTATCCTGCCAGTTCCGACCAGATTAAACCTTGAACAGACCAGTGACAGACACCTTACAATAGTCCTAGACAAGCCATACTACTACAACTCATAAGTTTAGTTCAGCCTATTATTATCCAGTCCAGCCCATTCCAGCTCTGTCTAGCTTAGTACAGACTAGCATACAGACTAACATCAGACAGTTCAGTCTAGCTTAGCAGTATCCAGCCTAGTGCAGGAGAACCCAATACCTACATGAGAATTTAGTCCAAAGACTAACATCAGACAGTTCAGTCTAGCTTAGCAGTATCCAGCCTAGTGCAGGAGAACCCAATACCTACATGAGAATTTAGTCCAAAGAGTCTGGTTCAGTTAACAGAAATGTTCATTTCCATACAGCGCAGGCTAAGTAATTTTATCGGTTTAGTTCAGCTTAGCTCAAGTTATTAAATCCAGTTAAATTGGTTTCAGTTCAACACAGTCCTGTGTTAGTCAGTTAAGTCCACCTAATAGTTCAGCTCAGTCTAGTATGTTTAACTTGTTCTAGGGCAGTTTGGTGTGGTTCCAGTCATGTCCAAGTCGATCAATGCAAAATAAGTCCATCTAAGCCAATCCAGTCCAGTTGTCTTGAATTCAGTCGTTTTCACTTAAGCTAATCCTGCTGAGTTCAATTCAGTCTAAAAGACTTCGGTTTATTTTAGTATAGCCACTTCCGCTTCGAGATAATCTAGTAGAGTTAGGTTCAACCCTGTTTAGTTCAGCCCACGATAGTCCAACACTATGCAATATGATACAATCGAGTCTAGTTCATTAAGCACAGAATCACCCACTCTAAACATTAAAATTCATCTAAGGTCAGTTCAGCATTTCCTGTTCAATTCTAATCCACCAGTACCGTTAAATAACCTCAGCTCAACTCAGGCTTCATCCTTTTCTATTCTTTTTTTTCTTTCAATTATTCTCCATTTCTTTAAACTCTTTTCCTTTACCTTGTTTTGCTTTCTAGCCTTATTCTTTCCATAGGTTTCTGTTTCATCATTGTCTTTCTTCAAGGTCAAGGTTCAAAAATCTGGATTCTTTATATTAACAAAACTCCTTTATAATTTAGTCGAATAATCGGCATTTTAACCGCTAAAAGAAGTTTGTTTCAACTCCTCTAACGTAGCCTGCTTTAGGGCGCTTTCACTTGTGTCAACATTTGCTATCAATAATACAAAAAACCAACAACAGAGGGGGATGTATTTGTAGTTGAATTAAATTTTCATATTGTTGACAATTTTCACAACCGACGCGTTTATCGCCTCTTTTATATTGTTGCT
This sequence comes from Ceratitis rosa, assembly GCA_037013455.1. NCBI lineage: Eukaryota > Metazoa > Arthropoda > Insecta > Diptera > Tephritidae > Ceratitis > Ceratitis rosa. The sequence goes on along the minus strand of JAWMAG010000013.1, from coordinate 25,153,550 downwards.
TATTTTGACATATTATGTCATGCGTGTGGCATGCCACAGTATATATACCATATATGCGTGTGTGCGCGGCTAATGTATGCGTTGAGTTGAAAAATATGTAAAAATAGTTGCGATTGCTCTATTGCCAGCGGCTAGTGCTTTAACATGTGCAAAATTAAATTATGCATACGGTGCATGAATATGTTTGGATTAGGGTTGCTCACATATTAATGGTATATTAAATATATAGGTACTTATGTATATACCATATATTTTGAATGGAAAGTTAAAAAAAAAATATATTAAAGATTTGAGCACTAAAAATACAATGTTATATTAATTTTTTTTTTGAAGAAATATGGGGTCAACGACTGCCTAAATGTATGTAATAAGATTTTGAGTAGCCTGAATGTAGGCAACGTTGTTTGAACATAAGATAAAGGGAATTATTATTTATTATTAAACCAAGCTAAGTGCGACGTATAAGAGATATATTCTAAAAAAAAAACATGTTTTAGATGATATTGTTTGTGAAAAAGTTAAGTAAAAATATTTGGTGACAACCTTAATGTGTGCATTAAAAAAATAATCACATATGCATAAAACAAGCAACCAAAAATTTTGCGTGTTTTCAATTTTTATATAGTTTTATTTTTTATTTAGCAAATGAATGTGAAAATTGCATGCGATAAATAAGTATGTATATACAGTTATTTATACATATGTATGTGCGTTATCAACGACAAGTGTAGCAACAATAGCGACAAACACGAATCAGCTGAGCATTATAAAGCAATCGCTTTCATACATTAATATGTATACTGTATTATTTACATAAGCACATACATACATATGTAAATAGATATGCATATGTGTGTATATAAATTCAAATTAAATAAACTAGATTACTTTTGCTTTGCTAAAGGCAACATATGCAAGAACATGCATACATGCTTACATACATACATATACTCATTTGCAGAAAAATAACGCGAGCAACAACAACGACAGCAACAACAGTGCAAATGATACAGTTTTATATATGTTGTTGTCGCTGTTGTTGTTTTTTCCCGTACTTACTATTGTCTGTGGGCACCGCCAGCGGTTCGATTACGCAAAATAGCAGCTTATTTGCATTTCTGCTCAACATATGCCATGCCAATAACAAAAACCAAAAAAAGAAAAAAAAAAATCAAACAGGAAAAAAGAGCAACGAAACAATAGCACCAATAACACCGGCGGCAGTTGCAGCAACAATAATAATGGCAGCAACAAGTAACCAAATGGCAACAAGAACGGTGGCAATTGCAATGTGCAAACACTCACACACACACACACACCTATACATACATAAGCATACATTTTTTTCTTGCTGCTATTGCTCTAGAAATGCCATAGTGCAAGCCAGCTAACGCTAATGCCGCATTCACACTCAGTCAAATGACACCGTTAACACACATACATACACGAGTACGCAGTTAGTAGGTATATACTCAGAAAATAGTATCAGCGCATGTGTGTGTTTGTGTGTGTGAATAACGCAGTGTATTGTTATGCAAAAAAGGAGAGACTGGGCGGCGGTGGTGGCGGTGACGACTAAGTCGATATGCAAATATGGTCACAGCAACTAAATGGAACAATAGCAACAAAAACAACAATAACTGATAGCAATATAGCAACAGTAAGTACAAACGAGATAAAAATAAAAAAAAAAATAAAAAGTTGTTGCCAAAGCAACAACTAAAAATAGTTATTAAGACCAATCTAAATACTAGCGAGCACAACTGTTGCAAGTCCCGCGTTGGAGGTGACACAATAAAGTGTTGCTGCGGCGAACAGTTAAATAAAAAAATTGTGTGCAAAAATTAATTAAACTAGAGAATTCTATTGAAAATAATCATTGCTGCTAGTATTTTATTTCATTTATTTTTAAATTTTTTCATTTAACTTTATTTTATTTTATTTCATTTAATTTTTTAAATTTAATTTTATTTCGTTTCATTTTGTTTTCTTTCATTTTTTTATTTCATTTTATCTTATTTTATTTTATTTTATTTTATTTAATTTTATTTTATTTTATTTTATTTTATTTTTTTTATTTTATTTTATTTTATTTTATTTTATTTTATTTTATTTTATTTTATTTTATATTATTTTATTTTATTTTATTTTATTTTATTTTATTTTATTTTCTGTTATTTTATTTTATTTTATTTTATTTTATTTTATTTTATTTTATTTTATTTTATTTTATTTTATTTTATTTTATTTTATTTTATTTTATTTTATTTTATTTTATTTTATTTTATTTTATTTTATTTTATTTTATTTTATTTTATTTTATTTTATTTTATTTTATTTTATTTTATTTTATTTTATTTTATTTTATTTTATTTTATTTTATTTTATTTTATTTTATTTTTATATTATTTTATTTTATTTTGTTTTATATTATTTTATTTTATTTTATTTTATTTTATTTTGATATATTTTATTTTATTTTATTTTCTTTTATATTATTTTATTTTTTTTATTTTATTTTATTTTATTTCATTTTATGTTATTTTATTTTATTTTAATTTGCGGTTTAGCCTTTTGGCCTCGAGTGAAGTTTGAGCTTATTTCACCATATTGTCTTTTTGTTTATTTTTTTGTTGTTTAAATTTATGCACTTTTTTCCTCATTGTTTTCATTATCGTCGCAAGTCAGCTGGGAAATTACTGATAATGGGTATAAAGAAGACTTTCAGGAACGCTCAGCAGGTGTGCAATGTAAGGTTAAATAAGAGTTATAGTGTGAAAGCTTTTAAAAATTGTAGAAAAATTTACAGTCCCGAGTCTACCAGTTTTCGAGTCGATTTTCTTTATCAATTCACTGTCTGAGGCATGAAAACCAATATGTATATTTTCTTCGGTATAATTTGTTTTATTAATTTTTGAACTTATTAAGGCATGCAAATTAATATTTGTGTATATTTCCAGCAACTTAATAAGAGAGAATTATTTTCAATTTGCCTGAAACTCCTACGCTTGCGTAAATAAAACTTAATATTTTGTAAATAAATGATTATTTAAATCATCTCTGAGGCAGAACTGAGGCAAAGGGAAACTATTTTATAAAACTTTCATATGCATACACAAAGATATGTGAGAGCAAATGATTTTGCACTTATATGTACATATAATATATAATAGGTGATATACGAGTATTGTATTTGAGATTGATACTTATTATTACATTTGTATCTGCAACAGTTCGTGACATTCCAATGATTTGAAATGTAAATAATAATAAACTATTATAATGAATTTCGTTTGTTTTACATGTATGTACATACAAACATACACATTTCAAAAACATAAAATATTTTGCAGAACGAGAAAAACATATTTCAGTTTGTATTGCATAGAGCAAATTCTATGAATTTCAAATTTTAATGCAAGCTAAGTGAATATTCATACGAATATCTCTGTGCAGTTGCATCGATACAAATATGAAAAGTTAGACAATAAATTGTTGATGAATGCAACATTGCTAAAAACGTATGTTGTAAGTATTTATTTACATATGAAAAAATAATATGCCGGCAGCTGTTTGAATTGAGTATTTCCAATGAATGTGATTAAAGCTGGAAGTTGCAGTATTATTATTACAAAATAATAGTAAAATATACACACAGGACCTGTGTATGTGCATGAAGTTTTTGATATTTGGGAAATTGATTTTTAATACGGAATAGGAAACAAATTTTCAAAAAGCCTTCGAAAGATCTTTCATAAGAGCTTTCATGAATATAAATGTGGAAGTTGTAAGCAGAAGGATCAAATGAATTTTCAGAGAGATTTCATGAAAATAGATGCAGAAGCTTTAAACAGAAACAAAATCCTCAAAACGCTCTTAGAAATACTTTCATAGGAATACAATACATTTGACTAATTTAAAACAGCAAAAAAATGTTTAATGCATTTAAAAGAGGTGTTTTAAAATAATTGTAAAGGCTGTAAGAAGAAGCAGCCACCGAAAGAGAAGCTTCAAAGGAGTTTTTATAATACTTTCAAATTTTACATTATTCGTAAAATTGGAAAGTACTTCTGAAAGCTAATGTGGGCGATTAGAAAACTTTTTCGAAAAAGTTCTTAAAGAACGCGCATTAAAGTTTCCTGAAAATATAAAAGCTCTTATAGCGCCTGAGAAAATATTTCTTTTTTATTTTTGTTAAAGCTCAATTATTATCGTGCAGGGTAATACACAAGAAAAATATTTATTAGAAAAGGACATGCCTTATTTTTTTGTGAAAGCTTATAGATATATTAATTTAGCAAAAGCTTAATTTGTAATTTTTTCTGTTAAACATTAAATTTTTTATATCAAAATGAAAGCTTTAGTGGAAACTTTTACCGAATTTTATTTATATGAAAGCTCTGTTGAAGGTTTCAAAAAAAGTTTTTTTAAAGCGCATATAAATATTTGTTTGAGAATAATTTTGAAAGCTCTTAGAGTTTCGAAAAAAGGTTTGAATATTAATTTTTTAACAAAAGCTCTTAAAAAGCACAACTAAATGTTTTTTCATATAAACGTGAAAGCTATTTTAAGTTTTTATTTAAAGCTCTTTGAAACTTTCTTTCAAGTCAATTAAACGAGAAAATCTACCTATTATGCCCTAATTGCGATTCGAAAATCCAGATTCATATCTTGGGTAAAATAAGCTGACAGAAAAAAATCAAATTATATGAAAACATATACATTTACTATTTATTGCCAATTATTTGGCTTTCCTCTGGTATATATTCTGCAATTAAAATATTCACCAATGCCATACATGTGTATATTTCCTGCTTGCCATAGGCAATTTTATATCAAAAAGCAGTAAACAAAAATTATGTTTCCAATTGTATGCATGAAATATGTAATTAAATTTAAGATAAACAATTTGTTTACCAAATAAATACGACCATACTTGAAATAAAAATATTAAATTACAAATAAACATTAAAATAAAAATTAAATAAATTGATAACTAAATTAAAAAAGCTAACATGTGTTTCACTGCTGGTGTTTCTTGCTTTTATTGTAATGCAGTTAATTTAAAATGTTTGTTTTTATTATTAAAATAACTTAGTTAACACTTCCTCAATAGCAAATACGTTATGGAATATGAGAGTTTTTCAATGTTAAAATTATTATTTATTTATCTATCGACTCATCTACTCTCGTATTTATTGTTGCATTTTTAAGCACTTCCCAGAGTTGCTTTTTGCTGCTGCATATACATACCTACATATGTATGTACATAAAAAATGTCAAAATTTTTTCTGTACTTAAATCGCGTGCAACAACACAATTGCAACGAGAGATTATGTTTACAAGCCTTTTGCGCTGTTTATCAATAAATATTATTTGTGATTTTTGCAAACTTCCTGTTTTTGTGTATTTCCAATTGATTTTTGTATTTATACACGCACACAAACGCACATTTGGCATGTAGATGAGAAAAATATTTAATAAATTGGATAGCTGAACTTTTGGCAATTATTACAATTTGATTTTAATTTTTTTTTACTTTTTTTTCGTACTTAAAAATTTGCTGAGCTTTACTGAGTGGCTTAGCTATGGTGATGAGCATCGATTAACTGTTATTTGATATTTAATGGCATTTAGCTAAAGTGTTGTGTGAAATCGTATGAATATGATATATATATATTGTTAATTTTAATATGAAAATCGAAAAAAAGGGAAATAAATTTGCGGAATTCGCTCTTTATAGAATATTTAAAACATAATATTTCATGGTAAATGACGCGTGGAATTTACATATAAACCACAATGTGTTAAAAGACTAAAGATTTTGCGTGGATTTGTTACGAATCATTGCTCTTAGTACTTTTAACGAAAAATCAAAATGTTTTGTGAAAAAAATTGAAGTGGAGAGAAAAATATTTCTACTTCACTCACTTAATCGGAATTAATCAATTGGTAATTTAACTTGCTCTTCACCATCCAAAAATTATATTATAATAAAAAATAATTAAGAGAACATCTACTTAGGATTTCGATTCTTTTCTACGTTCTTGGTGAAAGCTCACGTAAAAATGCAAATTATCAATTAGACTCATATATTCTAATTGCAAAGAGTAAACTTAAATAAAAAATTATAAAAATTCATATTATTTTATTTCTGTGAAAGCTCTTGTGAAAGTTGCCAGAGAACTCTTTAATTTTTAAAATAGAAAGCTCATTGTTTGTGGGAAAAGCAACAAAAATTTGGAAAACTTCCATGAAGCTTTTATAGAATTTTGCTTTTGTGAAAGCTTTTGTGAATCAATAGCTCTTAGAAAATGCATATAAATGTTTCTGTGAAAAATATATAGATTTATCATTTATTTTACTTTTTGCCTTTTTTTAGTAAACTTAATATTGATATAATATATCAGGATTTTGTGGAACCCTGACCTTAAAACTAAACATGGGTTGATATGTCTTGTATTTCGGTGTAAGCTAAATATGTAAGATCTCAACTTTATCTTCTCTTAACTTACCACTCCTCCTCCTCCCAAGGATGATCTCCACTGTTTCGAAGGTGTTGAACCATTTTTATGTTATTATAAATGAAGAGTTGTTTCGAGGCCGTGTGCTCTTTATAGCCCTTTAGTAATTTTTAACTGAGGTCCTGATATGTTTCCAATAAATAGAGCAACTTTCTGATGGACTTTTATGCGAAACTTTTTATTTCTTGTCAGAAAGAGACTTTTTTTGACTTTCTTTTGCCGAAAGGAAAGCAGTTTTTTTCTCTATTTTTCCATTTTAATCATAAACATCAAGATTACACGGGGTTTCCATCGCAGCTCGAGCGTTTCATTTTCTGTGAAGTCACTTACCGGAGAAGAGTATAAGATTATGTTGCAGCACTTTCTCTATGTCTGGCTGTAAATGAACTTTGGCGACCAGCAGAATGGTGACCTGAAAAGCTACTGTACTGAGCTTGTTTCACTTCTCTAAAATCAGCAAAGAGAATGTCACAAAAACATAAATATTGGAATTTTTACTGGGTAGATGGTGGTGCACAGAAGAGACATTCGCAAGTGCTCGCAGTTCCAAAAGCGATGCTTTGGCAAGTTTTCAGCTTCATCAACGCGAAACGGAGTCAAACGGTGATCTGTGTCGAATTTTTTAGTACTTTAGTCTAATTTATTTAAGAAAGGAGCACAATTCTAACTAAAACTTGTTTAAATCCTCAAATTTGCGCGACACTAGCGCAACTTAGGTCTGGGTACTGTAGCAAGTTAAACTCCTACTTATCCAGACTCAACCCCTACATACCCAAAGTCTCTGCACGACATTAACCACCTCTTTCCATGCCTCCTGAAACCGACACATCTAACCCTCCTCTCCTTCTGGTCCGATCCCGTCGAAACTATTACTTTCTGTGCTCAGTTACTCTCTCAGTACCCAATGTGGACCACACAGCACTGATTGCTACTTATAGAATTTCAATTAAAATATTTTTATCCTTGTAATATAAATATATAATATTTACCTCTTTTTTACCAAAACATATCAATTACAAGCAAAGCTCGGAAGATATGTGCCTAGATATATATGTATATGTAAGTTCTATATACGTTTATACATATTTAAATATAAGCACATGTATCTAATGCATTTTAATGGGCGTTAGTTGGCGGACGTCGATTGCATATATTTATATACATTACATGTGTATGTATGTGTGCATCTATATCTATAATGTATGCATTAAAATAAATATGCGAGTGTGTCTGTGAACTTTGGTGAGAATTGATAAAATTGCATTGACAACAAAATAAAAATATACATATGTATGTGTGTAATGTATGTATGCATGGAAGTGTGTATATACTATGTATGTGTATTCAGTTGCATGCACTGCCACATCGTCAGTCATGTCATTTCACCAACAGATACTTGTAAACAAATAAAATAAAATGCAATAAAAATCGCACGCTTGGCACAAATAAAAAATCAACACAAACAAACAAATAAAAAAAAAACAAAAAGCAAAGAAATGGAACATGCATAAAAAGTGAGTCAAACTAATAGAAAATCAATATTATGAACTTACTTGAATATAGGCAAACACAAGCACTCATACACACAAACTTTGTATGGTACATATAAATTGCAAATATTACGCAAACATACAAACTCACTTGCATATACCATACAGTGAGGCGCAGAAGGTGTAGAAGAGCTAATTTTTTGAACTTTATCATATTCGTAATATGGCTTCTAATCGCTTATTTTATCGTGGCTACTAAATACTTAAAATTTTCTCAATAAAAATCGAAATTTAAAAAAAAAAAATCAAAATTTTTTCAGAGCTCGATTTTTTAAAATTCAAACAAATATGTTATGAAAAAAATAAAAATTTGGTTAAAAAATACAACAAAAAATAATATTTTTTTTTTATAAAAGTAAGTAAAAGTGTTTGATTTGCACACATTCGATTGCGTATTATTTTCTTTAATGTATACTTAAATATGGTTTAATATATGTATAGAGCTTGCAAAAATCTTATGTTATAAAATAATATGGTTCGAAAAAAAAATTTGGAAAAAGATTATTTCATAATTTAACGTAAAAAATTTAATTAATTTTTTTGAGTTTTTCCCAAAAAAATTAAATTGAAAAAATATAATTCGTTTAGAAAAGTTAGAATTACGAGTATGATCGACTTATATACATACATCGATTATATTTTTTAAATTAAATAAAACTATTCTGATTAAAAAAATATTTGCTTTTCAAATTAAAATTATAGAAGAAAGTTCTGGGAAAAACGTAGTTTTTTGCATTCGAAATGCTCGAAAAAGCTCAAAAATCATTGAAATACTAAAGAAATTTTGACAAACAATATTGGAATTTGAAAATTTTGGAACTATTATTATTTACTTCCCATCCATACATACATATCTGTATCGCTTGCGAAAATATTGTACCGATTTTTCAAAAAAAAAATTAAATCAAATAAATAGAAATAATATCGAAAAAATTAGAAAAACATATATGTAAGCACATATACATGTCTAGAAATGATTTATGATTAATATAAATAAAAATAACGAAAAAAATTTTCTGCATTAAAATATGCAAAAAAAAAACAAATATTCATTTTCGCTTCCACTGTATGCCACTTTTATAGGTGAATATGTGACTGAGATATGTATGTAATACCACAAGTTGTTGTTCTTATTTTTTTTTTTTAATAAAGTGGACGGACTAAAGACACATCGTATATATATTTGTATATAAACACACAACTAAACAAGCTTGCAATGACAGGCATGCAACTAAACATATTTATGTATGTAGGTATATGGATCAGTACCAATATTAGATACATACATACAATAGTTTGTTTGTAAGTGTAACAAGCTTTGACATATATTTAAATCTCTCGACATACATATATAAGCTTTAAATTTTGCACAGATCAAAAAAAAAATATATGTATCGTATGTACATACGTGTATGTAAGAGTTTACTATGTCTGCATGCCAGAATCGGCATAGTAAATTTTGTAATATAGCCATATATTCGTACATATGTATGTATATATTATGCACTAAAAATAAACTAAGCTTGCATATACGAGTATGTAGGTATGTATTTTTGTATATCTGCGAGTTTGCATTTGCATAGCCGCCGTCGCTTTGTAGTATTTTAATATTTATGCCAGCTGGCATAACCGGTTTAGTATCTCCTTTTATCGTTACTTTCTGCTCCTTTTTTGCTTTATTCCTTTTTATTTTATTTTACCTTATATACGTTATAGTGTGTTTTTCGTTAAAATAGTATAATAAAATAAGTAGAAAAAAATAATAAAATTAAATAATAAAAAGTAAATGTTACAGTTAATACACTAGAAACTTATTTTTTGTTGCAAAACAGACACACATGCATACATATATAGATATATTTAAATGTATGCATAATGCAACAATGGTGTGTTTAAAAATAATACCCACGAGTATCCTTCAAACCCTTATGTTGCTGTTGTTTGTAAGTTGCAATATTTAAAATATGCACATACATATATACACACATATTTGTAGGTATGTGTGTATATGCCGGTGAATATGACTTTGCCAGGGAGTACTTACATATTATATACATATTTGTCCCTTTGTCTCAGCATACATATACTATGTACATACATATGTATGGTATTTGTATTTGCGAATATGCAATTGCAATAAAGTGTATTAAAATGGCATTTATACATTTATGCAAATTGAAATAATTACACTTATGTATGCCGCTTTTAAAATACAGCTATTAAAAGAAATTGTAAAAAATTGTGGTAGCACAAAGGCGAGCAGTCGGACTTTAATAGGAGTATATACAAACAAACATATATATATAATATATATACACAGTGGCGAAACACACCTGGCAAATATTATTTTATAGCAAATTTAATGTTTGTATTAAAATAAAAGTCAATTTATATACATACCTATGTATGTATGTATGTATGTAGGTCTGTCTGTGTGCGCACTCCGCAAAGCCTAAGTAAATAACGTTAAAGTCTATTATTAAGTTAATAAATTCAAGTGTGGCTATTCATTATACTGCAGGCAAATGAAATGTCAGATGTGTACATTTATATGTACAATTGTATGTATAAATAGCATAGTGTGGGCGTTTGTAAAGCTCATGCATGAACACAAATGTGACAGTTTAAAATACGGGCTTTTGAAGTGAAAATTGTTGGTTTTCAAGCAAGTCATTTTTGAATAGTAAGATGTTATCTATATTTTGCGTTAATTTAAATTTTTTTTCGCCATTTTAAGTTAGAAATTATATGGAATATCAAAAACATTTCATTTAGTTTATTAAAATTTTAAGTTAATTAAAAATATTTGGTTTTTTCTTTTTTGTAAATTGAAAATGACTAATAAAAATCCAAGAAAATTACGGTTATTGTATAGCTGTGCTGTAAGTGACTATTTTTCGTTATATTTTAGGTTAGATACTAGAAATAAAAATTATAAAATACTGAGTTATTAAAATTTAATTGAAATAAATTATTATAATTAATTATTTGCAAGGTTTAATTTATTAATAAAAGTTTATATATTGCGCTTTGTAACCGCTGAAGCGATTTTCGGGCTTCTCCTCCAATTTGCGGTTTTGCGTTTTATGTCTTGATGTTTTTCCAACAAAATAAAAGAAATAAAATATAATAAAAGTTTACTGCAACTTGAAATTGTTGAATCTTATAGTCTTATTTTACTTTTTTAATTTATCTCGTTTTCCATGGTACACATATTTTTTTATCTGCTTTGTAATTTTCTTAACCAAAACCTAATTTAAATGAAGCAACTGTATATAAGGGAAACGAAAGAATAAATGTCATCCTGAGTTGGTCATACTTGCAAAAATATTTTTTTATATTAAATTCTTCCACTCGCGACTCGTCATACGCAAACGAATTGGCAATTGGTCGCAACATAATGCTTTTGCTTCTTTGAAAGAACCGGCATACCCGGCAATGGAAATTTAACCTAAAAGCTAATTAATCATGGTATTAAGAAATTATATTTTTACCAATTTGCGGGTGTCTCGTTTTCTGTGGGACAACACTTTTCAGCAGATTTATTATTCAAAAATTCAGTAGAGCATATTTTCTTATATGCATTACCAATATTGAATTAAATTTTCTTTTTTTCGAATACAAATATTTAGGGAGTCTCGTTTTCCGAGGAACATTATTACTTTTCTCTGTTTCTTTGATTTCTCAGCGGGTATAATTTCTTATTAGTCTGCTATAGGGACGCTACTACTTATAGTAAATTGATTTTAAAGTCATTTTCTTTCCAGACAATAATTCTAATGATAATAATAAGTGATTTTAGCTACTCAATCAAAGGAGAATTATGTCGCAAAAGAACGTTTTTGAAAAATCTGTGTTTCAGACGTCCAGATTCGATTTTTCAAGTATTTTGCGATTATATATATTTTTTTAAATGTTAATTTTTCCCTTTAACCACAAATAATCTCTTTTAGCACTTAGTAAATTTAGTATTTACTCAACTCGCAATTAGTTAAAAGCCAATCAATCAGGCATGACATACCAGTTCAATACCCGCATTATATATATTTGAATATATTAAAATTTTAGTATTGTAATAGATTTTAATTAAATGCATAAAAGTCTAGCACAAAATTAAATACATAATTATAATTGATTTAATTATGAAAATCGTTTTATTTTTCTTTTTGCATTTTTTCAATAATAATATTATTGAACTTTCAGCACTTTGCAATAAAAAACAAACATATACATTTTTAAATTTAATTTAATAATATTTTCGCTTCACTAAATTGGATACTTTTTATGGAACTCAATTAATTTGCATTTAAATAAATTAATTCAATTCAATAGTTTTTTTTTTGTGTGGAAAACTATGCAGCGTATAAGCAAAATTAACAAAAAAAAAAAACAATTGCGCAAAAATATGCAAATAATATGAAACTCATAAAAAAAGTTGTTGTTGAATTTATTTTGCCTACTAAAACCTAAAATCATATCAATTGTGTGGTTGTGCATGACAAAATCAGTTAGTTTGCATAAGTAAAAATTAAAAAAAAAAAATGCCACATTGAATTTTTACATATTAAAAATGATGTATGTATGGTATTTATTTGCGCTTGTCAATGCGTGTGCTGCATTTATTTGTTTTGTAGTTTTTGCTATTTACAATGAAAAAAAAAAAATAAACATAAAAAATGGAAACTATAATTATTTATGCATGAAATATGGTTGATAAAAAATATACCAATAAAATGAGTGATTGTTTCTGCTTCTATGCATTAATGTAAATTACTTTATTACGCCTTTTATTGTTTTTTTTTTGTATTTTTGTTTTGTTTTGTTGGACTCCTGAAAGTATTAATTAAATTATTAAGTGCATAATTTGGAAAATTTCAATTTGCATAATTCATAATATGTAAATATGATTTTTATATGAATAAATAAATAAATAAAATGAGCGATTGCCCATTTTTCTCTGGCCTACGCTATTAATTTATTTAATTTAATTTTTTTTTCATAATTTTTATTTTTTATTTAATTTTTTCCTGTCATTTGCCTCTAATTATTTATACATCACTCATCACAAAAAGTCTCTTTTGCTTAAAATAATGAATTTAGCGGTAGCAGCGCAGGGTAAATATTAAATTGAATATTTTTTTTCTTGTTATTATGAAAAAAAATACAAATATTAAATTAAAAATTATTTTCTTATTATTTATTTAATGTGAAAACTTGACTTTTTGTTTTTTTCTTCAATATCATTTCTTGTTTACTGGATTTATTTTCTTCTGCTGAGTGTTCTAATTGGATCGAGAAGGAATGGAATACTCGTGCACTGAAATGCTCTTACTCAAACGGCGAAATATTTCGACTTGCCGAGCTCCTCCTGATGTTTTTCCAACAAATACCTAGAGGGCGCTACAGCTTATACTAAGCCGCCGCCGTACGGTTGATGGTTTTTTATGAGGAGCTTCTTATTTCGTGTCAGAAATACGCTCGGATGGGTTGACATTCCCTGCCGTAGGGCGACCGCAATTAGAAAATTTAACTTAATTTTTTTAATTTAAATAATTTTCTATAACTTTAGCATGCTGGTCATACCAGGATTTAAGTCCTGGCCTTCCGAATGGCAGTACGCAATGCTAACTACTCGGCTCGGAGGAAGCGGAAAATTCCAATTGGTATTACTTAACCCTATTTTAAGCTAAAAAAATCGTCAAAATTGTAAATAAAAATATTTTTCACACTGCGAGAGAGAAAAATTCCAACGAGTAAAATCCTTCAAATTAAAGAAAAGGAATCTCAGAAATTTTTTTTTTTGAAACTTAAGTGATTTAAAAATAATACTTTTCACAATGGGAAAGTTAAATGGTTCCTAAGAGTAAAATTTTTGCCCTCGATTGTGCTGGCGTTCCTTCCCAGTAGATCTACAAATTGAATTAAAATTTCCACTATAACTTGAGCATCATTTTCAGACATATTTATTATTTGGTGAACCACGGATATTAGAAAATTTAAAAATTCAAAAGAAAATAATTCTCAGAAATTTATTATAGAAAGTGCAATGGTTTACTACTTTTCCTAGGGAGAGACAAAACAGTTCTAGTGTGTAGTATAACAAACGAAGCTTTAAAATTCCTTTTTCCACAAGAACTTGAGTATCATTTCACATACTTCGCACCATCTGACGGCGCTTAGAAAACGTTGGAAAACAATTTAAAACACTCTATTGAAAAATCTAAATAAAACTTCAATAAATTTTCAAGTCACAACAGCCTTGATTTCAAACCCAATTTTGAGCTGGAAACAACTTGCCAATTTTTTTTTGTTTTTTTTTTTAATCAGTCTTTCAAAAATCTCCCAACTAAAGTTGTTTGCACCGAAAATCACTTCCTGCACACACACATGCAATTTTCATGGAATTTAAAATTATTTCATGCCAGAAACCACAAGCTGCCCTCTTTTTGCCCTTCGCCACATTCCTTTTGCAAAAAAAGTACACGATTTGAATTTTTTTTTATATTGTAGTTTACTGTTTGATGGCTATATTATCGCATTATTTTCGTTTATGTACAAATTTTAAATACAACTAAAAATACTAAATTAAATATATAGATTTCTCATTTATTTATCTAGTAACTAAATGTTTGTATATACTAATTTTTGCGTTCATTGGATTGTTTTTGTTTGTTTTTTTTTTTTTTAATATATATTTATAATACTACTATTTTATTCAGTTATCTATTAAATTTTTTGTATATACTAGTATGTGCATTTTTTCACAAATGTATGTACGTGTGTTTGGGTGTTTTATTTTCAAATTAAATGCACGCTTGCAATACTAATTTCGTTTACTATTCGCTAAGTAACTAAGTTTTAAACTGTTGCAGTAGTAGATTTTTATTATTTTTTTTTTATTTTTTATATTTTTATAATTTCAGTTTCTGTTTTTAGTTTTGTGTTGTTGTGTTACACGCGCAATGCACTTGAAATTTCACATTTTTTTAATATTTAACAAAAAGGAAAAAAAGTAGTTTTTCACACTTTCTTACGCACAAACTTTAACTTTAAGTATTTAAGCATAAACAATGTTAATAGTAATGTATTTAAATTAAATAGTTATTCGCAGAAATAGTTTACAAATTAAACAATTACTCACTATACATACATATACAGACATTTACAGTACACAATTGTTTATAACTACGTTTTACAAGAGTATGGTACAATATTTTTAATATTTCATATACATATATATATACTTATTTTTATATATATATATAAGTTTTAAATTATTTATTTAATATCACATTGAATTTGAAAAAGTGTGTGTTCAACAAAACAACGCGTTCAGCGAGACACACGCGTCCTGCTGCAGCTGATTGGCAGTAGTTTAAATATATATTTTTTTTAAATTATTTATTTATTTTTTTTTTAAATTAATTTTTGAAATTTTCTCTGCTGCGCGGACGCTTATGCTGCCGCCACACTGTTGCATACATAACTACATACTTGTACAACTCGATAGATTTTTTACATTTAGTAATAGCATAACTTTTTTATATAAATTTCATATAGTCTATACATATGTATGTGTGTATATATAAATATTCTTTTAACTCCTATGGAAAGTCTTTTGCTTCTCACATCGAAAATCGTTTCTGCTTTGCTTCTACTGCTACTTCTACAACATTTTTTTTTTTTTGCTTTATTTCACTTCCTCAGCTGCTTCGTCGTTTCGTTTTTGTGCGCTTTGGATATAGGTATAGTATATACATATGTATGTGTGTAGGGTATGTATGTACATATGTATGCACATATTCATATTATAAATAGGTATATACACGTTGTGTTGAAGGCATGGCTAATTCATGCATGTTGCGCGCTGCATGAGTCTCTACGTGCGGATGTCGGTATGTATTGTAGGTATGGGGGTATACGAATACATAAGTGTGCTTCGCGTGTTGATGAACATGTTTTCTACTGCATGATGAAACATATCTTTTTCTATATTACAATAAAAAGTTGCTTAGTACTTTTATGCTTTCGCGTTGGTCCGCGTTAAAGATGGCGGCAACCTCCTCGTCGTCGTGTCGTGAATGGCTTGCTTGCAAAGCTGCCTCAGTCAAAACTCTATACAAGCAGTTATGTATTTATACACATACATACATACGTACTTATAGTACGTAGTGTGGCAAATGGAAGTGGTGGTGTTGGTGTTGGTGGTGGTTGTTCGTGCTGGCTGTGTGTTGGCGAACAAAAAGCGTGCAGCAATAATAATAAAAACGACAACAAAACAACAACAATGCGCGAATGTCAGCACAATGGCACTTTTCAGTTGCGGTAAGTGCGCGCATTCAACTCACGTTAAGCGCTCAACCACAACAACCAGCTCGTCAACATGTCTGCTGCCCCTTCTACGTGTACTTCGTTGCAGCAGTGTTTGTTGATGATGTTGTAGTTGTTGCTGTTGTTGCTGTTGCTGCTTTGCTCGACGCAGTGTAGTGCTGTTTGTTTGTTGTTGCTGCAGCTTAAGCTTTTGAGGCTTACATTATACCAAAAACGCCTGTCCATTGTTCTTATTCGCCGCGCTTGAACTCCCTATTACCTCCGTTGCAATTGTCGCACCTGAGCCACTGCCATTGTCCGCTTTAGCAGCTGCTGCTGCTGCCGCCGCCGCCGCTGCAGCGGAAGTTGAAGCTTGCGGTTGGGGCGTTTGCGCAGCCGCAGATGTGGATTGTGTACTCGTACTCGCCTGACTCAAATTGCTACCGGTGCGCAGATGTACGGGCGCTTGTGCGACGGCCTGTTGTTGTTGTTGATTGGTCGCCATGGTGGATGTTGTCGCACCACCGCTTAATAAATTCGCCGATGATGGCGGTGCCTGTTGTGTCAGACACATTGATGGCCGCCACTGTTGCTGTTGCTGCTGTTGTTGTTGTTGTTGCTGCTGTTGTAGTTGCATGACCATCGCATGATGACCAGCCGCGCTTGTACGAGGGTTGTTCTGCTGTGCCGCATGATGATGTACGCGGTAGCTATTGGGTGCGAGTAATTGTTGTTGTTGCGGATGTTGTAGGGGATGATGTGGTTGGTGGGCATGATGTTGCATAAAGGTGGCCGCACTGCCGCCATTTGGTATCATAGATAGCGCTTCTTGTGGATCGTAAGCGCTATACTCTGACTCAATGCTGTGGTAGATATGCTCGGAGGGCGGACGCATTGGTATCGCATCGACAATGCGTGCGCCATGTCGGCTAGGGCGTGGCGAAGGTGTGGCTGTTGTAGCCGATGAATAGTTAGCTTCCATGTCCTCTTGATAGTAGGCGGGTGGTGGTGGCGCTTGACGGAAGATCATGCCTGGTGAGACGGGCTGCTTGAAACGTTCGTGATGATCCAGCGTGTAGTTGTTGCCGCGTGGCGATAGCTCAATTGGTATGGCATATCGCAGCTTCTCCCAGAAGTAACGATCACAGGTGAGCAGACGATTAGAGGGTACTGATTTTAGATATGGCGCAAGCTCGGGCACTTCCTCGGCCTCGGTGGAGACGTTTGTCTCTTCGATGATCACCAGTTTTTGTGCGAGTCCACGCAATGCCTCATGGAATGCATTACGGAATTCTAGACGATTCCACTCGGTTGACAGCATATTACGTGTTAGCACCAGTATGATTTTACGTGAGGCACGCGCAGCTTCGACAATCTGCAAATGACTTGCTTCAGGCGGCAGATCGCGTTGTTGTATGCATAGACGGAAGGGTGGGCGGCCGTGTTCTAGCTCGGCGGCAATATTACGACAAACAAACTCGTAATCTTTTGCAGAATGTAAAATTATAGCGTCATAAAGTTTGCCCGCATCCTCGAAACGTGGCTCACAAACACGTACGCCGTAGTGTGCGAAGAGCCAAACACGCACTGACTCACGGAAGACGAAAACAATGATCAGCACAATGATCAGGAAGATCAAGACCAAGACGGCGGCGAGTAGTGGCACATAGCCGCCTGAGATGTCTTGCGACGCCATATTGCTGGCACTTTCCAACAGCTCACTGCAATCAACACCATTCGAGGCAATCAAATCGAGTTCACGCTTCACACCCGCATCAACACAATATATGTCCTGTGCATCACGTATCACTATCGCATTGTCCGCAACGAATTGCGCCAACTCCTGCAAGAATTGGCAACGGCACGACCACGCGTTACGTCCAATAGTCAGTCCCTGTAAATTGTTGCGGTACTGCAAGCTGCTGAGCTGTACGATTGGCATGGCTGTCATACGATTATTATCGAGTCGCAACACCTTGAGCGACACTAGCGGCGCGAATGTGGTATTCGAGATGTGGGTCAGCAGATTATTGTGCAGGTACAATTCGCGCAACAGTGACAACTGACGGAATTCGTGTCCCTCCAGAGTTTGCAATTTGTTATTCTCCAAATGCAATGTGCGCACCATATTCAACTCGTCGAAGGTGCCATTCGGCACAGACATAACATTTGAGGCATTCAGGTAGAGCGCACGTAAATTTCGTTTGCCGGCAAACACCTGAGCATCCAGCACGGGTAAGTTGTTGCCATCCAAGTAAAGGTCTGTGACGTCGGCCGGTATGCGTGCGGGTAGATTAATGCGATTTTGTTTCCCACAGTCTACAATGTTTGTCGACCAGGTAGCGTCATGGAAACAGGTACAATTGTCAGGGCAGACCATTTCGCAGTCGCATTGTTCGAAATCACAGCAGTGGCACGTCGCCGGACAATGGGCGTCGTATTTGCAGACAAAGTCGCTGCTGCTCAACGCCGACAGTTGACGTATGGGCGCATTCCGACTGTGCGGCATTAGGCACTCAATGTTACCAAGATCAACAATGCGTGGATGCTGGCGGGTGGTAAGATTGTTAATGCGTTGTAGCCATTCCATTGAGCAGTCGCACTCGAAGGGATTGCCGCCTAAGTAAAACTCTGGCACTGGCTTATCGGTGCCGACTGGGGCGACGCGTAACGAATTTAGTGTGATCTTCGAAAGTACGTTAGCATAGAGATCCACGCGCGCTAAGCGTGTTTTGTCGACGAAAGAATTTGCTTGTATCTGATTGATAATGTTGTTGTTGATGAAGAGCAACTCAATCGAGTTCGGCACTGACATAGCACTAATCTCGGTGATGCGATTATGACTGGCGTCTAGTGTAGTAACGCGTATCTCTTCTTGTAGTTTATAATAGTTGCCCAACGCTTCAATGTAGTTGCCGTGTATGTCCAGCCACTTGAGATTCGACGGTATGAAGGCATAGTCGAACCAAACTAAATGATTTTCGGAGAGATTCAGCCACAACAGAGAGGCTAGCGTAGCGAAGATGCCATTGATATCGGTAAGGAAGTTCTTATCCAGACGTATGGCTTCGATTTCTTTGTTCGTATCGAAGGAACCCCGTTCGATGGATTGTATGCGATTCTTAGCCAGATTGAGCACAGTCAAGCGTGGTAGATCGGTGAACATGCCAACGGTAATATTGCCAATACGATTATCGATCAAACGCAGACCAGTAAGTTGGCTCAGATTCTTGAATGTGCCATTCTTAAACTCAGATATTTGATTTTCACCCAGATCAAGCGTCTTCAACATTGTCAGATCTTGCACTGCATCAGGCACGCCTACCAGCTGATTGGAGCTGAGATCGAGCTCCTTCAGATCAGAGCAGTTGCGGAATGCTTGCGACTCAACAATGCTAACTAGATTATTGTTAAGCGTCAGCTTTGTCAGCACAAACAAACCGTTGAAGATCTTATTATCCAGCGTATGTAAGCGGTTTTCAGCCAGATTCAGCGTATGCAAATTGTACAGTGGCAGGAAAGCGCCATCTTCAATGTGTCCAATCGAATTATTGCGCATGTCAAGTATTTGCAGAAAATACAGCTCCTTGAAAGTTTTAGCGCCCACACGTGTCAGCGCATTGTTGGATAAATTCAGCACAATCAAGCGTATCAGTCCAGCGAAGGTGTTATTGTCAATGTGATGGCTCGTCAATTGATTACCGCTCAAGTCCAGCACCAGCAGTTGCTCCAAACGATGCAATAAACCCTTTGGCAAATCATACAATTCATTGCCTTGCAGATGAATCTCACGCAACTCCTTATTGCCGGCAAAAGCATCGGCGGGTAAAGTCTCCAAGTGATTGTATGATAAATTTAGTATGCGCAGTGAACTCAAACCAGCCAACGCATTCGGTGCAAACGTGCTAATGTTGTTATGTTGCAAATTCAAATGCTGTAGGCGTCTCAAACGTGATGCACCCCACACATCGGGCAAGGCGCGCAGCTCATTATGTGAAACATCCAAAACTTGCAGTTCGGCGCCACCACTGGCGCCATTTAGTGTGCACATTTTCTCCGAGAAACCCAAATTCTCAGCGGAACGTATGCGATTCGCCGTCAAATTTAGCACTTGCAAATTTTGCATTGTACACCACACACCCTCCGGCAATTGGCGTATATTATTGTCGCTCAAATTCAACTCGTTTAGCTCGCGCAGACCCGCAAATGAGCCCGCAACGATTTCAAGTGATTTACCCGGTCCCCAGACAGAATTATGTGTCTGCACCGTGAGACGCTTCAGTGACATGAGACCATCAAAAGTGTTGGCAGCGATGCGTTGCATTTTACACGCATCCACTTGCAGTTCGGCAAGCTTTTGCAAACGCACAAATGCACTAGTGGGCAATTCGCTGGCGTGTAGCAGATCAGTGGAGCATTGTATCTCCAATCGATTGGCAGTTTCGGCGACTTGTAAGTCGAGCGGCACCAGCGGCTCGATAACGCGTAAATTACACTTGATATCGAGTGTGGTGCGCACGAATTCCCAGGAGCATTGTTGTGCATGCGTAGAGCTGCTGGTGAGGCTGCTGCTGAGTATGATGATGAGTAGGTAGATGAGGTGGCGGCGCAACATGTCGGCCGCTGTTGATATTGTTGATGTGTTGGCGGAGGAACGCATTTTGTTTATTTTTAATTTTTAGGTGAATTGTTGCAAGCGTGTTATAGTTGATTTATAGGCGTTTGTGTTGAGGACTTGGCAGTCACTCGTTTAATTTTTTTTTTTCAATGTTGTATTTGCTTTTTTATTTCTTTAATATTTGCAGATTTTCATTGCATTTACATTTAACAGATACTGTTGCAAGCACTTGGTTTCTGCACATGGCATACATGCAACATGGCGCACATTGCACTTTTTACACAGTATTAGCTTGTGTGTTGCATTTTTTGTATTTTATTATTTTTAAATATGTATTTAAATTTTTATTTTGATTTTTCAAAGTCACAGGCAATTTTGGCTGCCTTAACAGTTTTTTTTTCTACTTTTCAATGTAATCGCTTAAGTCAAACGCGCAAACCGTAATCCTTTGGTGGTAAATGCGAGCGAAGCGATTTTTTTCTGACACTTGCAACAAATGCTGTTGCACACTTCAAATTTTTCTTTCCGTATTTTTTTTTTGTATTTCTGGATAATTTTATTCGATTTTTTCTGTTTTAATTTGGTTTGTGTTCAGTAACATTTTTTTTAAATTCGCTAATTTTTCTTTTTGTAATAAGATTTTATTTTGTTTTTTAGATTTTGCACCATTTCATTTTCTCATTATCAACTTTGAATTCGAACGGTCGTTATAGCAGCGCGCAATATACCAAAAACAAAATGTATAAACTTCAACAACTATTTGATTGCTTTCTTTCCTTCAAGTCCGTAAAACGTGTTGTGTTCGTGCTTTCGTTCGTTTGTTCGCCAATATCAAGCGCGACACGAGCGAATATCTAATGGAATTCAATGAACAACTTTTACTTGAATACAAGAAACTTTCACGGAAGCGCTGCTATTTCAGAAAACCATGTTTACCGCTTAACGTTTCAAAGAGAACTGATTACAAATTTTGCTCGTTGCTAGTCTGTTGGCTCGCTACGAATTTTACCAAGTTATGTCTGCGCTGCTGCTGCTTGCCATTGCTTGCTGCTGCTACTTACCAAGATACTATTTTGCCTGCTGCTACGCCACTACACAACACACTCACTCCCTGTGTTTTCTGTTTCTCTATGTTTGTATGAATGTATGTGCGTGTATCCGCGTATCTGTGTGCTGCAATGAGCGCGTGAGCGTATAGTTGGAGTATGGAGTCGACGACGATGGCGAGAACCAAACAACCAAACAGTTAGTGAGGGAGCCAAGCAAAGCAACAAAGTCACCACACACACAAATAACAACAGCCGAGCACCATACACACAAACACGAATACTAGTAGAGCGGCAGAGCAGCATTGACTCTATGGGGAGCACGTTAACAAAACACTACACAAACAATAAGCAACAACCAAATGCAAAGCAGAAATGTCAGCAGTCGAAGAATAGAGTTGAGCAGAGCAGAGCAGAGAATGAGTAGCAGTGTGAGTATGATGAGTATGAAATTGTATTGAGTTGGGGGAGCATATGCATGGACGCATGAATGCATGTAGTAGAAAATAGTGAGAACAAGAAGTAAAAACTACAAAAACAATAACATAATATGTAATTTTGTATGCATATACATATGTATGTAGGTAGGTACTTCTGCTAAGACTTTGAGCTGCTTGCGTTGTTTAGCGAGTAAGAAAGCTGCGCGAACGCGAAGTACTTACATGCATATACATATGTATGTATATACGTACATGTGTACATAAAAATGAGTAATGTAATTATGTAGGAGAGCAAATGCAATAAAGAGTACAGTAAAGGATTTTAAATTTTTATTTTATCGCTAAGTAAAGAAATTTAAAAAATCGATTATAAGTTTTTTATATTTTTGTATTCATATTGTTTGTTTAAAACAATATTATTTTTAATAATAAAACGAGAACTGTCACTAGTTTAAGCCTGCAAATGTTAATGTCAGATAAGAAAACGCTAGCAAGCAACAATAAAAACAGAAAATACAACAGCAAATTTAAAAAAGAGAACCAAAGGCAATGAGAAATAAAAGCAGAAGACCATACATACAGACATATAAGCATATATGTATATGTTAATGTATAAATGAACAATAAAACATATGCATTGCACACCCTGCTGCCTCTGCCTTTACTTCTTTCTGTACATATGTCCAACCAACATGCAATGCCGCGGCGGACAGCGACTGCGCTGCTACGTTACTTTTCTCAACTCTCAGCAGAATTTTGTACTCAACAGTAACAACACCAAGAGCATAGAAGTGCAACAGGAATTGCATGCGTGTAAACAAATTCATATACCAATTAGAATCTGTGTGTGTGTGTGTGTGTGTGTGTATGTTATAACACCAATACAACTGTATTGGCATATATGTATATGCATATACATATACGCAGCGTATGCGCTCAAAAAGTAGGGGAAATATGCATTTGATTGCATATGAGAGCACAACTCATAAGTGACAGCACAAATGCATTCACATGTATATACATATGTGCACATGTACACATGTACGTACATATGTATACATACATGTTTGTAGGCTTGTCCAAACAACATCTGTGGTATGTTGCTCCCATGCTTGTAGACATAAAAATTCATATCACATTCCATACGTTTGTCAACAGCTTCTAACATTCTCTCAGCGAGCGCGGTTAGCTCTCTCATACTTGCAATCGCTCTCACTCTCTCTGTATCTTTTGACTTTAGTATTTTGTATCGAAAAACCGGCCGGCTACAAAACACAAACACACTCACGAGTTAACCTGTAAGTGCATTGCATGGTAGTGACTGCTCAAACGCTGGCTTACGAATTGTCATTGCATTCTTTTGAGAAATTTCTGTGTTTCTGCGGTGTGTGGCTAAACACATTTTTTACGAGTTTACAGGCAAGTGCAAGTGGCAGGAGGAAATTGATTTGATGAATTTTGACAATAAAAAAATATTAATTCGTGTATGGTAATAAAAAAATAAATAAAATTGAAAGATGTAAAATTTTTTGTAATGAGAAATAAATTTAGTGAATAAAAATAGTAAAAAAAAAAATACTTAATTGTGTTTTAATAAAATCTGAGTTGACAGCGGCAAAAAATACTGCACTGTTTTCAATCCTTTATTTTAAAGTACTAATTATCTCTGATAAAGTCAGACCTTTTTAGAAGTAGAAATGTGGAATGTGATAAAACGATATTAGAATTAACCTGAGTTTTTTAACTTACATTTTTTGTATTATATATTGATTAATCTTCAGGAAATTTTTAAAAAATTAGTATTTTTGATATTGTGTTGATATAGTGACAAAAGGAGTGCTTTTGAAGATTTTTAAATTATTCGGACAAAAAATGTTACGTTTTAAGCGATAATTATCTATAATATTGTGCCTGATCGAAGCTAATCTCTACATTTGAATGAAAAAAACTTTTATTATGTGACAAAAAGCTGTATAATTTTTATTAAAATTTTACTTCCAGTTATACTGGACACCAGTTAATAAAATATAAAATTTTGAGAATAAAACCATATAAAATTTGCTCTGGGGCGCTCAAAAGCTTTCTGATAAGTTTCGTTTGACTCGAAAAGTGTTTGTCCGACAAATTTTCAAAAATTTTAGAGAATTTTTGTCTGTGTGTATTATTTGTTTTTTTATATTTTAACTATATAAAAATAGTTTTTCCAATTTTTTTAGCTATTAAAAATTTTTAAACATATCTTTAAAAAAATAAACAAATGTTTTAGTGCATTTTGACATTCATTATCAAAAAAAAAAAAATAATAATAATATTAACAATTTTTTAATTAAAATAAATTTTAATTTTACCTTAATGTTTAATTTAACAGGTTTTGTGAAAACTTTGTAGAATTTAGCAAAATAACGAAATAATAAAATTAAAAAAAAAATATTAAAGTAAAATATGCACTTTAACGCACAATTCCAAGTTGAAATCGGCAAGCACGTTTAATTTTTTTTTTTGTATAAATAAAACCATAATAATTTGAAAATATTTAATGTAAATGTCTTTCACATTAAAAGTAATTCTGCCAATATTAGCGTGTGAAAATTTTCGTTTTAACAATAAAATAACAATAAAAATTCAAAATTAAACATAAATTTAGTTTTTATTATGCTCAATGTTTATTTATTGATATTTTTCAATAATAAGAAAATTTAAAGTGCGTGCTTTGCATGAATATTGCATTATCAGTCATTCTGCGAAGTACTAAACAACAACAAATATATTTACATTGCATCAAGGCTGCTCCCACTACTCACTGACACGCACACACACGCACTTACGTACGTACAACGTCATTTGCTATAAAATATTTTACAACCTTTAAAGTAACCATAATACGCGCGTAGGCAATTATAACAACAGCAAAGTTACACCGTTTATAGCCGAGAATACAACAACTTATAAAATTACTGAAATCTTAAGAAAATATTTGCACAAGAGTACTAACTATTTTAATTAGACAAGTGATAAAAGCCGAGTTGCAGCACTTACAAATTGAAAATAATATAGATTTCGTGGAAAATGTGTAGGCTTGGCAGAGCAAAAGCTATTTTTGAATGAGTAGTTAGTTGAAGGCGTGAATGAGAAAATGTTGCTTGAAAATTGTTAAGCTGGAAGTAAAGATGTAAAGTTGGTGGTGATGGAAAATTGTTTTGAAATTTTTGTTGTAATTTTGTTTAAAGTTATCGGTCAGTTAAGGGAAGATAGTGAAATTTTCAAAGGCAAGCGGTTTTGAATGCGAAAATAACAGAAAGAGAAATTTTTATAATGTCACACGGGACAATTAAAGTAAAAAAATGATATCTAAGACAGTTTCTCCTACTTTATTTTGATAATCTGCTTCATTTACTTATTTTAATGAGTGCTAAAATAACTGCTCATGTATTTGCACGGGACAAAATGTTTTAAGAGAAACAGAAATAGTGCTCACTGTAGTCTAGGGTTTTAGGTCCGCATTTTGACCAGACAAATAACTAAAATTATTTAAAAAAAAAATATTTCTAAATACGCAAAATGTGCCGGCTTCTCTGAATGGAAAAGAAATTAGAACTTCTTTTAAAAATCCATCAAATGCACGAAGATAGCTCAAAGCTTTAGATCCCTAGCTTGATACACACCATAGCTCATCCGAGCATTTTCGGTTTTTAAGCATGAAGAATCCTTGGTTTTGCATGAAAGTTTTCAGTATAAATTTTTTAATGAAAAGAACGATATTCCAGCGATTTTTAAAGTAAAAAAAGGATTAGTTCATTCAGGAATACTTTGGACTTTTCAATAGATATCCACTGTAGGTAAAAATTATATTAATATCAAAACTCATATACTCAACAATTCCGCAAGTCCTTGAACTCAATTAAAATGTACTAAACTTTTCATTAAACTTCATTCACTTTATTTGAAACTCTCGTTATTCTCACATAAGGATCTAACCCAACACGGAGTGGTACTTCTCTGCACACAACTTTCTTAATTTTAATAATTCTTTATAATTTAATAATGAAACTTGGCTAAACGACTGCAGCTGCAATTAAACGGTCACCAGCATCGCATTGCCGAGGACCAACAGTAATAAAAGGGCAAAACAAGCAATAAGCAAGCCCCCACACTCCTCATCCAATCAGCCACTCCTCAGCCACATGGCGTGTACATAAGTGCAATGAGCCGTTTACTACTTTGCTTTTACTTGCAATGCAGCGCCAAAGTGACAACAATTGTTGCACCAGCAGGCATAAAATAAACCAATAACAACAGTGGAAACAGCAACAACAACAATAAGCAGAGCTGGCAGTAATAGTCCACACAACTAAATTGAGCCACAACAATAACACCAAATGCAATAATAACAAATAACCAGCGAAGCAAAGAAAGAAAGACAGAATAAGAGCAAAATGTTGCTAAAATAAAAGTTGGCAAAGCAAAACAGCGCAGCGCACCGCAGCGCAGCCACGATGATAGCCAACGCGGCTAAACAGCGCCAACATGGAGCGCAGACACAATGTGTTGTTGAAGGCAACAGGCGATTTCCGTGCGCCTTTCCGCTGTGATTTCCTGCGACTCCATCAAAATGCTTATATGCCTGTGTGCCTGTGTGCTTGTATGAATGTGTATTTGTTTAGCTTCGTATCTACGCAAACTCGTCCAAAATTCGTTCGTATATCGACTTAATAGCAACAGTTGCAAAGTCAGCGGAAGTTGAGAGTCATGCGAGCATTCTGAATAAATAATTCTGCTGCCACTGCTCTTCTGTTGGCATAGTACTGTTAGAATACTCATTTGTACAGCATGTGAGAGCGTAAGAACGACGCTGCTAAATCATATGTTCGACACAACAGAATGTTGGAGTCAACAGAACCAGAACAGTAGCAGCAACACGTGTGTGCGGCATCGCAGCACCATTGTGGGAGGGCATGAGGCGTAAGGCAAAGCTAATGTTTGTAGTGGGTGTGCGGAGTGAGGGAGAGTGGGAGTGTTTTGTATACAAACATTTGAAATGTTGAGTAGTTACGTACTGTTAATTGCAGTTTTATCATGCTAATGATTTTTAAATAAATAAAATAAATTAAATAAATATAAAAAAATACCATTATATGTAGCTCGTTATGGGCTCTAGTTTTGGTCAGGTCAACATCCAAACTTAAAAAAAATTCGACGATGCCAAACCCAACGAGTACATTTATGACATGAAAGAAATCCCTCCATTTGTAGCTAAACAGCAAGCTGCCCGAATTAGGGGAGAGATTTGTCAGGGTGAAATGGGAGTGGTGCATAAACAGGCCAAGCTCACTAACCATCTCTGCTGAACGTCAGGTCCACAAAAGCTAGAATGCATAACCCTTCAGTAACAAAAAGGTATCCGTCAAGACTGAAGATCATTTAGTGTTACCTAGGACATACTAAGAAGAAATGAACTACAATGAACTTCTTTACAAATGTAACCAAGTCAAATGCATAGAGCAGCTGCGCAGATTTGTTTCCGAAGCTTTTTGACGACTTCGGGCTCAAACTACTAGATCGGTGTAGGTACTTACAACCGCGAAATCTCTTTAGTATCACGTCGAAAATCAAGAGAAGCAAGTCTCCATCAACTTTGGGCTCATGCTTCTAACCGCTCTAGGGATTTGCAAATGGTAAGTATCTCTTGAAACCATGCAAACTATTCATGGAAACATGAAAATGACATTATATCGGCGATTACTGGGAAAGGCAATGCAATTACAACTAAACGATTCGGTGGCGGAGCTTTTTGAAGAAATCTACCTACCGCCGGCAGGACGTTTGTAAGCAACTCTGCGTGTAAAGTAGGTACTACGAGCAGCGATATATACTGCTAATACAGAGAGGCAGGCATGAGTTCGATGTCAAAACTTCTCTGTGTCTGCCCGGCCTTATCCAGAGCACTACTCAAATATCTAAGGGTTTCGTAGTTCAGAGTATTTGAGTGGGCTTAAACTTCACAAAAAGTGAACTCTCAGAATTTGTATCCTGAAATAGATTGAACCTCCATGTGACACTACAAAAGACCAGAAATTCAACCAGTGTAACCTAAATCAATGTGAACATTTTTCCAGTTTCACTTTAGCTCGTGGGGTCCAACTCTGCCGGGGGTGGGGTCCAACTCTGCCGGAATGAGTATTGGGATCTAAGTGTTAATTGGAAGGACGAAAAGTGACTCCTCTAATTTTCAAAGACACTTCTAAGAAAATGTTTACCGTTAAAAAAATAACAAAAAAATTAATTCAAAGCTTCTTGTAGTTATATATATTCCTAAAGTTATTTTATTAAGCTCCCTTTCCCTCTCTTTGAAATGCAAATGTTGATGAAAGCAACAAAAAGAACTAACAACAGAAAAGGAAAACTATTTTAATGCAATTTTAAGTACTACTTAGTAGTAGCAATCGGAACAGGAAGTATTAAAAGCAACAGAGTCAAGACAAATAACAAAGCAAATGAGCAAGCAGCAACACTTTCCCTGCCAAAAGACCCCTCGTGAAGTTCCGTTCTTCTCCAAAGCACTGACTGAGGAAGTAAACTGGAAACTGCGCAAGGTAAGGCTGGCACCCGCGTGAGGTACGATGGGCGTACATTAACATTAATAAAACATAATGAGCGCAAAGAAAAACTAAAAACAGCAGAAATTTCATAGAAATGAGCAGCAAGGAAATCAAACAAAAAAGTGGGAGAAAACTGCATAAGTAGTTGGCGCGAGCCGGAAAAGCTTTTGATTAATTCGGCAAACACTATGGAAAGTAGTGAAACAAGCAGGCAACACCAACAACAACAAATATATTACATTTGCAAAAAGCAACCGCGACAAAGGTGCAAACAACAACAAAAACAGCAATGCTGGTATTTATGTACATACATACACAAATACATACATATGTATATATGTACTTCAAGATTTTAATAAAAGAACAAATAATTATGAAATTGAAATTCTTGTTTTTCTCATATATACATACATACATATATGTAAGGCAACTTAAAAATCGCCCGCTACAATAACAACTAGTGCAAAGACAATGTTTCTCATTCGTTACAATTAATTTAGAAAGCTAGAAAAAGTCAGCAACAGATGGCAATTGAAGTGAGAAGAGGATGCGATGGAGCATGTGGGAGTAAGAAGTTGAGATAATTTTTTGAGCGAAATTAGTTTTGAAGCTATTGTATGGTATATGAGCGACGGCGAGGGGGAAGTGACTGCATTTGGTTGTGGTAAAGTCTTTAACAAAAAACATTACCAAAATAAATAGAGCAACGAAATTCCACGCAAAAACATTTCATTTGTTTAAAAAGGGGAAAAAACATTTTAAAGCAGTAAGATGGGTAGAAATTTTTCTTTGAACTGCAGCATGCAAGCAACAGCTTGTTTTTACATTTAAAATTATGTGACCCGAAATGTACTAGTTTGTAACTAGTTTTCTTTTGATCGAAAATTAACTACTTGCTAGCGGTGATAAATAAGAAAAAAATACTAGTTAACGACTAGTTTATTAATGAACGAAAATGTACTAGTCCCAAAAAGATCGAACTGTTAACAGTTTAATATTTAAAATTAATATTTTATTTAACTAGTTTAACGATTTTCTTTCGTCGGCTTAATAATTCTATATTCCAGGAGCTTTTGGACCTAACCTCTCGTACCATGAGAGTTTATGAGTAGCGAACCTCGCCCTTTTTTTTATTAGATATGAGTCTGATATTTAACTTCCTTCGACTTCAATTGATACACACTCTAATAATACATATGTATGCATGTATATATGAAATGAGAAATAACACAATCACCCTGGAATTTCTACTTCCAGAATTCCGCACTATAAAATATTTGTGTCGACAATTTTACGGTATATCTGTCATCGATAGCGTTTCTTGTACCACGATGTGCAAACGATAGCAATTTTCGCTTTGTTGCAAGTGCCAAACAGTGGCAGTGCATAAAAGTAATGCGTGCCGCATAAGGGAAAACCAAGAAAACAGGCACACAAACATATACTCGTACACGTATATATATAATATATCTACATACATATGTACAGACAAATATACATATATACGTATATACATTGTGTAAATGCTACAATTGGCATATTGCATTATATTTCTCGTACACTTAGCAAATAGCAATAAATCGTTCAACAACAGTAGCAGTAGCAACAACAACAACAACAACAATAACAACAACATCAGCCACACTTGAGCTTATTGTAAATGCAAAATATGCCACTTGACAATATGCAACGATGCAACACAGCAACTGCAACAACAACAACAACAACAATAGCAACGCTAGCAATGGAAAGCGACAAACGACAAACGACAAAGCTCGACAACAATGCTGATGAAAAACAATAAGTAGCGACTAAGTAAATAGCTAAGAACCCAAAGGCCGTATTTGCAAAAAAATAAAAACAACAACAACAACAATGTTATAAAATGCATAGTATAAATGCAACAACCACTAGAAAACAACAACAGCAGTCAAGTGTATGCGTTCATGTTAAGTATTATTTAGAAGTGTGTAAGCGTGTATGTAGGTATGCGCGTATGTATGTAAGTAGTATGCAGAAGCGATTGCAACAAAAAAAAAATTTGCATTCACCACACTTTATGCCACACTTGCCAATTGCACTGCCCCACAATCAATAGCCATGAATGCGTTTGAGAGCAGCAGTAGCAGCAACAGCAGCTGAGGGGAGAGCGGGGTACTCATGGAGTTTACTTACCTACCTACGTACATATTGGCCACTGAAGTAGTAACTAAGAGCTTATGGTAAGTACTCCTCGGTATGTGCGTACCTATAAACATAAGTGAGGCGACAAAGCGTTTTATGGACATACAATTTTTTTATGGTTGCCTTTTGAATATTTTGCAATAGTTTTTTTTTTAATTTTAATTTTTTATTTTTTTGATAAATTTTATTTTATTTTATAGATTTTTTGCATAAAAATATATACTTACGTACATATGTATATACAAAATTATTCTTTTCAATTTATTTATTGTATTCCTCTGTATGCGGGTTCAGTCACACGACCGCCACTCAAGTGTATATGCACTTATGGTACATAAATGCTCATACATATGTATGTACATATGCAATATAGAGTATACGTAGCCCGCATAAGCATATTTGAAGGCGTTTTATAAAAAGTAGCAGCAACAAGACTACTATATTACAAAAACGACATTTGTGGGCAACCCTTTTGCTGTAGTCAAGTTGAAGGCGCAAATGGACCTAATTTTGCTCAACAGTGCCAAAAGTCTAATGTAACGGTTGAACTTTAGAGCTAAAAGCTTGTAAAAGAAAATTGAAAAGGTTGCCACCTAATGGAAAATTTTAATTCAATTATTTATTATAAAACTGACGATTGAATACAGCATAAAATATATTTAAACATTGAATAAAGAAATAAGTAAAATCTGCACATGAAAATTTATACATGAGTACTGTTTGAAAGGTTGCCATCTGTTTCAAAACTTTAATTCAACAAAATTAAGAAGAAAGTCAAATTTCAAAACGTCAGCATCAAAATGAAGGGAATGGAAAAATTTTAAAGCTAAAACTTTTTTATAAAAGGGTTGCCACATGTTTAAATATTTGAATTGAATAAAAATTCATTGAAGTGAATTGCTATCCATTAGTCCGTTAGTAGTGTTAAAAGTCTGAAGTTCTATGAAAATTAAAAAAAAAATTATTCTGAAAAAACCACCTGGTGGAGGAGAATGGACAAAATGAAAATATTGATACCGTTTTAAAATTTTTAAGGCAATAAAACATTAAGAAAAAATATATTTGCTCAAAGAACAAAGGAGTTCGAGAATATTTGACTTTTGAATTTTTTTTTCACATTAAGGTTGCCACCTATTTGGAATTTTTATTCCAAAAAAAAAAAAAAATACAAAAATAATATAAAAGTTTTATTGAAATCTGCAAATTAACATATTAAAAACAAATTAAAAATTTTCCTTTCAAACAATGGTTTATTGTTAAACTGAGAGCCAAGGTGAAAGTAATCAAAATAAGACAAAAACATAGACTTTTTAATCGCTTTTGAATTGGAATATCGACAATTAATTGAATAATTTCATATATATATATAGGAAGGTATCCCTACTATGTCTAACGATTAATTTAAGCTACTCTCTTTGTACTGAGATGACTTTATCGCTGTTATAATCAAAAATATATATAAATTTGTATTTACGTATATATACAAGTATGAGTATTCGATGAAATAACCACTTAACTACACTAAACAACTACACTGAAACAGCCACTTAGTGACAACAACAACAACAGTATGTATCAAGATTTTAATACAAATACATATGATATATACATAACTTTATATATAAAATTCAAATAACCTACAAAGATATATAATGTTTAATTATACTAGTACTGAACTGGTATAAAAAAGACGCATCATCATCATCATCAATATTTGAGGTCAAAAATTTTTTTCTTTGAAAATAAATAGAATTAGTCCCGAATGTCCGCAAGACCAAGAAGGAAGTATAGAAGTGGGAAGAGGGTAGAGCGGGGCGCGTCAAGCGGTAAATCAGACCGCCCGAGTACTTTAATCGCCTTCTTCTCGAAACCACGTATTTTCAACTGGGTGACTTATGGTCTTATTTAGAACCTATTGAACTTATCAACATAACCTAAATGGCATTTTAATCCTAAAATGTCTCTCTATGATCGGTACTACAACCAAAAATATTTATTGTTATTTATAAGTCCGCCACTTTTTTTTTTTGTTTTTTTGGTGAAAATGTTTTATTGTAGTTCCGGCCATAGCCAATGTGATAGAGACGTGTTTCAGCAGTAATTTTAAGAGCCACCATTTAAAAAAAAATTGTTTTTTTCAATTAATGTATTTATACGTCTACTTATCTACAAAGACTTTGATTTATAAATATTTTTTTTTTAATAAATAAAATTTTTTTGAAAACCCCTGTCACCAAATCAAGCTCAAATTTCGCAACCAAATAAGCTTAACATGCACAAATGAACTAGTATATTACTGGTATGACACTGATGCATGATCAGAAATTTCTACATAAATCGTCATTTAAAAATGGCGAAGTTGCTGGGATGGAAAAGTGATTGAAAAGGTACAAGTTGCCATGCAAATGCAAACTAGTAACATTCTAGTTCCCAAACGATAACCTTCCCTGCCTGCTGTGTGCGCGTGTAGTTGAATAATGCACGTTTAAGAGCAGCTTTTAGATGTTTTATCGCAAAATAACCAAGAACTTCAGACACAAAGTGCATATACTGTTATACATATATTTAACTAAAACAATATACTCGTAAGTATATATTTATGTATGTATACTTAGCAATATTTGATAGCATATCACTTTATATACATCTACAGTATATTTATGTGTGGATGTACATATATGGAATGCAATATTTTACAAGTGCACTCATACACGTATATGCATAATATCTACAACAACTTAGACTATCAGCAAAACTGCTTCCAAGGCAACTTCTATAGACCAAATACACATGCATATGCAAACTAATATAGCTTAAAATTATCACATATGAATATAATATACATACCTATATACACTCATATATATAAATATTCGACAGACACTTGTCTATTGTCTTCTGCCAAGCATAAATTAAATTCGAACACTGTCATTAGCAGCGTGTTGTTGTATAGCAAATTTCTCCTTTAACACATATTGGCATATAAATATATATTTATATAACACACATATATAGCATACATTTTCGCATACATTCTCAACAGTATTGCTCTACTGAATTCAGGTTAATTATTTTATAATAGTTTTTTTTTATATTTCAGCTCCATCGTTAAGTAAATTTTGCTATGAGATTTTGTTTAAAATTTGATAGACAAGTATGAAATTGGTTGAATATTTTGAATAGAATTTAATAGAATTTAATATTAACACACACTCATGCAATTGGCGATTATGTCTCGATAACTTGAATGAAAGGAAAACAAAAGTCAGTAGCTTTTGAGCCAAGCTTTAAATGTTATTCACAGGCAGTGATGGAATTCATCGAATTCTACTCAAAATGTTCAAATTAAAAACTTTTCTTGTATTATAATATATTCCACAATGTAGGGTAAAGTCTTCATAGTAATCAACTTGGTCCTATTTTCTTTGATTGAGAGCCAACTACGTTCAACTGAAGAGGATTATTTGGAAGAAAGCCTTACAGCTGTTTTTGGTATAGAGTTTCAAAGCAAGAAGTAGCCCCTGATTGATTGTTGTAAGACATTGATATCGGGCTTAAGAGAGAGACATATGAAAATCTCAAGCCAAGGGAGAAGTATTTTTCTTCGCTTGCCCTTGTTTGATGGTAAGAACATAAGTCCGGTGTGAAGTGGCGAATAATCTATCTCAATTGTAACCTTCAGAGAAAAGGTTATTGATCTTATACTTTATATCATGAACTCTGAATGAAAATCCTTCTTAGAGTAAGCCCATTTGTCATATGTATTACATATGTGGAGTACCGTGAAAAATCTGCCATTATCGCAAAACCATACTTGTGAACTTATGCCCATTGAGAGCTGGAAAGTTCTAGAGGAGAAAATTTCCAGCATACGGAAGAATTATCTTTGTTAAGAATATCAAGACGAAGCCAGCGAAAAGAAGTTGCCTCACTGGCTAAGAACAAGATTCTTGCTTTCTTTACACCCTTTTCCGAGAGATAATTCTATCCTTTAGTGAGATTAAGAGATCGGTGCTTTTTCTGTACACTATACCCGAAATCAGTCTATCACATTTGTAAGATAACAGTCTTTGCTGTAACGACTATTTGCCTCGCTTGGTTATCTGTACTCTGCTGAACACTTTTACCTGTTTCCACACGTGCAACAGAGATGGTTTGGCACCTCGCTGAGAAATTCTGCTCCCATAAGACCCGAATGTTTTAGTATCAGCATACTCATTCTGTCGGAACTGATAAATTTGTAGACTTTGACCTTCCCGATAACCCGCTGGCCCTCAACCCCGGTGAAATTAAACATAGCGCTGATGCTTGGTTCTATGTACTGGAGTTTTTAACCAGCTAAGAGCTCTCACCTTAACAGTGAATTTACGTGAAACTCCTAGTAATAATGGATTAAGAGACACGCCACGTGAGGTGCTATATTATTCTACTTCAATTTGGATCGGGGTTGCACAAAAGCGTGCAGGCTACCTTTAGTTTTTAGTTCCTTTGCATTGTCACGCGAATATTTTCATTTTCACATACGTGTATACTCATACACCCACTTTTCTTCTTCTTCTTCTTTATTGGCGTTGGCACCGCTTACCCGATTATAGCCGAATCAATATAGGAGCGCCTCTCTTCTTTTCTTTTCGCTGCCTGGTGCCAGGTCAGTCTTCACTTGATCCTTCCAACGGAGTGGAGGTCTTCCTCTTCTTCTGCTACCACCAGCGGGTATTGTCTCTTCATTCGCTGAACTATGTCAATATCATCGTATAGCTCGTACAGCTTATCGTTCCATCACCTGCGGTATTCACCGTTGCCAATGCGCAAAGGACCATAAATCGTTCGCAAACTTTTTCTCTCGAAGGCTCCTAGAGCCGACTAATCAGATGTTGACATCGTCCATGCTTCTGCGCCATATAGTAGGACTGGTATGATGGGCGACTTTTAGAGTTTGGTTTTCGTTCGTCCAGAGAGGACTTTACTCTTCAATTGCCTACTTAGTCCAAAGTAGCATATGTTGGCAAGAGTGATTCTGCGTTGGATTTCCAGGCCGATATCGAAGTTATGACTGTCACCAGTGACGTGGGAGCCGAGTCGCGATTGCGATGACTGCTGGTTTGATGACAGGAGATATTTCGTCTTATCCTCGTTCACTGCCAGACCCATATCCTTCGATTCTTTATCAAGTCTGGAGAAAGTAGAACTCACGGCGCGGTTGTTGAGGCCAATAATGTCGATATCATCGGCGTACGCCAGCAGCTGTATACTCATGTACCTTCTCTATTTAACTCTGCAGCTATTTTCTCCAGCATTAAATGAAAAAAGTCAAACGATAAGGAATCATCCTGTCGGAAACCTCGGAGAGGTTCTTCCCGATCCTGACTCGTACACCCACACACATACCATATAAATTTCAATCAATTAATTATTATAGTAAAAAGATTTTATGCGCATTTATAGCTTACTTTTTACTTACCAAAACTTTTAAAAAACATTTTCACGTTCCCATACGCAGTGTTTTCCAGATTTTTATTGCATAAATTTTCAGACGCTTGTGTGTGCTTCAGTGCTTGATAAAATTTTTGCATACCAAAATCCGACTTCTGGCTTTTTAACTTAGTTTCCCATTGTGGGTTTCGAATATTTGCATGTATATATTGTATGTATGTATGCATGTGTTCAGTCTACATATTTGTGGCCTGCATACCTAGAAATATTATATATACAGATGTACATACATATATGTGAATGCTTGTGGCTTGTCCATATGTTTGTGCGTTGTTGCAACATGTCTACGGCATAACTATGTCAAGCATATGCAATCAAATTAAACTCAACAAAATGCACTCAACTGTGTGGCAAGCCCCAACCGCCGCTGCTCGAACTTGCCGCAGGACACACACACACATACACACACAAAGAGATTTCAGCTAAATTATTGTTTTACTCACATACATACAAACATATATGCATATTTTTTTTTTGTGTATTTCATTCAAGCAAACCGACCCGTTTAGTTAATACAGCTGACCGCTTTGTCCTCGTCCTCGTCAGGTTCGCTTTACCATAAGCGCCACAGTTCCAGCTTTTAAAGCGTGCGCGCGCGCGCATCAATTTTACGCAAAAACAAAAATTAAAAAAAATATTATTGAAAGCCAAATGGTTGTTGCTACCTTCGCATTCGCATTCGCATTTATGTATATGAGCATCCAATTTTTTATGAGCCCACTTTGGTCACTCTTTTTTATTAGTGACTGAATAAAAAATAAACTCCTGCTGTTGCAAGCGCAACCGACAAAAATTGCATTCAAATGTGGCACACAAAGCCAAACAGCGAATAACCAGGCTGGGTAAGCTAAAGTAGCAGTTGTTGTTGTTGTTGTTGCTACCACTGGCAAGCGCTTAATTGAATTAGAAAATGGCAATGGGTCAAGCGCACATGTTGCTGCCACAGCCAGCCGCACAGACCAAGAGTCATAGTCAGCGTCGT
Source organism: Ceratitis rosa (assembly GCA_037013455.1). Lineage (NCBI taxonomy): Eukaryota > Metazoa > Arthropoda > Insecta > Diptera > Tephritidae > Ceratitis > Ceratitis rosa. The sequence continues at coordinate 25,115,807 of JAWMAG010000013.1, read as the reverse complement.
CAGCTGACTGTCCTTGTCTCGCAGAGTTGGTCTGGCTAACTTTTTAGGCAGCGACTGCGGCTGGTGCTGCTGCTGCTCTGACTTCAATTGCTTTGACTTTGTCTAATAATCTCAGCCTTTAAAAGCAGTTAACGATCGCTACTTACTTGCTTTTTCCGTCTCTCCACTCCTCTCTATTCCTCTCTACTCCTGCGACTTTCCATACATTTTTCATAAATCGCAGTTTTGAGGACGAAATTTTCATTGGATTTTGGACAGAGCACCAAAGCTGTCGCTGGCAATTGGATGACTTTGTTGTACGGGCATATACTCGTATGTATGTACATATGTATGTCGAGTTATATTAATACATATATTTTTTTATTTGTAAAATTAAGTATATGCAACATCGTTGTGGCATGCAACTTTCGTACCACTGACACGTTTGCATAATTTTCTTAAAATTACTGCGAGATAGTCGCACACAACATACAAACAAACATCCATGTGAGCACAAGCATACATCCAACATATGAAAATAAACTCGCCACAAGCTCCAGCTTCCAATAGCTTTTTTCAGCTTCAAAATTGTGTGCATATTTTAAAATTAAAAAGCAATTGAATGCAGAATTAACTGCCGATATTTGAATATTATATTTTAGTATATATGTACATATATATATTAGGTGTAGTAAAAAGAAATCCATTATTGGTTTATTATTGAATGATTTATTTTTTTCTTTTCCTATCCAGCCTTATTCAAATGGTTCCACACGGTATTTTTGTGCAATCTTTAGCTCTTGGGCAATCGAAACAGTGCTTACATGGCGGTCGGACTCGGCAATGTCCATGATTTTGTGGACATTTTCGACGACTGGCCTTCGTATTTGCTCTTCCCCAGTGTTCATTATTGACGCACGTTCAAACAAAACTCAATCAAACAATCACAAAAGTGTCAGAAAAGGTTTTTTAGTACGAAGTGTCATCTTTCTAACGATATCTAGCGGAACCCGATCGGACTTAGACAGACTTAAGTAACTCACCCGGACAGCGGAAAATATCTTTCGTGATCCATTATTCAATAACTACCCGCTAACACATCAGTGCAAGGGTTCACCGATACCTTCCCTCACAGTGGTAGACCATGCTTTTTTTGTGGAATTGATAAGGATTTACTCTGAGTTTGTAACAGCACTGATGGCATCTTGATGACACTGAAGGGATGTGGTACTACAGACCAACATAACTTGTATCCTGACGAAGTCGAGCAGCTACAGCAGAATTTGCAGAAGTAAACGGTCATCCGATCAGTACTCGCAGACATTCCAAAGGCTCCTTACCTTCCGTTCTTGTCTCGTCCAATATATTTCGTTGTGCTAGCATTAAACCTCTGCTCAACGCGCAATTCGCAGAGGATTTGAAAGACTTTCAAAGAGTAGTTCAATTCACAGGTGAAAAAGAACAAAAAATCAAAAGGAAATCGATTTCTTAATAAGCATTTTGCTAAAATTGCTCATCAATATAAGAGCCTTAATTGCGAATAGTGAACGTTTAGACATTTTTTTTTACAAAAATTCAGCTGGAGCACTCAAGCGTATGGAATGCGAGTATAAAAAAAAAAATGAAATACAAAAAAAAAAAAAAAAAGAATCGATCCTCAGCACTTTTGGTCAAGTCATGCACATAAATTGCTCTATAATTTTATTTTTACAGCTTCTAAAGAGGCGGCTGTAAATCTACATTTTGCGCTTGGCTAAGGTACATACATACATAAAAATGAGTATTTTGTAAAAATCTTGCTGATAAATAGCAAAAATATTTTACCGGCTGCCAAATTACGCGAACGATTAGTGCCGCTTACCGACAGAAATTTCAGTTGAATTTTTATAATCTTTTCTTCTCCAGCAGAAGCAGCAAGTGTATAAGAGGTAGGTTTTTTGGAAAATAAACACTATACTTTTAACTACTCACTACTGCATAAATGAAGCATAAATGCCTAATACTTAAAATAAATAAATAAATAAATAAAAAATCAAAAAAGACTACCAACTAATTGCAAGCCATCTTCAATGGCAAAACAATAGTGGGCAGCTTTAAAAACAATCTTGAGGAAGATAATGAAGTCTAGCTGCTGGAACTGCTGGTGCTGCAATGCAAACGCAAAGTTTCGCCTACTGAAATATACCCACATACATACACATACTCGTATGTATATATATCTTCGGGATCAAACTAGGCAAGAGTAGAAATATTTAATCCCTTAGAAAAATAAAAATAAACTCACGCATGACGTTAATTGCCAGAAATCTCTTGCGTTTTACTCACTTTGCTGATCATTTAGGGTTTGCTGTTTTCTTTTGTTGAGGTAAAGAAAACAAAAACAAAGAAAAAAAGAACAAAATTCAAACTACAGTTTTGAATAGAAGCTAGCAATTAGTTGAATGTGATGACAAGGCTTTGATGACAATGTGACAATTTAGTGAGTTTTCAAGCGAAAAATAATAAAAGAAATTACTATTAATATATTTTGTATTCCCTCAAATGAATTTCAAGGCAGCCTGAAATAATATTGCACTAAAAGTACTGGAAAATCTACTAATTTACTAAAAAGCAGCTGCATTGAGCTAAAATAATTTGCTTTATCGGCACAGTCAAGTGATTAGTATTTGCAAGGCAAAAGTTCATTCTTCTTCTACTTGAGTTAAAAATACTATTTACTATTTTTTAACCTTATCTCTTAACTCTACACAGCGCGTATACATATTGTATATACATATGTACGAGTATGTAGAGATCAATAACTGCTAACCTTGACTATCTCTTCTTATCAATATGGGCATTTCCAACAGTAGGTTCATATCAGTAGAAAATATTGCATCAAAAATAAAAAAATATTACATTACAAATAGTATTTACTACTTTTCATATACATATATTGTATTAAACTTGATAACAGGGTTGGTGGAGGTGTCTACTAAAAGGATCTTGGCATCTACCTATAAATCCTTTCTCTTACCGGATCACTGTAGTGTTTTTCAAGCGGTGGCTATACATGAGGTTGTCAACTGTCTCAGTTCAAGTGTCTCGGACAATTGTATTCATATCTTTCCGGATAGCCAGGCTGCATTACGAGCCCTGGAGTCTGTAACAATAAAATTTAAACCCGTAGAGCACTGCCGCAGAGCGCTTAATGCGATCACCAAACGGTTCTCTCTGAACCTGGTATGGGTACCTGGACATAGTAACATACCGGATAATGAGATGGCGGACGAGCTTGCAAGGAAGTGCACTTCCTTTCCACTTTCGCCATCATGGAAGAGTCTGGGCATGCCGCTATCCACTTGTAAGCTCAATATGAGAGTGTTATTTGCTAAGCATGCTAATTTAAGATGGAAAAATCTAATTACATGTAATGTGGCCAAGGCATTGTGACCAGAATGGAACCTCATCGAGCTGAAAAGAAAGGAGATATCTACAGTAATAGATCTTCTTACAGAGCATATTCCTTTCGGCAGGCACGCAGAGAGACTGGGAGTACCATTCAACGATTACTGCAAAAGTTGCAGAGAAGAAGATGAAGCTGAAACCTTAAGGCACTTTCTATGCGAATGCCACGCACATTGGAGGAGTAGGTTGAAGTCTCTGGTGGCGGCAACCTAAATCTCATTATTCAAGATCAAGTGCTTTGAACGCTGATCTTTAGAGTAATCAATGGTTCTTTCATGAGTAAGCTTCGGTCTTGAGATATTCTTTAAGTTGCCGCATCTTTTCATATAAATTCGAGTATTACTCGCGTCGTTGGCTTTTCAAACTCACGGCACTCGCAGTACCATTTTTTCCCTTGTCTGTAAATCCATCTCGCTGCTCTCAACTGCATACCTACATTCCTTTACTAAGGGAAGATTTAAAAAACCTCCCAGTCATATTTACATCGATCACTTGGTGGCGATAGCAAGAAGTTAATTTTCCTTTACCTGCTTAAAGACTTAACTAATTTTTAGCGGAGTTCAGTAATTTTGCTGACTCCACTCTCTTTGAACCTGCTGTAATCTAAAGATTTGCAGCCTTCTTGGAAGCCACTACACTAAGTACTGCGTATTTTCCTTCGGTGATCCTCGATTAACTTAGTACTTAGGATAACCCAAGTTGTATGTTTTTGCTTGTGCGCCAACAAAACTCTTAATTACGGTTTGTAAAAATAACAAACTAAAAATTTCTTTCAAAATTTTCTAATACATATCTAACCCGAACTGCTGTAAAAACATCACTCAGCACAAATTTTGTTTATATTCCTGTGAACGAATACAGTGTTGTGCGAATGAAATCCTGTCGCACGAAATCCCTAAACTAAAAACAAGTGTGATGAAATATGAGGCAGCAAAAAAATTGAGAAGAAAAAAAATAAACACAAAATTTCCAATACAACAGAGAAATATTTCAAAAACAATTTTTGAAGGCTGCATATTTTTCCATCACTAGAAAGTAAAAGAAAAAGGGACTGAAAGAAAAACAGAAAATGTTATTTTTATAAACATTTAATAGCGTCGCTAAGCCCCGTCTTAAGCCCACCAGCAACTGCAGTGAACCCACAATTGTTGTACATTGTTGCTGCTGCCATTCAATTCAGTTCAGATACACGCCGTGGCATACGAATACCAACACACACACACTTGTTTGTATGGCTTTTCTTTAACGTGCAGTGTTGCCATTATGTGGCTGTCTACTTGCCTCTCGCTTCACTTTTGTTTCGTTACCTTTAAAAACGATCTAATCTGCTTGTGTCGGTTTGTGTGTGTGTGTCCGTCCGCCTGTCTGATTGTCTGTTATGACAAGATCATGAGCTCCGACAGCATTTAGGCAGCTATTAGATTTAGTAAAATGTAGCAGGTAGTTAGGTAGATCAGTGAGAGTGGTGTACTCGCTCTCTTGCTTTGCCCTCCGCTCTGTACGCTGAGCGCACTCACACTCAATTTTAAGGGGAAATGATACACGCATACATCGTCAAATGCCCTAACACATGCGCAAACTTCGCTCACGCATACATTGAAATGGTTGCGCTCTCCGCGAAGGAACTCGAACTCATTCACCCGGCAGTCGTCGCTGCTCTGACACTCACGTTGCTTACTTTTTAAGTCTGCTCGCTGGCAGGCTATTTGCGCTCACCTATATCTCGGCGGCGCTCTCAGCGCTAAATTAGTGATCTCCATTAAAGTATTTCACACTTTGACAGCCTTACAATTTCCGCTGCGCTGCGCTGCTACGATAATTTTTCTCTCGCATGCTTGTGTCTGTATGTATTGCTGTATTGCTGTTTGGTTGATGTATGCATCTAGCGTGGCGTGAAGTTATCTTGTTCTTGTTATTTGTTGCAGCTGAACTGCATTTTTGTCATTTCGTTGTAGAAAGGAAGAACCATTTGGTCGAGTGAGCATAAAATTGCTGCCTACAGATGGCGCTGGTAGGCTTATTATTTACTCTATAGAAATAAAAAAAGGTGCTTTTTGGTCGTTAGAAATTTTAAACAATTTTGTACTAAATGAAACTCGTAAAGTCAAGTGTTTTCTTTCCAATTTGCCTAACTAGTGGGTGGTTCCGCTTCGAGCAAAAGTTTGGCGGAATGATCACTGCTGTTGCCTCCCAGCATATGCTGCTCCAGAACTGCGATCATCGCTATCTCTATATGCAAATCGTGTACAGGCCCTACAGGCTTTGTTCTGACAGGCTTGTAGTTTCTTCATCAGCGCCTGGTTAGTTCCAAACTTTCTCATTCAGATCAAACAGGTATTCCTTTGGTCAGCTGGTGAAGAGAGTCGTCGTGGATGTTGCTGGTTGTAATTACGGTCGCAGTAGCCGAGTTGTTAGTCATGCGTGCTACCAAACGGAGGATTATGGATTCGATTTTCTAACTTGGATCTCCCCTCGGCAGAAAATGCCAACCCCTCCGTAGCTGTTTCTGGTTTGAAACTAAAACCTTCTCATAAAAAAAACCCAGCATTCGTTTTTAAGTTACCTAGAATAAGCTGTGGGTACCTCCAAACAAAAATTATCCAGCCAGGCGCCAAAGTCGAGCAGTCACAGGCATGTGAGATCAGGGAGCCACCCGCTGGTAATAGAGAAAGTTTCAAAATAAAAGAATTAGCCAATAGCGAAGAGAGGGTACCACCCTGCAGTACTGCTTGGGCGCTCAGATAATTAATGGTCCACCTCTTCTATAAGGTGTTTGCAATGAGAAGTTATAAACGTCCGCAAGCTATCGGTTTATATGACTAAGGAGATACCTTTTGACGTTAAAGGAAGCTTCGAAGTATAAAAACTTGCCAATATGACAAAGGTTTTTGATAAGTGCAGTGTTTCCAAAACTCGCTCGTTCTGCTCAGTATTAATTTCTTTTAAGCTATGAGTTATCTGAGAAAGTCATGCTGATGTGCTGTTGGCTGGTGGTTGAAAGACGGCAGCGACCAGGCTTCAATTTCATATTTACTCCCTCACTACATTCTGGGAATTTTTAAGAACCACCTCGCATCTGTGCAGTGAAACCGCATTCCAAAAAAATATATCTTCAGGTGTGCTAAGCTCGAAAAAATAAAGAAAATACCATGACTTGAAAACCGCAAGCTTGGATTATGATAAATCATTGAAGCGTATAAAAATGAAAGAGCTTTTCGATATAAAAAAAAGTGTTAAATCCAAATTGCAAATGCCACAACTAAAAACTGTAGCAAAGGCAGGTGAGAAAAAAATGATGGAAATACAAAAGGTAAATGTAAGGCAAGTAACCACATAACACAAAATACCCGATACAAAAACACAGGCGCAGCTAATTCCGTACATTAACCACCAGCGGTGCAACACTTTCCTCGTTTAACTTCATTTTTGCTTAATTTAACACAAAAATGCAATTGCATTAAGCGCAGACAGATATTTTATATAAAACCGCTTACCAACGCTTACTCTTGCGGTAAAACAAGTTAAGCAGAACGTGTAAAACAACAACAACAACAACAACAACCCGTTGCCAAAGTAGAGTGTGCAACCTGAAACTATCGATCGACGTCGCCTCTGATCGCTGCAAGTTGATTGCCTCGTCGCTGCCGCTGCTGCTTGCCGCTCTGCACGATCACATTTCACATGAAAGCAAAATAAACGTCATTTTACGATATTGTCTTAATCAATGAAACCAAAGTGCCAACAACAAACACTACATACTCGTATTTAACAACGACAACGATAATTGACGGTAAAAGCTTAAGAGTGGCAAACGGCCGGGGGAGGAAGTGCAAAAAATGCTAAAGTAAGGAGCAAAAAATAAAAAAAAAAAATGTTGAGATTGAAAACAAGAAATTCACACCGCTCAACAGCTCATTGGCGACGAGACAATAAAAATGAGCATACATATGTACATACTTCAGTGGTTGAACAAGCGGAAGATATAATATTAAAACTAAACCGCAGGTAAAGTACAATTGACTAAAAAAATAATAATAAAAATAAAAATAAAAGAGTAACTAAATATATAAAAAAAGTCAAAGGGAAATAGGTAAGTGCAGAAAAAGCTTAGATGAGCTTCAAACATACATATATAAGTGCAAAAATTAGCCAGGAATTGGAAAAGGCGGAAGCTGAAATCTTACTTTCCGAAAGCGTTTATATACAAGTGAACTAGCTAAGTAAGTGGCCAACTAGTTGCTTAGATCGGTGGGGAGCTTATATATCCAATTCCAAAAGATCAAGGAATTAGCTAAGCGTCCAAAACATGAAAGTAGTCACCACACAGGTCGATAAAGCAATGAAAAAGGTAGAGTAAGATCGTCATGCGTGTACTGTTTCGATTGTCCAAGAGCTAAGTATTGCATAAAAAAACAGTTTGGAAGAACTTAAAAAAGGCTGGATACAAAAATAAGCTCGATTTACGGTTGCCACCTGAGTTAGCGAGAAAAAACCTTATGAATCAATTTTCAATCTGCGAATCGCTGCTAAATCGTAATAAAATCAACCCATTCGGAAGCGGTGAAGAAAGGTTGAATCACTTATATTAAGCTAAAGAGGAAACGGTCTTGGTAGAAGTGCAGTGAGCTGATACAAAAAGCCTCCAAGCCGGAATTGACGGCCAGGAATATTTTGTGGTGTATTTGGTGAGATCAGTAAGGAATCAACCGTTATGGGTTGTTCCTCTACCGCAAAATTTTTAATTTGTCAACGATTGGACCGTCTGGAGAAAGTAATTGAATAGAAGCGCCCAGCGTTGGCCAACAGGAGGGAAATTGTGTTTCATCAGAACAACGCTAGACCACACATATCGATAGTGACTCTCCAGAAGCTTCGCTTTGCTTTGTCAGATTGACAGGTTATTATTGATCTTCCATATAGTTCGGACCTCGCATCAAGTGATTACCATCTGTTTCTGTCTATGCAGAATAATTTGGTTGGTGAAGGATTGCCCTCAAGAGAAGTCTGCGAAAAGCGATTATACCAATTTTTTCCAATATAGACAAGGATTTTATGAGCGAAGCATAAAAAAAACTACCCTCAAAACGGCAAAAGGTTGTTGAGCAAAATGGTGCATGTTGACACAAATCGGATAATTCTTATTATGGTAATTAAAACCTTCAGTTTAATGCAAAAATAATGGATGACCTTTTACTATTGCATACATGAATCATATTCCATTTCAGAATTATGCGAAATACTTAAAAATACTTCAGTAACTTCGTCATATTATTTGATTTCAGCTCAACTTGCTTTTATGCTTAAATCGATTCCAATTTATTTTTGATCACCCATCACCACGGATTTGACGCCAAAAATTGCTTTCTTGACTCATCGTGAGTTTAGTTGAGAATTCATGGAAATCTGAAAAGAAAAATTAAATCATTATTACTTTATTTAATACTTTGCTTAAAATATAAACTTCTTACAGGCGATCCGTGCCAGATTCCCACATCTCTTCCATGCAGCTACCTAAAGGAGCCATCAGCAAGTTTATTCATTTTACTGCCGCGCAACAGCAGTTTTGTCAACATTTACATGGTGGGCAGTGCCAATTAACAAATTAGTTTATGGCAATGACAATAAAAATGCGCAAAAACGAAGCGAAAGTAAAAGGAAACAAAATTCTCAGCATTTACCATACACTTTGTATGAACGTAAGCATTTAAGCCTAAACTTGATGACAAAATCTCAATGTATGTACATATGAAGAATATAACTGCGTTGAGGGCTAAAGCGCATTGAAAATAATAAACAACAACAGCAAAGGAGCATACTTGCAATGCAAAATACTTTGTCTGCCTGATGTGTTGTCGTTCAACGACCGCGCAGCCGTCAGCGTTCGAATGCTTTTGCAAGCAACTTTTTTACAACTTAATTAGCGTCAGCACGTTTTTCGGCCAATTTTTCGTTGTTTTCATCTTTTTAAGTGAGAATTTTTTAGTTCCCAATATATTGTTTATTTTTGTATATTTTTTTTTTTTATGAGCTCCTCTTATACTTCGTGATATGGGCGTACTTGTATGTATGGTATGTGTGGCCTCATCATAAATTGCAATTAATTTCGCTGACGCTGGCACTTTTTGTAGGTGTTTCATTTAACATTTTCAGCGCTGAATAAATTTAAGCGTGTTTGCTTTTGTTTTTTGTTTTGTTTACTTTTGTTCAATTCACTAATGTCTTTGCATACAAAATACAACATTTAGCATACAAACGTACATGAAAACTTCATTGGCCATCATTTGACCAGCGTCGAGTCAACTCAAGTCGGCCAGCTGTCCAAGTTTGTTGTTTTACACAAGTCTTTTGTTTACATTTTTATTGTTTCCTTGAAATTGACTGTTGTGCTTTGGCGTTGGCTAACTAAGTTTTTTAAATTTTATTTTATTTATTTTTTGTTTTTTGTTTAATTTGTCTACCAAAATGGCATTCACTCTCGGCAGCCTCTTGTGCGTTTTATATTTATTATCATTATTTATTTATTTTTTTTTGTGCCATATTTTATCTGCACGCCGACTGAGTTTATGTGTCTGTTTTGGTTCGCTTGTAAAATGTTTACTTGCACCTTTTCACACTTTTGATTTCAGTGGCTTTTTTTCAACTTTTTTGTACACTCGCACACTTGTTGCTTGCGCTGAATTATGTGTTACTTATTAGTTGTTTGATTTTTTCCACTTGATATTAATGGTTTTGCCAAAAAGAGGTTTAACACAGCGTTTCATTAATACCGTTTATCGGCATTTGAAATCTACATTAAAAGTTTTTGTAATTTTTTCCATCGAAAAGTTAAATTGCTTGGTCATGACAATGAATTTACTATGAGTGTTTTTCTGTTAATTCTTTCAGAAACAATAAATATTATTACATTTTTCAGAATTGTTAACAAAATTAATTGATGCTAGTTAAAAAAAAAAAATTATTTTTTATATAACCATTTCGTGCCGCAGAAAAATGCAAGCATTTGTTTCTCTGAATACTGAATTTTTAATATCAATGCAAAGGTCAACAAAAAAATTGTTGCTGGAAATTAGTTTCACGCACAAATAAATTAAATCAACAAACGTAATATTTTGCATCAAGGTCATTTGATTTTGTTTGGAAAACTTTTTTTGGTTGAATTTTTTTGCTATAATATTTTTAGTTTACATAAACAAATTTTATGTTAAACAACTTACGAACTATAGAGCACAGCTTTAATAAAGCTCACAGCAGGCTGGCGCTGACCAAAATTCATACCGTTCAAAAATCAACAAAAATTAAGGAATAATCCAAAGCGCGAATGCTCTTGACAGGTTTGAAAATGCTTAAAGTTGGTTTTTTCTAAGAGAATCCCCTTGAGTATTTCCACCAGCAGGTTTATCGCTGCTCACAATTATAATAAAGCTAATTAATATAGTTTAAATAATCTATAAACTATGTAAATCAAATAAATATATTCGATATTGAGTTCTGAATGTCCCGTGCGACATTCGCCTTCTTAATTGTTGTCGGTACCGCTTGACTAAGTCAACAATTTATTTCTTCTCTATACAGTGCCAGTTTGGTGCCAAATCAAGCCTCAGGCCTGATCTCTTCAACAGCGTAGAGATGTTCCTTTTCCACTGCTTATACCGATAACTTTCACAATATGGAATATTTCGCCAAGATCTATCCAGCGTTTCGTTAAATTCGCTGAGCTTCCCTCTTTAACTCTGGAGCTGAAATAGTTTTTTGTAGCATTAAATTAAGCAAGTTAAACGAAAAATTTTCACCCTGCCTAAAGGCTCCTTTGGTATAAAACAGCTTGGGGACACTAATTCTGGCGAAGGTTTCGGTGTTGTTTAGCGTCATTTTATAAAGCCGTATATATTTCAAGGAGATATAAAATTCAGAATCAGCTTATTTTCGTGCTGTGAGAGGCAGTAAATTCAAATTCGTGCCTAAGCTGCCGTCTTAACCTGTTTAGAATAACCAAATATTCGATATTGAGTGTAAGATGTCCCGTGCGACAATCCAAGATAACTTCCCCAATAAGACAGAAGCCTCAGCAGGCATTAAGTGCACTTTTAAAATTCAGTAAAAAGGCCGAAAAATAATATTTACGATCAGGTCACTTCAATAAATTTGTCCCGTGCGACATTGTAAATTTATTATTTTCCAGTTATTTCCAATGTACGTGAGCTTTTTCAAATATTTACCATAAATTTGTACAAAAAGGGAATAAATCACTAAGTTTAATTAATTTCAAAAGGAAAATAAGCTAAAAAGGCGTTTGCACTCAAAGTTAGATTTTTGTTTATTTGTCAACCCTTTCATCACTGTGGACGAAACTTCCACTGTATTCTTCATTGCAGGTGTCAACGCATGAAAACATCAAGAGCAGCATTCGGCTATTCATTGATGACTCTCACACCACAAACGGCATGCCAAGCAAAAAATTGACCGAAATAAATCGAATGTCGGCAACAACATCAACGAAAAATCCTTTGAACCGGCGCCGATTTGAATGAAGGGTGCTAATAGCGTACATTAAAATACCACCAAAGCCCATTAAATTTGATTAAAAATGCGGACACCAAAGAAAAATATAACAACAAAAAAAAAAAAATAGAATATAAAGCGATAGTGTAATTAAATTAAAAGTAATAGGTTAGAGCAGGGAGAGTCAGTCTTTTAGTTAAAGACATAAATACAAACTCTTACATTTCCAAAGGCAAACCACAAAAGGGAATACAATATCAACTAAGTAAAAGAAATAATTTTGTGATAAAATAGCATAAAAGTCAAATATTTGATGCTGTAATCTCGAAGGCATCGTAACTCAGAGGAAACACCAAATAAATGTACAAAAAAAAACCTAAAAAATGTCAAACAACTAAAGCGAGGAAGCTAACTAAAGGCAAATCTTAAGGTTGGCATAGTCGTACATACATATAGACATGCTTACACCACAAACAACTTGACAAGCAACAGTAGTACAAAGCTAGTAGCTCTCCAAAGATAACGAGCGCTGTTTTGTGGGAAAGCAAAGGAAAAAACACCAAAGGAAATCAAAGAAGAGACAACAATGTGAACAACTGATAAGAATATCATAAAATCAAGAGACAATTTTCCCTCTTCAAAAAAAAAACAAGGGATTACGCGCAAGTTTAATGCCTTAAAGTGTTAAAAAGTGGTAAATCAAATGGAAAGGAGAGATGAGTTGGAGTTTGTGAGGGTAGTAAATCTCAGATCATCTTCAGCTGCAACGCCTTAGAAGATGCCACAATTTTATAATCATACTTCCTTCTAATATTTCTTTTGGGTAAAGAGAACTTGAATTCCTAGCTCCATACGCCCTGCAAAACTATTATTTCCCTACTAGGTAGAAAAAAGAACTGTTATGATGAGTATTGTTGTACTTCGTAACATAGCGATGGACCTCATTGAGCGCTGTGTGAAAGAGATACCGCGAGTTGAAGAGGAAAGCAGGAAGCATTTGCAAACAGAAAAAGAGAGATACCGAAATGCATGAGTACGAAGAGCTTAAATAGATGGCCTAGGGATGCAAATGTGGTGACTTACAAGGCATATTCATGTAGGACTCACAGAACTGATCTAGTGAACTGATTTTCTAGAGTGAGCAGTCGTTCAACCTGGCAACACTCGGTGATGCTGAAACTGAAATCCTAATTGAGGACGATAGAATAGACATTCCGTTACTCAACTATGATGTAGTTCAAACATCAATCGCCCACCTGAAGAACAGCAAAGCTGCATGAGCCTATGGTATACTGCTAAACTATTCAATTGATGCTGACTTATACCAAAATTTATGTCAGAAAAGGAAAGGACTTCTCAGATCTGTTCCGTACAGGAACAGATTTCAGAATCGTTAATTGTTTTTTAATGTAATTTTCGGGGAAACGAGCTGTAGAACTAAATAGAGAGGCAATATGATATTGGCATCATCGATACCAACAAACGCGTCGGTGGTTCTGCTTTATCCAGACTGTAAAAGGAAGCGAGGCGAATGCGTCTCAAACACACAGTCAGTGCGTTCGGGTTACTGCTAATAGTCATAATTTTGAATTCGTAGACAATTTCGTCTATCTATGAACCGGCTTTAACATCAACAACAAAATTAGCCTTGAAATCACAGGCAGGAGCACTTTTGCCAACAGGTGCTACTTAGGTAATTGTCAAGCAGAACAAGTCTGCTTTCAGAGATAGAGCTCTGTGGGGAGCTCAGACTTCCCGTTTCACATTATGGTGACGGTTAAGATATAGAAATCTATCGATGTGATGTAGGTGCTGGCTTCTGTTGGTCCAAAAGTCCGAGAGTCGAATACAAAATAATAACCAAATAATATCTCTACTTCGAATATTTTTTTTACTTTTAAAATTTCGTCGGTTCTTCTTCTCTAGGTTTTCAATAGCAAAAGGGTAACAAAGTAGACCAAATAACATAAAGGACATGGCATCGAATGAGTTATAACTATAAAGTGCACTAAAATGAAGGCTAGACGCGGCATTTTCATGCATCGTCGAGCGGAAAGCGGTTGACCAAAACGGCAGCAAGCTTACAAAAAAAAAAAAAAAAAAAAATTATAATAATAATAAAAAACAAGCTGCAAGGACATACAGAAAATGCAGGTTGCAACGTACGAGTGTTTTACTCTGTTTATATTGACCAAAAACCATGAATGAAAAGGCATTGAAGGAAAGAAAACTTGATAAGAAAGCAATAAAAAGTATATCAAAATTGTATGTGGATTCAGAGAAAAAAGGCTACATAAATGTGTTTTATACAAAATACATTAGGTGACATTTGTGCTGGTTTTTGGCTGCCGTAAAGGTGCGCGGTAACTACTTTTGTGGTGTAACAAAATTTTATCGATTGCCCAGTATTAAATCGACCTCCGTATGGCAGCCGCGCTGTTTATTACATTGGACGCGATTAGATTACAATATTCATACATACATACATACATACATACATATTATGCGTGCGTCTGGCTACCCGCTGCGTGTTGCAACTACCTCTTTTTCGTATCCGCCATACTCTTAAGTGCATGCGGCGCTTGAGCGCAAATGCACGAAATGCAGGACATAAAATAGACCAATTTTCAAATGGATTTCAAAAGGGTGCTAGTGATATCTTAATATTGTATTTTTATTTTCAATTTTATTTCATGCATTTTTTTTATATTTTTTTTTTTCTTATTTTTATTTTTATTTTCATTTTTTTATATTTTTTTTTTTTTGTAATGACAGCATCCACTTTAACTTTTTCATTCATAGGTCAGTGCAAACTGTAGTTAAATATATTTTATTATTTCCTCTATTTTCAACGCTTATTTGCTCGCTCTACCGGCAGATTTGCACAGACGCTTGAGCGCCTGAGTGGCGGGCAGCTGCACTTGTTCGACCGCTTTGTTGGTGGTTTTCGTTTTCCATTTGGTGGCATATCCGCTTAAGTTGAAGAAAATTGTGCCACACATACATACATAGAAATTTATTTATGTCTATACATATTTACAAACATAGATGGATCTCTGCTTTACTCGCAGCAAACATTTACTTAATAGCTACGCCTAGTTTACAGTAAATTTCACATATTAAGCAAATATCCTGTGAAAATTTAGTTATCCTGCCGCCAGCAAGCAATTCAGTCTGTCAGTCAACAAGCCTACTATAACATGAAGGCAAAAATCAGCCGCAACACTTGAGATTTTCCGGCACGCTCAGGTTGCAGGTCCCTCAAAAATACACAAACACATATACACACGTAAGTTTGTGTGGGGATTTGTTTGTATACTTTTTTGGACAGCCTTAAAGTGCCTCTGACTGCTTTTTAATGATGCAGAAAATCGCTATATTTGCTTTGTCTGCCATCGGTGACTAGATGGCAAGTAAGCGAGCGAGCGAGATCAGAGATATTTAAATATGTATGTATGAAACATATGTACATTCATACAAACAGTATATTTATAACAGCGTGTACACCATTTGCTCTAAATAAAGCAATTCTAGCTGTCATACATTTTCATTTTCCCAGTTATTGTTTGTTGCATGTACATATGTATGTACGTATATATGAGTGCTTGTGTGTGCAACAAAGCGGTACAGCTGTTTGTTGTCTTTGCAATGTAATGCATATTTATTTATTAATTTTTTTTTTTTTATCACTGCACTTCTCTTTGTTTTGTTAGTTCAGTCAACTACGCGTGTAATATACATAAATACATACATAGATGGCATATGAGTATATCGGTGATCTTGTGATCGCTTTATTCTTATTTTTCGGTTATTCTTCTTGGTAATTTGATATGAATTTTCCTTTTTTGCGCCATATTGACTTTTTCTGCAAGTCGAGGAGCTGCGTTTAATTGATGCGGGCAATTGAGCAGATGCAAGAAGCAATGCATACCTTTGCGTGGACTGGCAGGTAAATACATATGTACATACGAGTATGTACATGCGTAGACAGAAATACATGCTAGTATTCCGAAATAAGCTATATTTATTCACAATTGGCAATTTAGATGTTATCCTGAAGTCTTTTGGTAATGTAACTCTATACGGGCCACTTTAGATTCTCCAGCGATAAGCAGCTATTTTATGATACTGACAACCAATACTACTACTTCCTTCCTTTTCAATATCGTCCATGTGACATTTTACTAATAAAGAAATTCCTTCAGGAAGAAGTGAAAAGGATGACATTTTTGTGCCCGACAGGATACAGTCAAACTGAAAGTTTTTTCTTTCAAATCAAAAGCGGCAGTGAAGATATCGCCTTGAAGATATCGCCTTGAAGGCAAAAGTCTAATCTTCCAAAAAATTTTAATGCCTTTATATTTTGCATTACTTTAATTTGCATCAATAAATTAATTACTTTTTTGTTTAACTTTATTTTTAAATCAATTTTTAATTCTAATTTTAATTAAATTCGATATGGTTATATTTTGCTTTAATTAAATTTATTAAAATTTATTTAATTTTTTTTAATCCTCTATTTTAATTTAAATTTAATTTATTTAATTAAACTTCATTTCATATATATTATTACAAAAATTTGACTTTAAATAATTTATTTTTTTTATTTTACGTTATTTTATATATTTTAATTTTTTTAATTTTATTCATATTTATTTTTTTTATTTCATAAAATTTTATTTTATGTTATTTAAATTTAGTTTACTTTAATTTTATTTTATTATGATTTATTTTATTTTATTTTATTTTATTTTATATTATTTTATTTTATTTTATTTTATTTTATTTATTGTATTTAAATTTAGTTTACTTTAATTTTATTTTATTATGATTTTTTTTATTTTATTTTAATTTATATTATTTTATTATTTTATTTTATTTTAATTTATTTTATTTTATTTTATTTTGTTTTTTTTATTTTGTTTTAATTTATTTTATTTTATTTTATTTAATTTTTTTTAATTTTATTTTATTTGATTTTATTTTATATTATTTGATTTTATTTTATTTTATTTTATTTTATTTTAATTTATTTTAAGTTATTTTATTTTATATTAAGATAATTTATATTATTTTATTTCATATTATTTTATTACATTATTTTACAATATATTTCATTTATTTTTATTTTGACATGAAGTTATTTAATTTTTTTTTTATTTTTTAGTTTTTTTATTTCATTTCATTTTTATTTAATATAATTCAAGTTTTTATTGTTATTTAAATTTTTTATTTTATTACATTTTATTTTTCATTTTAATTTATTTTAATATAATTTATTTTACTTTATTTAACTTTCGTTATTTTTTAATATATTTGTCTTAATTTTTGCATATATTCTTTTTTAATTTATTGTATTTTATTATTATTTTACTTTTTTTTTATAAATATATTTATTTAATCTTAATTTTTTTCTTTAGTTTGTCCTATATTATTTTTTAGTATTATTATTTTCCAAATATATTTTCTATCATTTTCTTTTAACTTAATTTTTGATATTAGTATTGTTATGTTTTTTTATTTAATATAGTTCTTACAATTAATTTAAATTAATTTAATTTAACTTAACTTAGTCTAGATATAATATATATTTTTTTTTGTTCTATTTCAATTTATTAATTAAATCTTTTATTTTGTTTTTTAATCTTTTTATTATTAATTAATTCATTTTTGATTTCATAACTAGTTTCAGTTAATTTTTTTAAATTATTCAGTCCTGCCCCCGGCTTTTCGATAATGTTTAGTAGCTTCTTTAAGTCACGTTCAGAGTGCAGAAGAGCGAAAAAGGCTATAGTCATCACGTCTTTAATGGATGTATTTAATAATTTATAACGCTTAAAAGCCATCGTCAAATGCGCTAAATTGCGAAACCATTTCAGGCACTCAGCAATAAGTTTCTGCTTCAAATTTTATGAATATTACTCAAAATGAGCTTCTAATGCTTTCCTTGCACTCCTTTTAACTGCGCACACAATTCACAAGCAAAGTTGCAAATGTAAATGCAACACGGCCGGTTGTTCATGCAACATTTAGCAAATTGCTGCGCTGCCTGCCGATCCGGTTCACTAACGCCGTATTAGTTTAGTTAATTGCAGCAACAAAGTCAGCAAATTATGAGCAAATTTTAAAAGCTTCAACACAGCGAGAGAAAGAGAGAGAGAGAGAGAGAAAGAGAGAGTTTAAATCGAGTGAGTAATAAAGAAATTGTGGGCACTAAAAGCAAGAAAGGAAGTGCGGCAGGCGTAAAGACACGCAAAGCGCTTCGTTGGACAGCGAGCGCGGGTGTGCAAGGAGAGAGATAAGCACACAAAGCGCACGCTGTATGAATATTTAGACGACGCGTGCTAACAAATAATAGTAGTAGAAAAAAAAAAAATAGTTGAAAAGGAACTAATTGGGTTAACTCGCTAAGTTGGCGAGCTTATCGGCAAGGAGGAAAATTGCTTAAAAGCGCAATTCTTTGAGTATAAATTGTTTTTGATTTTTTTTTTTTTTTGTAGTCAATTCAAATGCACTTGCTGCAATATTATGCGAACACATGCAATATACTTATTGTTGTTGTTGCAGTTGTTCATTGACAGCTAAGCGCTTAAAGCAGTTTTCGTGTTGGCTAAGTAGGCGCAAATCGAAAAATTCCGCTTGTTTTGCATATTTTAATATTTCACCCGCTCTACGTTGAAAAGCTGGCGCCTCTTTGCCATTCAACGGACGTTTTTCACCAAACAAATTTTCTTTCGTTTTTACTCTCCATTAGCATTGCCGAGGCTTGCACATACATATATGTCTAATATAGTGAGTGTGCCTGGGGCATGTGGCATGTGTTGAAAAGTCACTTGCGTGTCAACTTCACTGCTCAAATGTTATCGCTTCGACGTCGCTGCTGTCGTTGTTGACGTTAGTCATTGAAATTAGCATTTCAGTTAGTGAGTTGCTAAAAGCCGTCCATTACTTGTGCTACTTTTTAACGGTCATATAAACAAATATTATGCAGATTTGCCACATACTTAGTCCTCGCAATATGTATTATGAATACCTTTCTTTTCTGTCTTACCTCCGTACAGGGTGGCATGGATGTGTGTGTTTGTTTTTTTTTTTGCTCCATGCCACGTACGTCCACACATATCCTTAATAATTTATGACCCATTTGTGTCGCCATATTTCATACATTAACCAAATGACCAAATTACTGCATGCAATTAAAAAGAAAATACGCGGAAAATAACTTCAGTCGCCTAATCTGATGAGTACTTCGTTTCAGGGTTGCATTAATTCAAGCAACTTTCGTGATTAGATATGAAGAAAATTATGAAAGGAGTGACGAAGGACTCTTTAAATAAGTTTCATGCACAAGGCAGTTAACTAAAACGAAGAAAAAAGAAGGGCTCTCAACTTGTTTAAAGCTTATTGGAGAGTGCAAATATTGAATAAGTGCAGTAGACATAAGAAATTTGCTTTATATGGAGGCTCCGATCAAAGATCTTACTACGAATAGCAAAAGGTTTCGTCAAAAAATACCGGAAAGTCAGCAAATTTTTTTAGAATTAAGTTGATGCGGCAGCTGGTCAATCCCAGCACACTTAGGCCATTAGGCTCATTGTGATACCGCTGAGGCTCCAGCCTTCACCTTCTCAAATGATCGAACCATTCTGTGTGCCTTATAAAGGTGACGAGATTTCCAATATTCGCTGAGGCCAACTCTGCGAGATAGTCGAAGAAGTATTTCCCAAGGAACTTGTGTCCGCAGATGTCAAGGCTGGACAGTGGCAGAGGTAGTGCTCGATGGTCTCTATCTCCTCTTCGTTCTACACCTGCGACAGAAATCGTTAGAGTAACAGCCCATCTTATTCCCGTGAAGCTCCTTTAAACAGTGTCCAGTTATTATACCAGTCGTTATGTTTATAGAGAACCGCGTCCAAATTTCAATTGTCTGGTCGCGTTGCAAGTGATCTCGTTCAACCATCTTGAGTCAGCTTCCTTGGTGAAGACCAGTTTAAGCATGTACTTAGCCGTGGATAGAGGTAAACCTGCATCGTGTGCGTGTTTTATCGTAGATTGAAGGATTCCTTCTCTTGTTAGTTCGTCTGTCATGCGATTGCTTGGAATGTCCCTGCTTCCAGGTACCCAGACCACGGCAGTACTGTACTTCGTTGAGAGTTTGTTAAAAGAGTTTCTACAAATTATGGTCACTTTTGACGTGGTGCCGTTACATTGAAAAGATCTGATTGCCGCCTGACTATCGGAGTAAATTGTAACCGATTGTCCTGGTCCGGTAATCTCATGTGCATGCTTTTGCATTCTATTAACGTGAGATTGAAATTGGCTTGCTTTAACTGTCTTTGAAATTTCGGCCATTAGGTATTTGAAGAAAATTCAGGTCTTTCGGCAGTAACAGTAAAGCCGAGCATAAACTAGTCGTGCATATCATAAGATAATAAATTAAGTCAAGAAGAGAACTCGTACAACTAAAATCTGTCGATTTTAAATTTAAAAAAAATCTTCCATTTAACTACTTTCATACATTTTTAACTCTACGAACAACGCATTTTCGGGTCACAGTGATCTTTCACTTTAAAATTATTTTTTTTTTTGTAATAAGAAATTTTCAAATAAAAAATATTAAAATATTTTTTCTAATTGTACACGAAAAATACAAAAAAAAAATTCTTGAAAACTAAATAAAAAAATTAATTGTGTTTATTAGCTTGATCTTCTTGTCAATTTAAGCAATTAATCCTTAAAAACGAAAAATGTCAGCGCTTCACGTGCTCAAGCGTGCCGTTAATCTGCAACAACCAACTGCTAGATTTTTGGGCGCACGTCACAAGGTCTACCACCGGACAAGTAAGGGAGCGAAGAAAAGCATGCGCGACTACGATGACGGCTATTATTATCGCAATGGTGAAGAGCAATATGCGCAGACTTTACGCAATCGCCAAGCGGAGGTGTTGCGCTACGACGATATCTACTACAAAATGAGTCAGACGAAACCGAAGCAGACGCATATAAATTATCCCAACTGTACGTGTGCCGAAGATTTGAAGGAGCTTGAAAAGTTGAAAAGCAAGCAGCCACTGCCGGAAACCGCTTGCCCAATGAAGGATTCTTACAGGCTATATAGCCTTTAGAAGGTGGAGCGAAGGGATTAGATTGTTTCGATAACACAGCAGCAATGCGTACTGTTAACTGAATACTTCTAGGATTAGCTTAGTTAAAAAATAGTAAAAGTTTATTGAAAAAAGTACATACATACATGGAACTCGTGAAAATTTGCTGTTTATTTGCTACTTAAATTAAACTTTATCTAAGTAATGTGAAAACTCTGAATAAATGTAAATAATTCAACCAAACCACAACAATTTCATATATTTTTACTTAAAGACGATGAAAAAAAATGAAGCTAATATTCAAAGGTGGGAGGATTTTACACACAAAAAGAATCTAAAGTCCAGAGAAGAGATATTACAATTATTTAATCCAACGTGAAAAACTTAGACCCTGGTTTATACTTAGATTTGTTAACTCTCGATAATATAACCTCCTATTTAATGCGTTTATTTCCTGCTTAGTTCGCCGGTATCATAGGCCATGCAATCGTGACACAGCGTAACTTCTTATCAAGGTCATTGCAGGGGCTACCTATGTAAACCTAACCCTACCAAGTTACACGTTCCCCCCACAAAATGAAATACAAAAAATGTTCAGCAATCACTGAAAAAATGGTTTCAACATTTTTAAGCAAATAAAAAACAAAAACTTCATTCGTAAAATTTTCTCTATCTAAAAACTTGGATTTTCACTTTTATAATCAAAAAAAAAAAAAAATTAACTAACTGAATCTACTAAATTTCAAAATTCCCAACTTAGTTCGGCTCACTATTCCTATAATCTAAACTACAAATTTAAAGCAAGTTTCCATCATGCAAAGTTTAAAATTATTCGCTTTGACGCCTGCCTCAAAAATTCTGACCGCTTCAAAAGCACCGCAGATAGCCTACCAACGTCTCACCTCCAACATTTCACCAATCAACGCTTTAGTCAACAGCGATATGGTTAATCCAGGCGGTCGCCCGAATTGCCTACTACTTGAACCGCGTTGTGGTGTAGAGAAAATGAAGAATGTCACTTGTAAACCGCGTGAATTTCCACCAGATTTCAATTTCGATGAATGCTGTCCACCCTGTCGGGATGTTTTACCGCGTTTCGATGATCTCTACTATAAACCCAGCGATAAGGACACACGTAAATACCAACAAACGTGGTCCGAATGTCCGCAGCTACTCATAGCACCACGGCCAATATGTTGTACTGAACAAACTGATGTACCGTTATTGGAAAGACGTATATATAAACGCCGAGATGAAGATATGTTTGAATTGTACGCGGCACGTTTGTGTAGAAGCACGAAAGAAGGACGTTGTGCTAAACTGGCATGGCCGGGTTGTAGGATGGGCAGAGTGCCGCCCAAATGTTTTGTGATTAAGCCATTGAGTGATTGTAAGAAGAGATGTACACCATATCCGAGTTATTCGGAGTGTTTACGCGATCCAGCGAGACAATTGCGACCTGTCGAATGTAATTGTCTCAAGGTTGGGCCATTGTGTCTTAATTGATTCGTGTAGGTACATACCGAGTATATGTACGTCTTTAATTTGAAGCCGAAGTGATTCAGTTTCGTCAAAGTTGTGTATTATTCAATGGCATGTGCAGAGAATTAACATTGAAATTGCACTATATTGGCGAATCTTATTCGTTTTTGGTTTAAGCGTGAGAGTTGGTCAGTGTTAAAGTTCATTGTAAGCGAATTGCAAGGATTGGTCAGAGCGTAAATAATGTATTTTAATACCGTTGACATTCATAAAAATCAAAAAAGAAAAAAGAGACGCACTGAAATAAATTTTTCGTTCTAAACATAAAGGCTAAAGCTAAGGTTGTTATTAATGTTGGGCTACTTACCCAAATACTAAAGGTTTTTCAGCTGATAAGTTACTTGATGGCATTTGGCTAACACAAAATACAACGGTTAATTAAGATATTACTATTTAAAGACCTTCTTACAAGATTTGCCACAACCATCAGCCCATTGACTGTCGCAGCTTTTGTCCCTTGATTGATACACGGCATGCCTTGTGAGATTGGCAGTTTTCTCTCCGCTGAGGTGTAGTATTTCTCATGATACCAACTCTTCTACTAATCTTGTCGAATTCCAAGAGTTTCGTTGGCAATTGCAAGTAAGGAGGTGGAAATTTCATCTGCAGAAGCGTAGTTAATGCTGTGGGTGTTCGCTCATTAAGCATACTACAGCCTGTCTTCCGTCAGCACAACACGATCGATTTGATTACAAGATCTTCGATCTGAAGATAGCCATGTAGCTTAATGAATTGTGGGATTCGATACAACACACAACCATATTTCCAGCCCCTGAAAAGTCGGCTAAGCGCTTTTGGATATCTTTCATCAGGGAAATACACTAAGATTACAGACGGTTAAGATCTGGCTGCCACCAGAGTGAACGATAATGTTGGGCGGCGTGGCCTCTCAGATAGCATCGATGAACACATAAAATTTGTGATATTTTATATGTGCGCCCTTTAGCCCCTCTTTGGCGGCGGTGATATCAGACATTCCAAGGACTTCTCGAAATCCGGGTGCTTAATATATTGCACTGTCGACATCAAAAATGGAGACTTTGATAGTTTAGGTACGAAGTAGTAAGAATCTGAAACTCTACCTTTAAAAACACGATACGAATACAGACATTGGAGCTAAAATTTACGTGGCGGGTCCCATGTCAACCGGAAGCGAATCGTTCACTTTAAAACCGACGATCGCTCGTAACCAAACCTCTAGTTAACAGACGCTGCGGATATGTCGTGTGTGCTCTGGTGGAGTCCCTTATTACAAATCGGTTTCGAGTCTTACTCCTTAGCATTTTTCGCTTGCTTAAAATTTTGGGGACAACGCATTCCAAAAGGTCAAACTGGCCAAGAACTGAGGAGAATTAAACTCTTAAAATCGCTTCCCTGAAGACATTTTTTCACTTGCCCAATGGCAGAAATTTTTT
Organism: Ceratitis rosa; assembly: GCA_037013455.1. Lineage (NCBI taxonomy): Eukaryota > Metazoa > Arthropoda > Insecta > Diptera > Tephritidae > Ceratitis > Ceratitis rosa. The sequence continues at coordinate 25,091,821 of JAWMAG010000013.1, read as the reverse complement.
GAATAAAATGCTGCTTCCAACTCAGTAGCAAAATTTTAAAATTCTTTTCATTTCAAATATTTTAAAAACACAAAATTTTCGGTTTTATTTCAAGAAACTTAAATTTTTTTCTCTCTAATTTCGCTTAAAACCACTAAAAAATTAACCAATATTAAAATTTTACTTTGAATTCGCAAAATTCTAAATTTAATGCATCTCCAGTAGTTAATGAAACCAAGTTACGAAAGTTACGAAAGCTACAATAACAACAACCAATAATGTACACACACATTTGTGGACGAGCAACAAATATGGCACTCTTCCGCAATTTTGGTCATCAACTCTTTCAGAAAATCCAATCGCCAGCACTCGCTGACTGCCTCTGCCGCACCATGTCTAGTGCTGGCAAACATCCCGGTTATCGTTCACAATGTGCGGGCGAAGAGCCAAAGTGCAGTGAAAAGAGTTTAAAAGAGAAGAAGGATCGCGGTGAATGCCAAAAAGAGGAAAGAGTTTCCATGTGGCTGAATCCAGAGTGTTGTCTCGATGTATGCAAAGACGTTTTGCCGCGTTTCGATGATCTCTACTATAAGCCATCCGATAAGGCGAAACGCAAGTACACGCGTACCTGGAACGAATGTCCTGAGCTGAGAATAGCGCCGAGAAAGATTTGTTGCTTTGAAAATATTTCTCTGCCGCCATTGGAAAAACGTACAAAATCCTCGCAACCGAAAACAGCTTGTGCCGTGCCGGTGCAAGAGGAGAAAAGCTGTGCACTAGTGGCCAATAAGCGTTGCGTAAAGATCCGTTTACCCGGCTGTAGGTCGGTGCGTGATCCACCGAAGTGTTTCGTCATCAAACCGCCAGCGAATTGCCGTAAGATATGCACGCCATATCCAGCATTTTCGGAATGTATGCGACCCAAACCGAAACCCAGACGGCCAATTGAATGCAATTGTCTGATTGTCGCTCCAATATGTGCCGTACATTAGAGGCATGAAATGAAACAGAAACTGTTGCAAATCCATGGTGCTCCTGCGTTGAAGATTCGTGTTTCGTCCTATTGCATACATATGTACATGTGTGTGAACCAACGGCGTTTTCGGCTGGTGTATGCTTAATCACCATTGAAGGTTTCAGCTTTCAGTTTCCTGCTAGAAGCTGGTCATGATATTGAAAGCTGAAACTTTTCAAGGAGCGTATTGAGTTGGAAAAACATTGAAAATCATTTCAAATAATTTAAGAGAAAACAATTTAATCTATTTTATGCAATTCCTAAGCATTTTCACTACTTCTGTCTTTCAAATTCACATTCAAAACTATTCTTAAAAAAAAAACAGCGCAAAAAGGATGCAAAAATATTGAACATTAAAAGTTAATAAAAACTAAAAGCAACAAAGTTTGAACATTAAATGTTTTCATTCAAAAGCTTCTCCTCCTCTGACTTCATCACCTATACCTTAGTACGTGGTCGGGGAGAACTATCGAGAGAGAGGGAGAGTAAACAAAGATGTTAGTTCTTATGTAGAAAATTCTTGTTTTGGCGATGGATTTACTTTCTTCTGAAGAGAAAATTTTGCTTAAGGGTGTCATAAAAATATGAGCAGGATCTCCTCTCTTTCTCCTTGGGTTAGACAGAGAGGTGAAAAAGATCTAGAACTTATTTTCCATGTTAGTGTCGTCATAGTACTACTTAAGATCAAGAGATAGAATAAGATATAGCCTTGATAAAACTCAAAACTTTGCTCGCTAAAAATTAGTTCTGCAATCATTCGAATCTTAGAAATTTCTTTCTAGCTCAGGGTTTCAACCACAGCCTATCTGGATCTTCCGAACAAAAAGCATTCACATATTTTTAGAAGTACTTCTCTTGCTGCCAATGTAAGAACTCTGTCTCTCTCTCTTTAATATCGAGTGAGGAGTAAAAGAGAGTTTAAGAAGACGGTTGTGGTCGGTCATAAACCGTAACTTTACAATAGGAGACGTCACAGTGATCCCGTACTCGGTAAGATTACAATAAACATATTTTCTCAGATAAACTACTTTCATCGACCTTGTCGTCGAGTCTCCTACTATCCGTATAAGGAAGGGATGTCTGTTAATGTAACCTAGGATATATATATTTTACTTCTTAGTTGAAATACGACGGTTTTCAAGTAGGATGGCCCAACGAAAAATCATTCTTTGTCTCTCTTATGTGTTTAATGAGATTTACAAGTATTTATTATGCTCCTTTCGATCATTTTTTTAGGGTGGTAGCGTGAGAATTGGCTACCGCATGATGTATGTATGTAAGAAGAAAATGATGACTGATTTCTGTCTACAATATGTAAGAGTAAGTAGGTGCTGATTTGGGTTTTTACACCACTTCTCAGTCTATGAGCATTTAGTGTTTTTTAATCCACTTAAGTGCACCGCTGAGAACTTCAAAGAGCGCGCCTAAAATAGGCTTTTCACTTCACAAAAAAAAATTCTTCATATTTGGAGTGCAAAATGAATTTTGACAGCTCAACCTTCAAAGACAGCGCAGAGAACCATCGAGTTTTAAATAGCGACAACATATTTTATATAACGAAAAATCAAGAAAAATTGTACATGTTATACACATATGTACTACATACATATTTTCATAAAGAAAAACCAATTCTCAAGAAAAACGCAGAAAATCGCATCAAAAGTGGAGTAAAGAGTTGATACTTCCCAAGTATTTAGGCATACTACATACATACTATGGTATATCTACATATCTACTTACATACACACATGTTTATATGCATATGTCTGCACCTCGAGTGAATCTGACAGCCAGCGTGTCTGCTGCTGAAGTGTCTGCCACACAAAGTGTTGAAATGCAAGCAGACAACAAAAGCCAAACTGTGCAACTAGTTGGGTAGCCAAGGAGGGGAGAAGTGCCGACCAGGCAATGGAATTGCTGTTGATGAGTGATGCGATTTGATGGACGAGTATCTGCGTACTTGAAAGTTTTGTTGCATGCGTTGGCTAACTTTGTCAGGGGCAACAGACACTAAGCTGCGTGCAACATTTTTTCTTTTGTTGTTTGTATTGTACAATATAATTTCGGCAAAAGCTAGAAGAAAATAAAAAAAACATGCATACAAAAAATTTATGTAGAGTGCGACGCATTTGGCATTTCATTTGAAATCCAACTAGCAAACAACAACTCAAGTGGTTTGTCAGCAACATTTCAAACAAAGCAACGACACACAGAGCGAAGTGTGTTGCGGCAGAGAAACTAGAAATTTACCAAAAAAAAAAAGTCAAAAACTAACTTGAACTCTTTCCATTTCTATGAATGTGTAGAATGCGTTGTTGTTGGGTTTCGGAAGACAAAGTGAGTGGAAAATAGGCCGTGCGTACTGAGAAAAAATATTAAAGTTAAAAAACAAAAAACACGAAAAATGGTTCAAAAGTCCCTGCAATGCCACCCTGTCTCCGATGTATAACCAGTAGGTACACTATATATATGTACACAGTGGGCGAAAGAAGTAAGTCATTGGATATGTTATTTTATTTTAATTTATTTAATCGCTATTCTATTTTAGTTTATTTTATTTTATTTTATTTTATTTTATTTTATTTTATTTTATATTATTTTATTTTATTTTATTTTATTTTATTTTATTTTATTTTATTTTATTTTATTTTATTTTATTTTATTTTATTTTATTTTATTTTATTTTATTTTATTTTATTTTATTTTATTTTATTTTACTTTATTTTATTTTATTTTATTTAGTTTTCTTTTATATTATTTTATTTTAATTTATTTTGTTTTATTTTATTTAGGTAGTTTTCTTTTATATTATTTTATTTCAATTTATATTATTTTATTTTAATTTATTTTATTTTATTTTGTTTTATTTTATTTTATTTTGTTTTATTTTTTTTATTTTATTTTATTTAATTTAATTTTATTTTATTTTATTTTATTTTATATAATTCTGTTTTATTCTATATTTTTATTTTATTTTATCTAACTTTATTTTATTTTAGTTAATTTTATTTTTTATTTTTATTTTATTTAATTAAATTTTTAGATTTTGCAATTGAACTGTTTTTATTTATTGGATTTTTTTTATTAAATTTTTGTTTTTATTTATTTTCGTATAATAAATGTGTATTTATATTTCATTGCCCCTCACTGTACATAGAGATTTGATAGGCAAATTTTTACAGTCGCCGCTAAATGCATGACAATTTTCCCTTTTCGTAGCGTTGGTGTTTTCGTGTTGTTGTTGTACTGAACTCTTTTCCAACACTTAAATATATAATTTTTTTCGCCTCGGTCTATTGTTTTTTCGCTTGAAATTGTAGATACTTTTCGTTAACTCATTATTAGACACTCACTTAATCATAAAGTGAGAAAAAATTCAACCAACTACTTTTTGTTGTTGTTTATTGTAATGTTTTTACTTTTTGTTGTCGCCTTTTGTTGCTTGTTTGTAATGCCAGTTTAACTGACAACAAATTTCGTTTTGTAATAAATTGCGTTGGCCGCACCACTTCGTAGCTCCAGCCGCCGCTCTTTCCCCTTTTCCCCCTCTCGGTTTAACCCTTAACTTCGTAAGGTACGCTCGTACACATTGGTCACTCAAGTGTGTTGTTAAAGTAATTTGTTGCCGCCACCAAAGAAAAACAGAAATTTTACTATTAATTTATTGTTGTTGTTGTTAGTTTTGTTACAATTGTTTCAAAGTTGTTGGTGTTTTTTGTTTTTTTTTTTTAATTTGACTCCCAAAAATGTATTTCTTTCTAAAAAGTGATCTTCACTTGCGCGCCTTTTATGGTATGTATGTGTGTAAGTGTGTGAGTGTGTAGTTGTCATCTTGAAATCTGTTGAATTTCTCACTTCTCATTTCGTTCGTGCGTTTTGATCTTCCTCTTCTTTTTGTGTTGTCGGCCTCAATTCGTTCAAAGTGTGGCATCAAGTGTTTCCAAGTGCTCAAGTGGTTTTCAGTGATCATTTATGGAGGCACATATATATGGTATGTATGTACTGAGTTCGAAGGCAAAAAGATGTATTCCCATTATGAACGAGTCTCTCAACAGCTCTTGCTCTCATTCTTTTGCTTTGTCAGGCTTCTAATCAAATGAGTGGAGGGATATACATTTCTATTTCTTCAGACTTCTCTATTACTTGAGATCACATTCACCTTTTATATCCGAGAGAAGATGACGCTAAGGGTGCAGGAGAAGTTTTGTAACGAACACTGGTTGCTGTTGTAGTCGAGTATTAAATACTATGAAATGTTGGAATGCCCTGATCGGTACTCGGCAAACGTTTCGTCTTCAAAAAGGTTGCTCAAGACAGAGTTGCATTGCTTGGAATTCAGAGCGACATTCGTTGAAGTTAACTTCCTAATCTAAAATATTCCAGACTACTCCAGTGCCTTCCAACGAATCATAATTCGAGTCACAGTTCCGTGAGCAACAGAAATCCATTGAAACGGCTTAAGCGGCGCATGGAAATATGCATATTCATATTAAAAAGTAATTCAAAATGCAAATATTATAGCAAATACTTTTATGTTTCTGTATGCAAAGGTACAAAACGACGGAATGTTTGCAGCGAAGGACGTGATGCCGCACTACAACTGCCAGCAAAGGGGTTCAGTCGCTGTAGGAACCGAGAGAGGGAGCACACAATGGCGAAGGCAACGACACACTTGACGCATTTTAAAAAGTGCCAATGACGCACACTTCTGCCGAGTGCAAGAGAATTCAATGTAAGCACTCCATAAGTATGAATGAGTAGCAACAATTGCACGCTTGTATAATTTTGCATACTAAAATGTGCACGAATATGTCTTTAGTTTTGATTTTCAATTTATTTTTTTTTAGTTTTTTTTTTTTATTGCCTCTATTGCCAACGAGAAATAAATGCGCTCGTTTTGCTCAAGTGACGGCTGTAGCCACCGAACGACTTCAGAAAGTATTTCAAAATAACGAGTCAAAGGAGGCACTCAAAGTGGGCACGGGACGTCAGGGCATTTGGTTTTTTGTCATAAAAATCGCCATTACTGTTGCAATTAAAAGTAATGATTTTATTAACCCCTTGCTGGAGTCCTACTATTGAAAAAGTCATTGCCATTACATTGTTGTTCTTAATCGACAAGAGAAAAAAAAAAACAACAACTACAAAAAAGGGAGTCTTGAAAACATGCCATATTGTTTGCTGACAGACTGTATGAAGTGTGACAAATTTAATGTGCTGCAAGCGTAGATACTTAAACGAGCTTTAAACTGCCTAAGAAGAGGAGCTGGACAGAGCAGAGCAGAGTGTGTGTAGAGTTGCATTTAAGAGCATGAAGTCCAGTTTTGAATGTGAAATGTATTTCAGTATGATAAGGGTTAACACGTTTTAGATCTCATTCTTCTCACAAAAACACCAGGGAGTTGACTTAAGTTATGATGGGAAATCGAGAGTTCGGTGTACCATTCCTGGGCTTCAAAACCATCCTGTACTTTTCATTTTTCTCACTTGACATATGTGCGGTCTACGTGTTTGTAATCGAATCGGTAATAGCGCTATATTCGTTTCTTCTTCGCGAAGATCAGCGCCAATTGGGTCAACCCAAAGAAACCAGGTCATGCTAATCCTAATTTTTCCAACGGATTAGAAGACTTGTTCTTTCTTTGGTCTCATCGGCTGTTACTGTATGGCGCACTTTTAGAGCTGGTGCTCTTTCATCCATCTGGAGAGTACACCTTCCCACTGCAGTATTCGTTATTGCCGATCTCTGAAGCACCATAAACACTCTCTACAAAACCTTTTTCTCCAAAATTACTTATACCGACTGATCGAATATTGTCAACGTTATGTCTTCGGTACCATAAAGTAAGATGGAAAAAAGCAACTTGTCTCTGATGAATACTTTTCCTTCTTTACGAGAAATGTTTGGGAAAAGTGGAACTCATTTGTATTATGTATGACCCCGGGTGGACGAACTCCTCCTTATTTTTATATTTCTTACAAGGGAAACTAACAATTTGCGCTCCTTTCTCTCGTGAGCGCTTGGAATTTGGATAACGAGACTAGTTTAAGCAGGATAGTACGAGGTTGGAGATGGAATATAACATGTTCAAAGATACAGAACGTCCTCACCTCAGCTTAGTAATCCTAATTCTGGGAAAAATCGTAAAGTTCAGAGAAGTTCTTTTAAAAAAAGGACACTTTAAGTTCGCTACATTGGGAGTGACCCCTGAGGTGGAATCAGTAAGAGCTCATATCCAGAAAAGTTGGCCGCATACAATTCAAAATCTTTGACATAAAATTCCACCATAAATAATGAGTTGCCCCGTTGAAGACCCGAGCAATGCTACACACCAACCAAAGTACATCTGTACCGACTCCAAAGCTGATGCCATTACAACAGTTGACATTTTAGACATAAAACAAATGTCGAAAATTGTTGTTATTGTAAACTTGTACACTACCATGTAATAATAAGTGTTGCCTACCACCTAAATGCACAACACATGCAAATGAAAAGCCGAAACTGGAGAGAAAAAAATTGAAAAAAGCATTAAGATTTATAAAAAGTGCCGCCGAGCGACATGAAGATGATCTACAATGGAAATCTTGTATACTCGTATATATAATATGAACAATAAAGACCAAAAATAAAAAATAACAAATAAAAGACGCACGTGAGCAGCAGGAAGAGCAGACAGCACGCTGTAGACTAAACTGAGGTGGGGAACGAGAGCCACAAGCACACTACGTATGTACACTAGTCAATGCCAGCAAACCGCAGCACATAAGATTTTTCGGCATTTTCTCATTTAATTTTCAACACTTTTTCCACAGCTCAAGTGCTTTTTGCTTTTTGCTCGCTGGAGGAATAGAAGAGCAGAAAAAAGCTACACGCATCTGCACGCACTCAATCATCGGTGTGTTGCACAAGGCCTGACACTTTTGATGGTATCTCTTCGCACGCATTTCTTGGAGTGCCGTTGTGCCGTTTGTTGTTGGCAGTACACCGTAAGTCTCTGTGTTGTTGTATTGTTGCGCTGACTTTACCTTCTTCAATTGGTCAGACGGTCAGCAAGCGGCGAAATTGAAAAAAAAACATTATTTTTTTTTATTTCTTGAGAAATGAAAAATAGAAGTGTGTAAAATGGAAAAATCACGTTAACACCAAGCCGAAAGAGGTTGCACGCAAGACACGGCGGCGCAAAGACCAGTTTGCATAGCCCAGTACCCCACTAGGCGTACATACAAATATACATGCATATGGTGTAAATGTGTCCAAGTCATTGCGGTTTCATAGTAAATGCGAGACAGTTGCCGCATTCTAAGAATCTGCTTTAGGCTCTGAAGCACATATGAGCTATCAACGCAGCTGCTTCTTACTCTATTTCTGACTTTGCTTCTTCTAACAAAAATATCTAGGTTTTTTGGATATTAAATGTGGGCTCAGAAAAAATATATAGCTTAAGAAATGCGATTGTGGAGGAGTGTCAAAAATTTTGAAAGATCAAATTTATTTTTTCAAATCTAAAAAACCCACATCACATCGAAGCAGAGATCGTTGTTATAACTATTATAATTTGTACCTTCAACCGAGTAAATATCACGATTGGATCTCTGGTTCATTGTCGCTTTGTTCATCTTCGTTGAAGTATCCAAAGTTAGGTTAGCTTGAGATTGCAGTCAGCAATCCGGGTGTTTACAGAATGGAGAGTCGATGTTTATTCGACGACTCGTCTTGAGCAAACCCGACGAGAAATAAGTACTATGGATAGTCTGGATGCTAATTTCCATATTTGGAAATGTTTAGTCCGAAAGCAGGAGGCTCAGGATGCTCTATCACTCTACTGCTGGCCCTTTTGTTTCATATGAACCTCGGTTCAGTCGTATTCTTTCCTCCGAGTATTTTTTTTTAAATTTCTGAATATTTTATCTGCAAAGAAATACTTTAAGATGCTCTGCTTTGTATTCCAGCTCTGTTAAGGCGCTTTCCTCTTTTACGAAAACTTCCATATTCAATACTTCTCACCGAGTTTAAGCTGAAATTTTGTGCTAAGAAATCAATAACTCTAAAAAGGTGTGCTGAATTGGCAAATTGTGGTGAGAGGCTATACCTTAGAATCATCTGTGGGGGTGAGAGCCAAAAACTCTTCGTACGAGATTCATTTATCTTCCGCTATTCAGTTTGTTTCAAATTAAAAACTTATACCATATTATATATGTAAAAAAAACCTTCCACCGATGATCTCCACTTTGTACATCCTTTCACCCAGAAAAGTACTAACAAGTGTACGTGATTCACTTTGAGATTAAAGAACGCCGTAAAAGTAGCTGAACATCTTGGTACATAGTTACTCACACGTCGAAACAACAGAGGATGCATCTGTTCCATATTCAAAGCCAACATATGCTGAAGTAGTCTCCAACGCCCATATGTAGAGATTATTAGATCCTCCGCAAGAAGTATTCTCACGAAGACTCCTAAAGCCGATTAAGAAGCCACACGTCTGTGTAGAGTAGAGCATTATTTATCAATTTCCTACTCTTTCCAAAGTGGCACCTTCTTTTCTGACTATCCATAGAAACTGTTTTTACGTGGCATGTCCCAAACCAAGTGCCCAATCTCTTTCTTTACAAAACAGGAAAAGTGAAGTTTTAGGCAAGCTCGAATCTGTAAGAATCTGCCTACAATGCACACAACTAGAGAGCTCCATGAATTTGCTCTTTTACGATTATATTATATTTATGTGCAGATCGAGATCGAGAGGTTAACTTGCTCTTTAGGTCGAAGAGAAATTTTGTGAAAAGTTTGTCGAATAAACCAATCAAAGCTAAAGTTTACTTTGGATTTAAATATTCAATCAATAGATGGCGCTGCGATCGAGGTATCTCTTATTGTCAGCAACAAAGGGATTTAGTTTCATTTTTATTCCTAATTTAATTTAAATTTTTTAAACTGCTCTTAAGGAAAAACAGTAAAGTTTTAGCCCCAGAACGATTTTTTTGATATTTTTTTTATGAAAAAATGTTTTCTTTTCAATAAATTTCTGTATTTTCATTTCACTTTAAATATTCTTTAGACTTACCTTTTTCATACCAAACCACATTTTTTTGTTTCTCTAGTGCCAACAATTAATTTCTAAAAACTATGAAAGCACATCTAAACATATGTACATATTTCTATGTATGAACTCCATTTGACCTCTTTTTCCTGTGCCACACAAATTGTTTTTGTCACTGACAATGTCATATACCTGCTTTTGACGGTCATTTTCGGCAATGTGGTGAGTTCATAGTTTTTTACTGCTGCTCGAGTGGTCAGCGTTGAGCTTAACTATGAGCATAGATACTATATGTTGTTTTGTTGTTTTTCTTTTTGCATTTTTTCGTATGTCTTGGACTGCAAGTCAGTTTACAATTGTAAAGACTGAAATTTCATTGTTTTGCGGCGAGCGAGCAAAAGAAGTGAGCATTTTAGAAACTTGCCAAAAAAAAAACAAAAACAATAGCAAAAAATGACCGCTTGACAAAACTTGTTACAGCACAAGACATAAAACCTAAAAGAACATGAAGCGTTGTAAAATAGAGCTTAAGAAAAAAACCATTATTGAAAAGCTTAGCACAAGTTCTATGTGTCACATGGAAAAAAATGCATAAAGAAAATGAGTACAAGAAATAATAACTCAAATAAAAAGGAAAAATGAAATGAAAAATAGTGAAAAAAGCGTTGCGACATTGACGAAGTGGCATTTCAAATGAAATTGTCATATTTTCGGCAAAACATGAACAAAGCGCACCGCATTCTATGCCGTCTACACTTAGTCAAGCCGCACGAACTCCACATCACTTCTCTGCTGCAACGCTTAACCCATTACAAGACAATTATTGTTAAAGCGCATATGCAACATAACATACGTGTACATAGCTGCTGCTAAGTATGAGATAATGAGCACTGATGTTGCACACACTCAGCCGCTGTCGACTTTGGTCCGATATTCAACCGCCACAGCTCAGCGCGCATATTTACACATGTCGGATTTATGTACGTGTATGTAGATTTTTTCGGTTCTTAACTGACAACAATGTTGATTACTCAGTGTCATGCACTTTGTCAAAGGTGAATGCTTTATATGGCTTTTTGTTGTTGTCAACCCCAGCGTCGCTCCCACCGCGAAGTTTCCTCACTCAAATGATCTATTGCCTGTAAGTGATCTTTGTCTCGTTGATCTGTGAATAATGAAATGTTGAAAATGAAAAAAATAAAATAAATATAATTAAACAAATGTTCTCGCTCCGCATCCGCGTAGACATTTTGTGTTTGGCATATCAATTTCATTTAATTTTTTCCTTCATCATTCTTTCAAACGCACGCATTCTAGGCATATTCAACGCGTATTGTAATGCTTTTGTAAACTATGCGTTAGTTTAAAAATAACTGTTCATATTATGCATAATAATAGCGTGACAAATTTTTGTCCCTTCGCTGAATGACATACGAATACTTTCCAATATCTACGTGTATGTATGTATGTATATGTGTCATGATTGAATGATCGCAAGTGATCTGCTGATAGCACCAAATTACAACATATTCATAGCAATTGTTCTAAGCGAGCGAGTGAGTGAGTCAGTGCTTGTCGTTCTCTCCTTTTGATTGATGTGCAACGATTTATCGGCTTTTCTGTTTGTACTCGTAATATACGCATGCAAGATCGGCTTCCGATCACTCGACGATAAAGGTTTATTTTTAAAGTTAATTGGTGTTAATATAAAAGCTTGTCAGGGTATTTAATTAATGAGATGTTATTAATATCAATTATTGTTAGATAAGAGAGACTTCTAAGTAAAATTTCTAATGTAGTCACGGTTATTTACATATGTATTGCTCAGTGTTGATCTTTAGAATGCCAATCGTTTTAAGAACATTTTCGACAATTAGCAAGTAAGGTTTTACTCGACTATTTGAAAGTCTCTCCATATCCTATCCCATCATATTCCATATCAGTTATAAAAAATTGTATTTGAAGGATCATGTGGAGATGGTTCTAGTTTCTTTATGATCGGTTATGATCATGTAATGGGTGAGAACGCCAATTAAGAAACCGCAATCTGGTAAAAATGATGAATTCGTGTGACGACTTTTTCAAGGCACTTTGTGCCAATCCAGATAATTTTGATCTTAATTTACTTTTAAAAAGTCGCTTGCATTCATAGTTTCCTTTGCCCTATTCCTTCCCTGCAGCAGAAGTCATGTGAAGGCATTTCCCCGATATCAAAATTAGTGTCTCTTCTATCTTGAATTAAACTGATTGCCAGTTTTTCACTTATAATATAGTTGACTATTTTCTTGTCAAAGCTTTCTTAGCTCACGTGCGGCTCAGCGGTAATACCTCTTAGTATACTTCGTAAGCGTGAAGTACTGCGAGTTTAATTCTTTTCAGAATCTTTTATGAAGATACCTCGCTAGATTAGGCTACTCAGAAAAATAAACCTGACCTCACTACCATCCAAGAAGTACGAAAGATGGGACAAGAAACCTAAAAATGAAAGGACCCTTTGCATAACTATCCGAAAGGTGGGACTACACGTTTGAAACTCCTCTTAGCTGGAAGTTAATGCCAGTGACTTCAGTTTTCAGCGCAAGAAGATCTATTAAATTATTAGACTGTCTCTAGTCAGAAAGTGTCGAAATCGATTATATTAAGAATGACGAAGAGGATGTGGCTCGGGAACCTGAGGGACGTTTAGGTCGCAATAATTTCACACCGTGTGCTAGGTTTTTGTTGAAAGTAACAGTCTTAAGCTCTCTTTTAAGGCATATAATTTTGCTTCTTTAATACAGCAAATCAATTTACCCCTCAAACTGCTGCAATTAAAAAATATTTCAGGCTTCAAAGTGTCAAAATCTGCCAAAGAAAGAAAAAATGTAGGCAAGAAAATGAAAGGTAGATTAATGAATGCAAAGTAAATAGTGAAACTCAATAAGAGAGGCTTAAGTAATTTGAAAATTATAAATAATAAATTAAAAAAAGGAAAAAAAATAATAATAATTCGTTAAATACCGTAAATTTCAAAGTTTGGCGTCAAAACATTTTGCCTTTTAATTGAATTTTAATGACAATGCGTAAATGCCAAATTTGAGGAGAGAAGGCGCTAAGCTGCCGTAGAGGAGACTACGGCATGCGGCGTGCGTAAGGTATTTGTGCATACGCAAGTCACTAACAAGCCTGCCGATAGAGTTGATTGATTGCCAATGTATTTAAGCGAAAAAATTGATAACAATAAATATTTGAATATATATATTTTTTTTTAATTTATTAGTGTTGTACATTGTTATATGTACATATATATATATATATATCAATGCATACTTCTGTTATGTAGCCTGCTAATGTTCACAAAAAAAAAAAAAAAAAATAACACCAAATTAAAATGCGTAAAATTGCAAAATATTTATTAAAAAAACTGCTCTACTTCGTTTACAAAGTATTTAAATTCGGTTCCGTTTCGCCAAATTACTGCTGTCGATGGGTGGTCTTTGAAAGCTTGAAATGAGTTTGATTTCGACTTTAAATGGCATATTTACGCCACGTGCGGTCTTTGTTTTTTTTTACACATGTTTCCATAGATGTGAATGAAAATATGGTAGTCGTTTGGAAATAAAAAGTTAAAACAGAGCACAAGAGGAGAGAGAGATTTAGTTAATAAAAGCAATAAATCTAAAGCTATTAACGGCCTTCGCACAGTTAGCTACTCCAAAGAATTGAATTGAATTCTTTACAGCAACTTAATTTCCAATTAATATTTTCTAAGTGAAAGTTTTAAGCAGCCACCACTTCAAAAATCTGCTGTGGTGAAAATTGGCAACATTGTTTCAATATCCACGTACGAGAAATGCTTACGAACAAAATTGGTCAGGCAAAATTATGATACCACAAGCAAGAAGACGATGCAACCCATCAGATATTTTTCTGTCGGAAAGTTAGCAACGCTGCTTTAACAAGAAAAAGTGAATTTTCCAAAAAGGAAAAGTATTTCCAATAATTGTTTTTAATGATAATGGAGAGGGAAACACTTTTCCGAAAAATTTGCAACGCCTCAGTTCAGCAAAAAAGATTTTAATGGAATGATAAGCAATGAAGTAATTTTCTACCAAAAAAATTCAAGGAAATTAGCAATGTTGCCGTGTTCTAATAAAAATAGGTCTACTAAAATGTATTATCTTAATTTAGATTTTCCTAGGCAAAGCTCTAAATATAACAAAAAATATGTTCTAGTGAAAATTGGCAACAATGCAACTAAAAATTTACTATGTTTCAGTTCAGCAAAAAAAAAAAATCTCAATGGAATGATAAGCAATGAAGTAATTTCCTGTGAAAAAAATTCAAGAAAATTGGCACAGCAACAGGAATTAAACTTATATAATTCAAATTTACAAAAATGTATTATCTTAATTTAGATTTTCCTAAGAAAGAATTTTCTAGTGAAAATTGGCAACACTACAACTAAAAATTGATTGCATAATAAGCAGCGAACAGGCAATGTTGCTCCATTTTATTTTTATTTTCCCCAAGAAAATTTGCAATGCTGCAATTATGATTGATTTTTAGTGAAAACATATGAAAAATCGTTGAAAAGATTGGTTGTCATGAAAATTTGCAACATTGCCGCATAAACAAAACTATAGTATCTTTTATTTTATACTTATTATAGCAATAAAATGGTCACATTGGTAAAAAACAAAAAATAATTAAATCGGGTTAATAAATGAAAAAAAAAACAACCTGTCAGGAAAATTGGCAACGTTGCAGTAAGGGAACAAGTGGAAAGCGAGTTTATACAAGGAATACTTTTTGTATTTTATTGTATTTTTTATTTATTGATTTCTTGTATAAAATAAAGCTCCAAAAGAAATTATCCTCCAAGTATCAAATTAAGAAAAAGCCGTTTAATAAAATTCAGTACAGTATAGCTGCCACTTAACTAAATCATGACTATTAACGGTAGCTAAATACGAATCAAGTAACCAGCTTAAATGGACTAATGGTTGAAGCACTGCACCACAGTAAGAGCTGTAAGTTTTAGTCACTTTTGGCTTAGACCATTTTTACCGCGCAAACGCCATTCATTTACACTTTGTTAAATTAACAAAATAATTTGTGAATCGTGCGCAAGCTATTTGCGAAAATACGCGAACGCAAAAGTGAAGCTAAAGAGCTAAATATGAGTCAGCGGAAAAACAAGTCAACAATAATATTTCTGCAACTCGCCTAGCACGTAACCAACCACCTTTCCCTGAGGGAGAGTGCGGTGAGTAAAGGGAAAGAGAGTTAGCGAAGTCTCTGTGTGAGCCTTGCATTACTTTACTCACACATATTTTTTCTTTCCTTCGTTTTGTTTTTCATAACAACGGAAGTTCGTTTTATAAATCAGTGAACACCTCTGAAAACAAGTCAAAGGAAAAGAAAATTATAACGAAACAAAAGAAAAAGCAAGGGGATAAAAAGTTGAAATTAAAAAAAATAAAAACAAATTAAAAATGCAAAAAATTGTAATTCAAAACGCAAAGTTTTTGTTTTTTTTGGTACAACTACTTA
Organism: Ceratitis rosa; assembly: GCA_037013455.1. Classification (NCBI taxonomy): domain Eukaryota; kingdom Metazoa; phylum Arthropoda; class Insecta; order Diptera; family Tephritidae; genus Ceratitis; species Ceratitis rosa. Next base: position 25,076,251 of record JAWMAG010000013.1, on the reverse strand, counting down.
ACGGTTGTGTGCAAAAGTGAGTCGATTGGTTGGCTGGCTGCTCGCCTGCTCGCCTGCTACTTGGCCTGACTTGAACTCATTTACCAACATGACAACACTTTAGAGTGGCCAATAAAAAATAATTCGAAGCTAATGGTAAATGAAGACAAAATAAGTAGGTGAGAAGCAAATAAAAAAAAACAAAAATTAGCTCGAAAATTTATAAACCAAAGGTGAAAGGGATTGAATTCTAGTTGATCTTAATGAGAGCAGAATTTAATAAGAATGAGACTAGAACTAAATTTGACTGGTACTAAAATACTTGATAGGTTTCGACTCTTCGAGGACCATGTCTATTTTATCCACACAGCGCGCTCCCATCCCTGAGCCGCATCAGTCCAGTCCACCGTTACCACTTTACGTGCGTGTCCACTTGAGCATGTTTGGCCAGAACGCTTTGCATATGAGTTAGCAAGTTAACAGTTACTTCACAAATGGGGTTACAACCGACAACACGTTAGAGAAATTAAATAAGAAAATCCTATAAAAATAACATCCTTCCTCAAGCAAACAAAAAAATAAACAATAAAAAATAAAAAGTAAAAAAAAAAGTTCAAATTAAAAAATTCTTCACAACAAAGTAGTCGTCGCCTGTTCTCGTTTCCTAAACTGACCTCTCCCTCTCGTTCGTCGTATGTTGTACCTGCTACTGCTAGCGAGCACTTTCGTGCGCTGATTGAATTTTCTTATTTAATTTCTTATACTTTTCCTCACGCTGCGTGTGTTTATTATAACAAATTTTTCTTTATATTTTTACTTTGTGCCATTCGAGCTACCAGTTAACTATATGTATGTACACTGCCCGCCATCACAAAAACAAATTCTAGTTGTTATTGTTATTGTTATTCTCTGATTGGTATTGCCTTTGTGGCTTTTGCATGGCTTTGCGTGACTTGATCGTTTTGGTCTGATATTATTTTGTTACATTAAAAAATAATTACTGCCATTTTTTTTTGTTCAAATTCTTATACCATATACACGTATGTGTGTGGATGTGTGTATATATAACACATTCTCTTTTCTACAAATTCCATTAATACTACAGTTTCATACGTTTTGTCTCTTTCTGTTGATTTTTGCAATTTTTTTCCTCTTTTCGCTACAGTTTTTTGTCGTTTTTCTTTGCAAGTTTTCTCTAAAGTGGCTTGTGTAATATATAACGGTTAATAGTTGTTACAATAAGAATTGTTTATTAGCAAAACTGTAATTACATTTTGTTTATTACAACGAAATCATTATGTAGATAATTGAGGAAGAGAGGAAATTACTTTTAGTAGGTTTTCGTGGCGAAGAGAGGGCAGTTAAAACAGGCGATGGGTAATGGGATTCTCTCCATGAGTTCCTCAGTATGTAGTAAAGGGTAAAAGATCATGAGTTTTGGTTAAAATCAGAAACCTTTCTCCAATCGACTTCATTTGAAAAGCTCTAGAGCCTACTCGGTATAAGTTTCGTATCCTCTGGCTTGTTTTAGGGTAACACTATTTCCGCTACATCTTTGTAATGTAAGGTGAGCACTATCAAGATTTTTAGAACTTAATTTTGTTTAATATATATTTGAAATCTCAAACAAATGACAAACGACTCACCTTTCAACAGTTCAAAACATATTCAAATCCGCGCAGGCGTACACACCCACTTTTGGAAACATTATGCGTGTGTTTGTCTGCCGAAACCTGATATCACTCATTTGGCAAATCAATTTGAAACTAATTTTCATGCGTCAAAGTGTAACGAATTTGCAAATATATGTCAACATGACAGTTGGAAACTGACAGCTACAACAACAACTTCGTAGACTTTTATTATTTTTTATTTTATTATTATTTTTTGTTTTGTTTTATGAATGAATGCAAATAACCAAGAAATGTTGTCAAATTACTTTTAATGAACCACTCGATTTGATGTAAATTGAATAAATAATTTGATTTGTTTAATTATTAATTCGATAATGAGAGAAATATTGCATGACAGGTAAGCCGAACATAGACATGTGGATTTACATACCATTTATAGGCTAACTTTTTTTTAATATTTTAACTTGTTTTCTTTTTGTAAGCTTAATTTTGAATCAATTTATTTTATTTTATTTTATTCGATTTTGTACTTATTTAATTTCTATTTATTTTTTAACTTTATTTTATTGAATTTTCCACTCCTTTTTTAATTTTTTTTTATATTGTATTTAAGTTTATTTTTTCGATTTTCTCTTATTTTATTTTCCTATTTTAAGATTATTTGTTATTAATTTTTTTTTCGTTTCATTTTATTTTGTTTTATTTAATTTCTTTTACAATTATTCGATTTATATTTATTTATTTTGTTCGATTTGATTTCACTTTATTTTACGTTTTCAGTTTATTTAATTTTATATTAATATTTAATGTTTTCGTAATCATTTTATTATAATTTGTTTTATTTAATTTATTATTTTATTCTGTTTCATTTAATTTTATTTTTAAGGGTGGTTAAATTGTAAGGGCCGATGTTGAATGTGAACCACACCTAAACGCCAAGTTTTTTTTCCGAATTTAATTTGACATTTCTCTATTTCAGACTTACTCAATTTGAACCATGGAGAGATACACAATCCAACAACGTGTTAAAGTTATCCAGACTTATTATGAAAATTTTCGAAGAAAATCATCTTCAGTGATGAGGCACATTTTCACCTCAGTGGATTCGTCAATAAACAGAATTGCCGCATTTGGGTGAATGAGAATCCAAGAGTGATTGTCGAAAAACCAATGCACCCACAAAGAGTGACTGTTTGGTGTGGTTTATGGGCTGGCGGCATCATCGGGCCGTATTTTTTCCAAAATGAGGCCGGTCAGGCAGTTACTGTGAATGGTGTTCGCTATCGTGAGATGATAACGAATTTTTTATGGCCACAATTGGAAGATATGGATGTGGACGATATGTGGTTTCAGCAGGACGGTGCCGCTTGCCACACAGCTAACGAAACAATGGCTCTTTTGCGCAACAAATTCAATGACCGTGTTATCTCACGTAATGGCGATGTCAATTGGCCACCAAGATCATGTGATTTGACACCGTTGGACTTTTTTCTCTGGGGTTATTTGAAAGAAAAGGTGTACGTCGATAAGCCAGCAACAATTCAAGAGCTAAAGGATGAGATAATTCGGCACATTAACGGCATAGAAACTCCATTATGCCTCAGCGTCATCGAAAATTTGGACCATCGTATGGAGGTGTGCCGCCGAGGTCGCGGCGCTCATTTGGCCGATATTTTGTTACATACATAATTGAGTAATACCAATATATCATAATAAAATAAAATTTCAATAATTTCCTAAATAGTTTGTGTTTTATTCAAAATCAACATCGGCCCTTGAAAATTTAACCACCCTTTATTTCTTTTTATTTTACTTCAATTTATTTTGCGTGATTTTCTTTCTATTAAGTTTTACCTATTTTTTCTTTAATTTTGTTTGATTTTATTTTATTTTATTTTGTATTTTTTATTGTATTTTGTTTTGTTTTATTTTAATTAATTTTATATCATTTTATTTTATATCATTTCATTGTATTTTATTTTATTTTTTTTATTTCATTTGATATTATTTTTGCTTATTCAATTATATTTAATTTAGCTTAATTTAATTTTTTTATTTTAATTAATTATTAATTTATTTATTTATTTAATTTATTTTTAATTTATTATTTAATTTAGCTTTAATATATTTTGTTGTACATTAATTGTTTTTAATTTTTTATTTTTAATTTTTTTACCGTATGATTTAAATTTAATTTATTTTTTTTTCAATTTAAATTATTTTTTTTAGAGTATTAATACTTTTTGATACTTCAATTCCACTTTGCTAACCGTGATTTTGTACTTTTACATAATTTTTCGTTTGCCACCAACCGCCATTTCTATTTATACATTTTTCAGTCATACTTGAGATTTTTTCTTACAACTCTTTTATCATTTCTATGTATGTTTCCAGCTCAATTCTACTGATATATGAAATTTCAAATATCATTCCCTATGACAGTTGACAGTTGCACGGCTAAGGCGGTTGTGTTTGTTGTTGGCTTAGCGTTGGTTTGCCATCAAGTCTGACAGATTCGTAAGCGCTTAGCACACATGCATAACTATAAATACACAAAAATAACCACTTATGTAGATATGCATGTAGGTATGTCTTATATATAAATAAATTGTACTATATGTATGTACTTACCTGCATATGTTTGTCTTGTTGCCGCAAAGTTGGTATTATTTTGTATAAAATTTTCTTTCATATTTCTTATTATTATTATTTCTCTTAATACCACTAACGATGGCACGCGTGTGCATGTGTGTGCATACTTGTTCATAAACGCCAACAAAGGTGTCAGTTTTGACTGATTGAGTGACAAGTCTACCTGTTGTTGTCGTTGTTATTGTAGTATGTGTTAGGTACTTGAGAGTGTCGGTGTTGTGGCATAAGGAAAAGGATGAGGGAAAGGTCGTTTAGGAGTTTCAAGTTTTCTAAACATAAAATTTAATTAAAACTAGAATATTTATGGGCTTTAACCATATCATACCTAGAATTCAGGCCCTCCAATTCGAGATAAAAATGACTTTTGCTTAGGAAATCGATTTATAGCTTCCGCCCATTAATTGGTCCACTTAAAAAATGGCCTAAGATATGTATAATTTTATGCTATGGATACACATGTATGCACATATGTACATATTGCTAACATACCAATATACATACATATCATATACCAATTCATGCAATTAATAAATTATTAAGTTTTTCGTTGAACTTTCGATTTTCAACTGCACAATAAGAGCCCCCAAAGGCAATGCACATTTAATGGTATGCCATTTATTATGCCAATATTATTCGTATGTGCTTAATTTCGATTTTTCAATAGCAGATATGAATACATAATACATCAATAAATGCATACATTATTCATATCATTGTGTATTTGTATGCATGCGAGTATATACCTATGTACAATACATATCTGGAATAAACTCAAATACTCAAAAAACCATCAGCGCAATTGAAATGCAATATCACAAACAAATCGTATAGAGTGTAGTTTAATTAAAAAATCGTGATCGTTGGCATGGCTGCAGACATATTTGCTTGTATGCATTTATTTTATGTATTTTATTGGTAATGGAAAACCGATAGTTTATTACCTGAGCTGCTTTACCAGCTGCCTCGTTGTCTACTACCGCTAGTCGAGTGTATTTATTTGTTGTTTTTTTTTTTTGTTAATATTAACAGCTAACTGCATATTTGACGGTAACATTTTTAATTTTTTTTTCTCTTAAATTTAACTTAATTTAACTAATACCATATATATTTCTTATATTTCATTTATTTTTTATTTAATATCGTTTTATTTTATTTTATTTTATTTTATTTTACTTTATTTATTTTATTTTATTTTGTTTTATTTTATTTTATTTTATTTTATTTTATTTTGTTTTATTTTATTTTATTTTGTTTTATTTTATTTTATTTTATTTTATGTTATTTAATTTAATTTAATTTAATTTTACATTAGTTTATTTTATTTTATTTCATTTTATTTTATTTCATTTTATTTTATTTTATTTTATTTTATTTTATTTTATTTTATTTTATTTTATTTTATTTTATTTTATTTTATTTTATTTTATTTTATTTTATTTTATTTTATTTTATTTTATTTTATTTTATTTTATTTTATTTTATTTTATTTTATTTTATTTTATTTTATTTTATTTTATTTTATTTTATTTTATTTTATTTTATTTTATTTTATTTGTTTGTTAGCGAATCTGCTTCGTTTTTGCCATTCTTGAGTCCCAGAAATATTTTTCCAAATTGTTTCTATGTTTTCTTCAAACCTTCGGCTTTGTAAACATGGCAAATATATATTATAAACGTGTGGAAATCGAAATTGATACAAAGACAGTTGCTTATAGCGAAAACGAGCAAGAAAAAATCGACAAAAACTTAAATAAGTAAAAATACTTTAAATCCACAAAAAATAACAGTAGCTTTACTGTAAAGCAGTTTTGCAGATAAGAAATAAATAATAAACATAATTCACAGGCATCAATAAATATTGGTTTTTGAGAAGACCATCAGATATCAATGTACAATTGTATGCGCATATGGTATTTACATAGTTATGTATTTCTTTACTTTTATTTATTTGCTCAACCAATATGCTACGCTAATTTCACTTTTCAAAGCTTATGATGTCTATGTGAGCATTACAATCAACAGTTGGTTGTTAGATTGACCACAGTGGAGGCTGCTGAAACCAGCAGTTAACCGTCACAGTCGACCATTCAAGCATCCACCTTCGCTTATTCAATTTGCTTTTCATCTTTGATATGCCAATGATCTTCCATACAGCTTCTGCGGCAGCTAGTATTGTTGTGGCTGAGGCTTCGGCTGCGCCTGTGGCGTTTTTCCAGTGCGCATGCGCATAATCATTTCAAATGCTTACACGTCCAATATCACACATTTACTTACGAACGTATGAATATTTGTAAATACTTGTGAGTACCACTAGCTTGAGTGGCTTAGGTTTGGCATGTAGTAGAGTAAAGACCAAACTATGATTAACTCTGCGTTAATAATATTTTTCGGTTCAAAGTCTTCTTCGATGGTTATTTTGACATTTTGTTCAGGAAAATCTTGAAAGTGATCAAGCAGAGAGAGAAGAAGGTTATGCTTTTTCGTCCGCCAATTAGTATTATATTGGGATTGCCCTCAAAAGTCTTAGATATCCAATAAGTATAACTTTTCAATCGAAATCATTCTCAATGTGATGAGCAGTAGAAACAACTTTTTGCAAAAACAAATATTGAGTAGCCTAGGATTCGACGAAGGTAAGAACATATATTGGATTTGTAGGTCAAACTCTTCTTCAAATTCAAAATCTTCTTCAAATCTTTTCATCAGGCAGATTAGTACTTGCAGAATAGTTTCCGCTTAAGCTGACCAATTCATCCAGTGTTTTAGTGAGTTTTAAATATTCCATATCACAGGAAGAGGCTTTAATCATTTTTAGGTCTAGTTATTCGACAAGAAGTATTGCAATCTTCGGATCCCTTTTTCACGAAAATTTTGAGATATCAACTGGAGAAGTTTTTAAGCTTACTCTAGGTATTTCGAATGGGAGCTTGGATCTAAAGCTTTTCATAAAAAATAAGCATCTTCCGCCTTGTGAAGTTAGCCACGGACAGGTATAGTACTATTAATATTAAAAAAAAAATATTCGCCAAATTTTTCTATGTGCTGGTACACCGCCTTACCTTCTTTATTTTTCTCCATACACTTCATTTTCGGCTTCACTCTGTGCTTAGCTTTAAAACTATGCGACCGTTAAATCGGTGATGTATTCGCTGCTTCACTACTTCACTTAAGTGATGCCGCGGCATATATGCAAACAGCTTGTTGCCTGTTGTCTTTATGTCTATGCATCTGTCTATCTACTGTGTCTGTCTAAACATCTGCTATTTATTCATCCGCAATGGTCTGCCAATCTTGTGACTACCGCCACAAATTAAGGTTAACCACGTTTTGCGTATCAAACAAATGAAAGTGCAATTAATTTTCCAATTCGCCATGAGGGATGTCCATATGTATTTATACATATGTAAGTAAATAAGCAAATATCTCGATTTTCAATAATATCTATATTTAAATTAAATATTCGTATGAGTTTATGAATATTTTATGAACAGATTTCTTCTTCTTCGTCTTTTTCTACATTAAAAGGCCAATGAACGAATATTTTACGTGCGCCTTGTTGAAATTTTACTTTTTGGCAAATTTTTTATAATACTTTTTGTTGGCATTTGTTTTTATTTATTTATTATTTTTGTATTAATATTTTTGTTGTGCTTTTGCGAATTTTTTATACACATTTCATTATACTACATATTTCTTTCGTGTGAATATACAAAATAAATTGGTGAGTTGAGGTGCGGCGTGTTGTCGGCAATTTATTATAATTTTTTTATTTTATTTTATTTCATTTATTATAATTTTTTTAACCCCTAACCGTTATATTTAAACGCTGTTTATTTGATATATAAAAATAATATTTTTGTAAACAAATAAAATGTTTACCAAGCAAAAAAATAAAATCACAAAAAATCATACATACTCGTATGTATGGTACGTGTAAGCAGATATTTGTGTATCATTTGTTGGCATAAACTGAAAGAACTTGTTGCTGCGTGTTAATTTACACGAAAATATCCAGTAAAATCAAATTGAAATATGAGTTTCACCGCCAATATTTGCTAGTGTATTTTGTTTTTTTTTTGTGCTTTTTGGTGGTATTTCTGTTGTTTTTACAATATAATTTATTGTAATTGCGAAATTCGGTGAAGGGATCCCATACACACATGCATATACCTACATATGTTTGTATATGTAAAAAATGCGGAATTTTGCAAATATTTTATGGTTTCGAAATAGTTTACTAAATTTGGGTTGGAAAATATCATATATTATATACAAACATATATGTGGAAGGTCAAACATTTAAGCGATTTTGAGTTAAAAAGAATTTTTAAACAAAATAAAAAATTATAATTATTTTTAGGTTTTCGTTTAAATGGAACTGTTTCAGATCATATATTTTGGAAATAATGAAAAAATTATTTTTGTTCACATAGTGAAAACAAAATTTTTAAATAAAAAACAATATTGAAATTTAAATAACCAAACAGTTTTTAAAGTTATAAAAATATTACAAGATAAAATAATAAAAGATAAAAAATAAAATAAATTAAATATATTTTTTTATTTCAATATGTCTTGGATCTCATCACTAAAAGATACCCCGGACAGTCAAAAAAAAAATGAAAAATTGTGTACATTGTCTCATTTTAGCTTCCGAATAGAAGAAAGTCGTCGAGATCAGGGACCAAAATTTGAGAAGTCTGTGTGCGAATAGCTAAAAGTAGCAAACGCATCTTTTGAAGTCTTACATACCTCTATTTAACATATTATATTATATCGCATAGTAAATATATACTGTCAAAAAGAAATCGAGAATTTTACATTAAAAAAGTACGCTTAAATGGAAGATTTGCCTCGCTTTGGTCTGCCATCACAGACTTTAACTGTACTTAACATCGCTGAAGTGAAGGAAATGGTCATCACATAGGAGAGATTCTCCGTTTCTCACGAATCAATTCATACCAATTTAAACGAATGCTTAGCCATCAAACGAGTTGTCGTTCGCCTAGTGCCGAAAGACTGGAATATTATAAAAAAAAATCAATCGTGTAAAGGCGAGTGAAGTCATATCAATTCGGACCACACATTCATGAACGTATTGTCTTGGATAATGAGATATAAACTTAGGAGTTTGATATGTAAAACAGTCCACAAGCTTTGAAATGGCCTTTTTCAATAGTTCCAAACTCAAAAAATAACACGTCAAAATTGATCCAGTAGCAATTTTTGTTTAGCCATCTCGCTAGAAAGTCAATTTCTAGTAAATAAATAATATTATCTGTAAGAGCAACGAATCCGCTCCACCATATTTGTGAAAAGAACTCATGTTTCAGTGCTTTTGATAGCGTACACCTAAAAAGACGACGGCCCTGAGAATTTGAGTCCGATATGCCAAAATTCCGTCGGTGGAGAAACTTTCGAATATTTTGAACTTTTATAAAAAATCGTTTTTTCACACATTTTCAATAATCAATATCCGCTGACCGATCTTACAGGCCTAATATTTTGAGTGAATGTCGGGCGAAAAATTCTATAAAAAAATTTAAACGATCAGCCACCGTATTCACCGGATATGGCGTCAGTCGAATTTTCTCTCCCTCCAGAACTCAAATTACCACTTCGAGGCACAAGTTTTCAGTTAATGGAAGACGTGAGAGAGAATTCACTGCGAGAACTACTTTGAAGGTGATACAAATAAATTTTAATGAATAATACATAAATGTTTCATGTTTAATTTTTTTGTTGACCAGTTCTAGGCACTTTTCTGAGAGAAACAGCCTGTTTTTTCCTGACCGTGAGAGTCACCATTTACTATTTACTGTAATATAGATATTTTAAGCCTAATTAAGTCAGCGTGCCATCTTCTAATTAATAAAAATTATGCAATCATAAAGTATAGAATTTCAAATGCCACAGTTCACCGTTACAGCAGGCAGTAACTGGAAACAAAGATAGACAGTTATATAAATGGCTATATGGTATGTAGATACTCAATTCAATTCTAACGGTTATGCAAAAGCAACAAGTAAATATGATTTGTTGTGTTTTATGTGCTACTTCGTGCAGTAGTGTGGATTAATTAGCAATAAAAAATAGGTGCAACATGGGTACTTGAGCAAAAATAATAATAACAACTGAAACTAAGAAAAAAGCAAAAAAAAAAGCAAAACAAAAAAAAAAAATATTGTATAAAAATTGCATGCAATATGTGGCAGAAATCTATGGTGAACTCCACGTTGGTTATGATATAAAATAATGGAATTGCTTTTCAATTAGCTCTTTAAAGCTTTTTATGCGCTTGTATGTGCATTTCGTTATGAATGTAGGTGTGCAATATTATTCACTTGACGACTTCTGTGATGCTACAGTAGTTTGTTTATTATGATTTTTCTGCTCACAAAGCATGTTTGCAGAAAAAATATTTCAACATAAAAAAATGCTATACCATAAAATAATGCTTGGATATAAGCCAACAAGCTTTTGATTTAATTAATTCAATGAGCGTTTTTGCTTAGATTCTTTTATGGACTTTTTTGTTTGTCTGCATAATAAATGTGCTTTTGATTGCATAATTTTATTAACAGCATTTATTTGTTAAGGGGGTTAAAAAATTTAATTTTTGGTATTTTTTTTTTTTATTTACATATATCTCAGCATTTTAAAAAATAAAAAAAATAAAATTTACTAAACATAAAATTCATTCTGTTTTTTGTTTTTGTTGTGCTTTTGATATGAAAAAATATGAAGATATGGAGAAACTTTGGTCAATATTCAAATGAGTAAAAATTAAAAAAAGATCGTTTTGAATTCCCTATGGTTTGGGTATTTTTTGTTTTATTATTTAATTTTTATGTTATTATTTTCAAAAAATACTATAAATAATTGAGCAATTTTGACTATCCTAATGCATAATAAATTTTTACTCGGTTGCATCTTTTCACAGCTGACTGCTGTGCATTTTAAAACGGATTTAATACACTGTTGCTTTTCATATTAATCACTTTTATTTGGTCAAAAAAAGCTATAAAAAATAACCAAATTAATAAAATTTAGGTTTATTTAATACTAGTATTTTTTTTTAATTGTATATAATTTTTTACAAATTTTTTAAAAATAATTTTCGAATTTTTTTTTGGAATCTTTTTCAGCAACAGTTTGGTCTGTCTGCAAAAAACACTGCTGTATTTTAGTGGTGCACCATACGTTGGTATTATTCTGGGACCTTAACTGTTACTGTAGGTTCCACTGTGGGTAGGCGCTGAAATGTCTGAGTCAGTCATAGGTGACGTAGGTTCGTCCGACTTTTCATAACCTTCTACACTTGGGTATATACATACACTCTGTTTCCTGTGTTAGTCTGTTTACTGTACTGTCTGCATGTTCGCACATATTTAGTTGCTTAAAAAGCTGCTTGGTACCTTCAATAATGTCCGCACACTCTGCTTCCTTTGTTATTGGAACGTGTCGCAGAGGAATCTTTCTCCTGTGCCTGTCTGATATTTATACCCGTCTGTATAGTTAAAAATTGTCTTTATTATTCCCAATAACCTAACCTTCCGCCCCTGACCGGACTCAATTGTTTAAGATTTCTATTTTTTATTTTATTTATTTATTGTTTTCATTTTTTCGCTTACACTCAATTGCCACAAGTGCTTTTTGCCACATTTGCAATTGACATTGTTATTTTTGTTAACAATTACCCGTTGTTGTAGGTATTTTTTATTCTTTTATTAGTGTTGCTTCTTTTATTATTGTTGTTGTATAATTGTATTTTGTTTATTATTTTGGACTTTTTCACAAGTGTTAACTTCAATACCTCAGCAGCCACCTCATGCTGTCAATATTGTGCGTGAGCCTCTTCTTTTCATTCTTCCTCTTCTTCTTACCACTGCTATTGCATGCACTTGGTTCATCTTTTCATTATTTTATATAATATTAAACAATATTTTTACAAAAAATGTTTCTTTCATATTTACTCTACACCTTCAAGTGCCAAAACACGAGCAGGAAATTAAATAAAAAATTCATATAAACAATATTTCAAAAGAAAAACACAGTTAAAATTTATATAGGTAAAAAAAAAATCGAAAATTATAAAAAAATTTTAATTTGTGCATCCATACAATATTGTAACAATAACAACAAATAGATCCGTTACTGTTGCCGCTTTTGCTGCTGCTGCTGCTGACCTTCAACCGTTAATTACTTCAACATAGCAATCGTGCCTTAGTGTGTACTTGAGAGTTGATTGGTTGGATTTTTTGATTTGTTGCACGCGTTTCGAGTGCTAAAAAGTCATTAAAAACTAGATACTTCAATTGAGTGCAGTTGGCGCTGGAGTGGGAAAATATATAATAGTTGTAAAATATGAAATATGTATGTATATGCATGCAAGTATGACTTTTTGGCTATTGCTCTTATGTAACCAAGCATTGTTGTAGTACAATTAATACACAGTTACAAGTATGTTGCGTATACGGTGCGTTGGCTCAAGGACATTGTGATCTCAATACTTTTTATGTGTTGTCGTTTTTGCTTTGGTTTGAAATAAAATTGCTTGATTGCCTACTTTGCGTGCTATAAAAGTATTCATACGTGTATGCACTATATATTCGTATGTACATATATGCACATATGCAATCAAAATAAGTTTCTTTTAAATTAGTTGGTAATTTGCGGTTTTCCAGTCAAACTAATTTAATAAAGCACATAATAAAAAATAGATAAAAAGCGCTATATGAAAAGCACATTGTTTTGTATTATGTACACCTGCGTTACTTTTCGTACAATAAAACTCTTTACACAATAAAATAATATATTACTATCAATTTTCAATGTCAGCTATTAATTTAAAATTTTGATTGCTTTTCATACCAAAAAATAAGACCGAGAAACTAACTTTGGCAATTATTCCTTTGCTGTAAGTTTTATAACCTAACTTTTTAGTTCATTTTATTTTAATTTAATTTTTTTTTATTTAACTTATTCTTCCTTTTTTCCCTTTCTTCTTTATTTAAATTTTTTATTTTATTTTATTTTATTCTATTCTTTCTGTTTTACTTTTTTATTTATTTAATTTTTTTATTTTATTTTATTTTGTTTTATTTTATTTTATTTTATTTTATTTTATTTTATTTTATTTTATTTTATTTTATTTTATTTTATTTTATTTTATTTTATTTTATTTTATTTTATTTTATTTTATTTTATTTTATTTTATTTTATTTTATTTTATTTTAGTTTATTTTATTTTATTTTATTTTATTTTATTTTATTTTATTTTATTTTATTTTATTTTATTTTATCTTATTTTATTTTATTTTATTTAAGTTTATTTTATTTTATTTTATTATATTGTATTTTATTTTAATTTATTTATTTTACTTCATTTTTTTTTATTTTATTTATTTATTTTTTTTTAGTTTATTTTATTTTATTTTATTTTATTTTATTTTATTTCATTTTATATTATTTTATTTTATTGTATTGTATTTCATTTTATTTTATTTTATTTTATTTTATTTTATTTTATTTTATTTTATTTTATTTTATTTTATTTTATTTTATTTTATTTTATTTTATTTTATTTTATTTTATTTTATTTTATTTTATTTTATTTTATTTTATTTTATTTTATTTTATTTTATTTTATTTTATTTTATTTTATTTTATTTTATTTTATTTTATTTTATTTTATTTTATTTTATTTTATTTTATTTTATTTTATTTTATTTTATTTTATTTTATTTTATTTTATTTTATTTTATTTTATTTTGTTTTATTTTATTTTATTTTATTTTATTTTATTCTAATTTATTTTATGTTATCTAATTTAATTAAATTTTTTTATATTATTTTATTTTCTTTTTTAATTTAATTTTATTTTAGTTTGCTTTTTAATTTTATTTAATTTGATTTATATTAATTTAATTTAATTTTATATTATTCCATTTTTGTTTTATTTTATTTAACTTAATTTTATTTTATTTCATTAAAAATATGTATTTTATATTAATTATTTTTTTTATTTTATTTTATTTATTTTATTGTACTTTATTTAAATTTTTTTTTATTTTAGTTTATTTTATTTTGAATTGACTGAAGTTTACATTACACTTAGTTTTATTGAATTCTTAAACATGTTCTTTAAAAAAAATTAGTATATTGTATTTACATATATATTTTAAAGAGCATAATAAACTGCTAATTGCAAGTCGTTAAACCTAAAACAGTTATAAAAAGTAACTATTTATGTACTTTATTTTTCCCCAATTTCCGACAAGTAATTAAACGAATGTGTCAACAAGCTTTAACAAAAAAAAGCTACATTTACATGTATGTATGTACATACTATATATTTTTATAAGTGCAACAATAGCGACAAAGTGCCAGCAAAGTCATAACCATGAAAATGCAATGACCCAACGTCATGACATCGGAAAGAAGAAGAACAACAACAGCAAGCACTCTTGTTTAAAGATTAATAAGAAAGCATGTATTTATGTACTTACATATGTAGAGTAACGCCTGGCGCCATAGTTCAAACTATAAACTTGGATATATATATATATATATATATATATATATATATATGACTATATATATACAGTTGGTAAACAGTTTAGTATTTACCTTTCCTGACTTGGCATATTTACCTGACGCCAGCGCCCTGAGAGCCGCTTACTACAACAGAAAATCAATAAAATGCAGATTATGCACAATTTCGAGCAATTAAAATGTAGCGTGTTGCGTTTTTTTTTAAATTTTTTTTGTTATAAATTTTTAAGCAAAAGCCCATCATGAACAATTAGAATTTTATATACTCGTACATGCATAAGTACAAAAAAGAGTAATAAATTTGAAAAAAAAGTAAAAACGATTAAACATGCTCTTCGCATATTTGCCTGCCTTTGATGTTGTTGTAATATTAAAAAGTTGAGCATAAATTTTTTAAGGTTTGTATTTTTAATCGAAGTACAAACAAGACCGGTAAACATATTTGCATGCAAACCTAGCGCAGCGAAAGGCACTCCCGGCCGGCAAGCAAAGCTTACGCTGGGTCCATCAGATCACCGTAATGTTTGTTATTCATGTACGTATACATATGTATGTGTGTGTGTGTGTGTTTGTATGCTATCTTTGCATATTTCTTTATATTGGCAATTAAATGCGCAATATTTGTTGTTAATATTGTTTCTACTGTGCTTTGTTGTTGCTGCGGCCTGTCATGCACTGTGTGCGGTGGCGCCTCTATCTGTTGCTACCGTCGGAGCTTGTATACATACATATGCACATATTGGTTTGTTTGTGCAAACAATTTGCTTTGCATGCCACCGTTTGGCATAGGGAAAGGCTCAGCTTGGCTTTCTAAAGCTTCATACATACATATGTATGTATATATACAATAGATATGTATGTTTGTCGATGGCGCATGCATGTAATAATAATTACATTCGCGATTAATTTCGTGCCATTGGGACTCACAAGCGAAAGGATAGCGCTGGACCTGCTGCTTAGTGCCACTAATAAGCGCCGTGTCAAAGGTTTTTCGAGTGATACCATAAGGTTAAAGGAAATTGGGCTCACAGGCGCTAATTAATTTCCGAAGGAGGTAAGAAAAGCTATGAAGAGGCACAAGAGAGTTGAGATACCAAAGAAAATACATTAATATTCGGAAGAAGAACGGAGAGCCGACATCTCAGGTGACTTCCAACCTAATCAATTCTTTTTTCGAGCATGAAACAGTGAGATCTAGTCATTAATTTCTAGGCCTCTGATAGTTGCTGCACTGAATGAACTCCTATAAGATTCCGCGACAATCACATTCTTCCAAGGGGTGACTGTTAAGTACAGTAGTACACCAGTTGTCTCTGTTGGAAAGGCCAAGGGAATGCAGATCCATCTCTATCTGATTTTCCCAAAGGAGTGACAGTATATCTTTGGCGGGATGTGCAAAGACTGCTTTCAAAGCTTGAGTGCTACCATCCATCTGGACGTGGCGATCTATCCAGCGCTACCTTTGTCGCATTATTCGTATTATTATGTAATTGTCGCTTTATTACCGTTAGTAGTATTTTAAAGTTCATAAATATTTCGTAAAACCATCAACCCAGAATTCTCAATGACAACTCATCGGATGTAGTCATCGTTCAGCTTCTGCAGCAAAGCGCATGTAAGTGATGAAGGATCTGTAGAGCTTCTGACTTTATTCAACAGCTCCGTGATCACTCTAGTTCTGAACAGATGGCTTTTATATGAGTTCGCCGAACCGTCTGGTATATCGGCGGTCGCAGCTCTGCTGAATTCTGAAGAAAACAAGATAATGACTGAGTTGTTAAATTTTAAGAAAGAGTGAGCCATTGGCAATTCGCATTGTTTGGAAAAAACTATCGAAAATTATTTGAAAACTTTCTTTAATTTTTATACAAAATTTGTTTCACTAATACTTATCGTTTAATTTTTGAACCAAAACCACTTTTATTAAAACATAAGTGTTTCAACTTAAAAATTTCAAAACTATCGCTACAAATTTAACTATCTCCTTTCACGACCTCATTGGAAAAATTAATTAGGTAATTTTACGCAATTTAATGAAAACAAAAAATAAATTAAATTAAAAAGACTAAAAATGTTTGGTATAACGAGCCGATATAACAACCATTAAATTAGTTTATAATGGAAAGTTGAAAATTTGTGTAAAGTGAAGGCAATAATTTGATGTTAAATTAGCTCCAACACAACAAGTGCTGATAACCAGAATTGAACAATCGAATTGCATTGAAAATACATTCATTTTCAGTTTATTTCACCGCACTTTTTCTTAATTTCATGAAAATCAATCACTTTCACTCACAAAAACCCAGAATACCAAATTTTCATTTGCTGTGTGTGTGTCTGTATGTTTTTTTTTTATTTTTATCAATTTAATGGACGCTAATAGCCATTGTTTGTGTAGAAAATCACACTTTCAAAACATACATACATACACGTATACATACTACAATATTTCTGAAGTGTTATCAGCGCTAGCCATTTTAACACTTTCGAAAATAAAAGGTTTGAAATTAATAGTAAAAGTCCAAACTAAATAAATAAATGCGCTAAGTTAAAAGATTAAGAAAAACTTGAAAAAAAAGCTAAAATGGGTAAGGCAAACAATAGACTAAGCGAACGCTACGAAATTAAGAGATTTTCGTTTGGAAAATTAAACCGTTGGGGAATACAATCAGCATAAATTGCTTTTGTGACTTGTTTTATTTGTTTAGATTAAGGTATTGTTGTTGCTGTTTACTTTTGTAGACTTTTTTTATATCATTTTAATGCAAATGTGGTAAAGTGCCAATTGATTAATCACAATAAACACAAAATGCTGGTGGGCTTGCACTAAACTCAGCACCCCTTCGTCTCAGTTCCACTTCCCTCTCTGCGCTGTTGTCAATAAAAATCTTTGAGGTTTTTAGTTGCTCATTAGTTGCAATGCATACCATTAGATGTACCGCAATGTAGGCAATCGAAATGAATTTTGTTTATTTTTATTTTGTCTATTTTCTCGCTTTTAGTCACTGCTTTTTGTAGGCGCGACGCTTCGTTGGTGTTTACCAAACGATTAATCACTATGATAAGCATTAAGATTTTCTTTAAGTGGCAGTTGCAACAAGTAAATGCATTTGCACACACACACACACACATACAAATGTAGTGGAGCATATATCAGTATTTGTTGGCGGCATGCGCCTTTGTTGACAATACACCGAAATTAGGTTGGATGGATTGAGCGACAGCTGTTTGAAGGAAAAGTGAAATTAATACTTGTAACAAATTATCACTCTAATAGACACTCTAAAGCGGCGATGCCGGTATTGGTGTTAATGAGCATGTGATATGCATCGTCGTGACTTTCATTCATCAATTTTATTGGAATTTATGGCATGCCTCACTATTACAATAAGAATGATACTTTTATTTTTGAGCTTAAAACAGTGCTTGACTAGTTATTGAAACACATCAATTAAACTTAATTGCCATCATATGATGTCAGATCACGTGATTTCTTATCAGCCCTAAACACGAATGAGATAGTTTTTAGGATTCTAGTTATAAGTATTAGACTTTAAAGTAGTACACTTCCTTATTAAATATGGAATGACATCATTAACAACTATTTCACATCATATGATTTTAAATCATGTGATCTCAAATCACCTCTACATATGTATGTATTTATAAAGAATTTGTAGAACAAGAATAGCGTATACATTCAAATTAAGAATTAAAACTAAAGTTAGCATTCCTAAAATTAAATTTGGTTTAAAAATGCATAATAATGCAAAAATAAAAATTTGCTTTTAAATCACATTACAATAATTAAAATGAAGTCACATGATATGATGTCACATAATGATGAATCACATCATGACTTCAAAAAAATTTTTTTTTTCCAGCTTTATACTGTTATTCACATTTATGTAAAAATTTGTGCTTTTCATTACATGCGCAATCATATGAAATTAAAAATCATATAAGTGACTTGACATTACATCACATGATATGCAATCACATTATATAATAAATATGTAACGCATAATATTTTTTTGTTGATTTACTTTCAATTTAAATTTACTACCACCATTTGATCTATATCAAGTATGTAAAACAAAAAAAATAAAAAAAAAAATACATCAAATGATCTCAGGCTTCTCAAACGGATATATTTTATGCGATTGCTTACGAAATTATGAATTTTTTTTTTAATTTTCTTGAAGGTGAAAAATGTATTTATGGTTTGGCTAAATATATTACATTTTTAAAGTTTTTCAGTATATTTTCGCAAACAATAAATACCATAAATCAATATTTCTGAAGCATTTTTTTCTTTTCTCTTCAAATCTCTGACCTTCCACCTCAAATATTATTAATTTCGTATTAATTTCCTTTATGCACAATGAATGGAGAAAAATAACAAAATTTAAGTTCCCTTCGCTTTCAACACAAAATCATACGAAACTGATTTGCTTTGTTATTTTTTAGCCCTCTGTGATTTCTGCGCATTGTGGCTTTTAATTTCGTGAGAATTCTCCAGAGACCACACACATGTCCGGGTTCCAATATATACAAAAATACACATACATAGAATCGCTGTTATTCATTTAAATGAATGTAGTTACTATAAAGAGCGCTTGAGTTACTTACAGATTTGACTCAATATATGTTTGTATGTACATATGTACGCAAATCGACCGACCACTAAAATTTAGGTCACCACAAAAAGTTGCTTATTGACCGTAAATCTATGAATTGCAATAGTAAATTAAATATGATTAAAACAACAATATGTATGTTGTGACTGGATTGCTTGGGCTGGCGCATAATTAAGAATGCAAATGCCAAAAACTAATAAATACAAATTAAGAAATCATGTGTATATACAAATCTACATAAAATTTTGCTTATTAAATTGTTGCCGAAATATTTTCCCAGACTTGACCGCAAATCAAACAAAATTCCAAACTCAAATTTCAAGCAATTGTAAATATGTATGATTGATTTTTTGTGCAAGCATATGTCAAGCATAATTAAAGTAAGCAATTGAGTGCAGTAAATAAATTTAAATAAATTTGTATACGTTGAACATTTTAATTCAATTCGAGAAGCATAACAAGAAATTATCTATCATTGATTTTTATTAAACCACAAGAATTTTATTAACTTTCTGCTTAATTGAAGCGTAAGCAACAACAAATCAAGCTTATAAAATTTTATTCAGAAAATTATATTAAAATTTGCATATATTTTACAAGCCTAAATACATTTATGGTATATCAATAAGTAACTTGTTGCTTGTAAATATTTGTTTCTAGTAATATAAATTAGATTTAATTTCAAAGAAAAAATTAAATTTGAAGATAAATTAAACAAATTATGCTTAAATTTATTAATTTATTTAATAAAAATTTTCTCTTAAACCTTTTCAAGAAAAATTATCAAGAGCTTTTCAATTGCTTATAAACACTTTCGAAACCAATATTCTTCTAAAGTCTCATCTAAGGCATTGCTACACATATAAACAGCAATTCAAGAGCTTCTCATCATTTTCTTAAATACTAGTACAACTGAAAATTGATTATTGCAATTTCAGTTAAAGAGTTTTCTTGGTGAAGGAAAAGGGCTTTCATGCTTAAATTAGCGTATGTAGAATATGCCCAATGGTATTCTACAGTAACTCAATAGCTTCTCAACAATTTCTCAACACTATCTCAATATCATTCAGATATTAGCTTAAGTAATCGGAAGCCCGACGGCAATGCAACAACGTCTAAACCATATATCAAACCACTTCATTTTTGCAATTTGTTTCCATTTTAAGAAGTTTTTATGAGAAGTGTTTCTTCTGACTTAGAGTATAGGGTTTAGAATTTGAATACGGATTTTTGAATTTCAACAAAAACGTAGCAATAACTAAAATAACTCTCAAACAACTCTCCACACATTCAACAGTATTCGGAAATTTATTTAAATTAATGTCAGCAGTATCTCAACACCTTCTCAACACTGTCTCAAAGGCATTTGAGATTTTCACGCAAAAGAGACCTTAAATTTTAGAGCAAGGCAAAAAGCATCGTCCTATCCAAAATATCTACAGAATATTCATGTCCTTTTTTCAAAAAAAAAGCCTCGTATCGTAATGAGGATACTCCAAATATATTATATTATTCTATGTACGCATATTATTATATAAAGATGGAAAAATATTTCAATAACAATTCAAGTGCTTTTCAACAATTTTTCAACACCTTTTCAAGAGCATTCAGAAATTTGGTTAAGTAATCAGCTTTCCAAATATATTTTTAACGGTATTTCAGCAGTATCTCAACAGCCTCCAAACACTTTCACAAAAAAAACTTGGTTTTTTCTCTGAAACAGCCCTACGTTTTTAGGTTGAGAGTTTTGTAAGGAAAATATACCTGCCAACTTTATCTCAACAGCCTCTCAACACTTTCTCAATAACAATTTCGAATTTTTAATTTATGGCAGGTCTTAGTTTCAATATTTTTTCTTAATCACAAAATTTGGGATCTTAGAAATTTCTTAAGAAAATCCATGTGAGTTCTAATGTTTTAATTATTTTTTTTTAAATTATGAATATATATTTCTTTAATATTTTTGACCTTTTCCAATTTTTGAACAATCCTTGGCATTCATTTACCGCATTTATTAACCCACTAAATCTTCTGAGCGCATATTTTGATTATTATTTTGTTTTTTAATTTAGTCCTCAAAATGCCCTAACGCAGGAATGCCTAATCCAAATGAGCTCGAATCAAACAAAAATGCTCTCCTAACAAATACTTTACTAAATATTTTCAATTCAAACTCCATTCAATATTTGAAAGTGTGCTACAATATAAACCAATTCAACATGCAACCAGCACTTGACGCACGCACATTTCATTTCTCATTACATCAAGCAGCATTGACTAAAGAAAGCTATGTAGATTGAGTAAATGAAATTCATTGAACAATAAGAGTGACGCGCACACACACACATATTCACTCACACTTTCATTGCATTTGAAGTGCTTGCCCCACATAGCACGCATGCAAGTTGCAACTTCATTTGACGAAGCATGCCAAGGAAGTGTGTGCATTGTGTGGCATGTGTAGAGCCAAGGTAGGTGAAGGTGGTGCTGTTGGTGATGTTGGTGAATGGTGGTGGTTGATGGTTGCATAGAAAAATCAACACAAATCAATGCATAATTAAGAAATTTGTCGTCAAACCGGCAGGCAGTACAAAAAAAAAAACAAAAAAAGTAGAAAAAACAACAAAGCATAAAAATTCTACAAAACATTTTGCTTCCACTTCGCTCATTGCAATGCATTGTTTTGCACGCTCCTCACTCACTCTCTTTCCACTCATACTCCACTGTATGGTATATGCAATATGTGCTTAAAGGAAGCCGGAAATGTTGCGGACATTCATTTGATTTTTGTATGCGGCATTGTGTTTGCTTTGATTGCAGCCGCATGCATACAGTGTGCCCCAATTGACTATTTTACATGAATGTGTGGAAATGAGTGCAAGTGTGCGTAAGTGCATTGAAGTGCATGCGTGAAGCTATCTAAGTGCATGCGTACCCACTTGACTGGTTGTAGGGGTTTGTGTGGTGACTCTATGTATGGTATATGTGTGTGAGTGTGTGTGGGTGCGGCAGTCCAATTAGTCAACACCTTGCTGACTTGTCAATGTTTGGTGATTTTGAGAGGTAGAACCCTCGGGTGTTTGGTGGTTGATGGTCTGGTTATTTGGTTGTTTGGTTGTTTGCTTCAACTGCCCACTGTTTGCTGAAGGGCTTTTATTAGTGCAAATAGAGTTGCAGTGTTCGTTCGTGTAGGAAATAACCCTTTTTCGAATATTTTTGAATATTCATATACATATACGAGTATTACAGGCAAAAAAAAGGAGGAAAAATCAGAAAAAAATGCCAAATGCAAAAGTTGCCAAAAAGTTTGCTCGATAACGGTGCAGAGTTGACATAAATCAGATAATTCGGTCATGGGTTACAATATGGATACCCAAAATTATAGAATTTTTTTCCCATACGGTTACCTCTCTACAGGGAAGGTCAATTCCTCGGAGTGTACCTCTGACATAAACCAAAGAGATTCAGATCTATCAGTCGTTCGAAGTTAGCTTATTCTTGTCCAATCTGAACAAATGAAACTCTGTATGGGGACATTTCTGCACATTTCATTACAGGGAAGTAGGTCAACGAATGTTTTCTCTACACCACACGACGAACATCACTAACACAATCAAGAACAACCGGTGCGTAATGGATTTTTCTGCGAAAACTGGACGCTCAAAGCGAGACTCACAGGGGTATTATCCTGCCGATGGCTTGCAAAGAGTGTGTACCAACAAATTGATATACAACTTTGAATTCCATTGAATACCTACATATGTAAATTGGTACACCAATTTGTATGAGCGACTCGTCCAGCACTCACAATTCACCAAAACCGACAGTCGCGGCCGACAAAGAGCAGGCAGCTCAGAGTAGGCAGCAATTAGATGCGTGATCTTTGTACTAATTTCCATTTGCAGTTAAGTGCAAAGGCAAAAGTGCTTTAAAAACAAGCACATATGTAGGTATATATTGAATTTACTTATATGTACATACTACATATGTAAATATGTATATACGCGTACGTTGCAGTGGATTTTTAATGAAGTTGTCGATGAAGAAATAAATTTTGTGTTAAATTGCTGTTAATTACGAATGAGTGCAGCGGAACTGACATAAAAATAGTGGTAAGTTGTTGTTTTACTTACCATATATGTATGTATGTACATATATTTCTTCACATCAACATATGCACTTCATGAGCGTAACGACACGCTTGCATTAGCATTTCCGTCGATTGCACCAATTTTTATTACTCATATGCCGACATACATACATATACATATATGCATTTGCATTGCAACTGTGATTGCTTGCCACACGTTTCACAAATAATTCACGTAATGTGGCATGCTTGATAGCGTAAAGATCTGAGTGCTGTGCCGCTTTGCAGGGCCGGCAAAGACTCGCTGGCTGAGCTGAGCTGAGTTGATGTGATTGGTGCATGCATCATTTGCATTTGTATGAAATGAAATTTGAATATGCGCTACTTATAATTCTCACAATGCACAAATATACATACAAATGCATATACAGATCTAGGTATGTACGTGTATGTGTGTTTGTATGTATGCTCGTACGAAAGTAATTTCAGCATACACGAGATATCTCCGCTTTATTACTTAACATAAAATTTTTACAAATATGTGCTGATTTTTTCCCAACACACGCATATACATACATACGATTTTCCCCACTTTACCTACAACATGTGTTGCGCATGCTTGCTGTTCTGTGTTGTTGTTGCTGTTTTTTTTTTTTTTTTTTTTTTTGGTGTGTAATGCATGTACCAACTGATTGCTTTTGGCTTTCATGTGAACGCGGCCGATCGCATCATCTCTAGGCATATTTGTATGTATGTATGTAGGTCTGTGAATCTTTAGTTAACAAAAAGATTGCACTTGCGCTATTGTTTGATCTCGGGTGGCGCTAAGCGCGCTTTGTGTTTGATATTGTTGTTGTTGGGAAGATGTTTTTTGCTTTAATTTTTATTGAAATAGCCGCTCTATTGTTTGTTTTTTGTTTTTGGTAACCCCTTTCTCGGCAGCTTCCGCTTGTTGCACGTTTTTTTATTTTTGTTTTGTTGTTGTTGTGGTCTTTTGAGTTGCATCTTTTGGCATTTCCCTGTGAGTTTTATTATTTATTTGCTAGGAATTTCGGCGTTTATATGTGAGTTCCTGTTTAAGTGTATTTGGTTCGTGATTTTTAGAGTTTTCTTTAAGTAAACGCAAATTTTAATCAGGAAGCAGCTGATCATTTAGCACGGAAAGAGCGACCGCTATATATATTGCCTCGAAACCAAAATCTGACTTAGACTGAGATCAAAATATTTCATCAAACTGATCATAGTACTTCCCTACTCTGCCTGGCCCAAATGTACTTTAACTGCTATTTCATTGTATTTAATGTTGCTTCAGTCAGTAGCCCAGCTTATAGAAATTGTCTGGAAACTTAACTACAACTCTTTACTTACTGCTCTGTAGTCATTTTCTCCACCAGCACTTCAGCATGAAAGGTCCGCTTCGAGTGTGGAAGGCGGAGAGAGAGGGAGAGTAAAGTTTAACTTCCTCAGAAAACATCGGTGCCCCACACTATATCCCTTTCGCACCCTTACTGTAGATTGAGAGCGTGCTATCGCCACATTATAGCGAATATTTTCACTAGATAGCATAAGACTGCGATCTACACTCGGCCATGGTAGATCTTCTGAAAACAGTATCATAAGCCTTTCAATGTCAATCTATTGTACAAAATCTGTACACCATAAATTAGTATTAAATTTGCTAAGGTAATTTTTTCCCTCCGTGATGTCCATCCCAATTAAGAGGCCAGAAATCAAGATTATTGAGATAATTGCAGGAGTTTTCATCAAAAAAGGTCCTCTCATCAAAGGTTTATAGTTTCTATTGGCTCTATTACCTCACCTCTCAACGGATATTTGTTTGCTATATAGATAGTACTTGATTTAAAACTGGCATTTTGGAGCTGTAGAATCGCGTCTGGTTACTGCCAAATGAATGGAAATCAAAAATTTTTCTTCACTCGAGTGGAGCTCTCATCACTCTCTGGTCCGGCTTCATTAAATTACAACTCTAGTGAAAAATGCCTCTCTTAATGCTAATAATAATTCACATCACTTTCACAATTTTCTTATCTTGCAAAAATCCATTAGTGTAGTAGGAGTGACTGTTGCTCAAATAGCCAATGAGTTACGCTTATTAAAGCCATCGCCGGAATAATATATGTATATTCATATATATGGCGTTGGTAAATATATATGCATATTTATAAACTTACATATTCTTTTTATATTTCATTATTATCTCCCCAACATTCGCATTAACTTTTGTGCTTTTTTATAGCCGTTAATTCTAGTCACTCACTTAAGTGCCGCTAAGTATATAATTAATGATACATTTGCGATTTGCTTTTGACAGATAAGAAATATAAATATAGAAATTCTGAAAAGAGTTGTAAGTGGCAAAACAAGAAAGAGCAAAGAATAAAGAAAAAATAATAATACATATTTGCGAGTTCATATGAGTGAGTCATAAACGTGACAAGTAGCCTAAGATGAACTTAACGAAGCTGATAATGGAGCAAGATGATGACAGGTTCTGCTGATACATTAAGTTGACAAATAAATATTATCAGCAATAGATTTTTTTATTGCAATTTTATGAAGGGAGATAGGCAAGTCTTTCTGATTTTATTTTCTTAATCTAAGAGAGTATATTTCAAATTCACAGAGAAACGAATTTAAACTCTGTTCACATAGGCATGCAATGAGATGATTACTGGGATTTAACACCGAATCACAACAAAATCAGCCTTCTAAGAATAAAAAATATATCATGATTTCATTTCTTTACCAATTTATTACTCGTACTTAAGTTCTTCTTCTTAAAATGCGGAAAAATTAGTTTTAACTATCTACCTTTGCCGAATATAAAATGTAAAGAAACTCTCATACAAACTCTCGATTGTCGACCGCACTCTATAATTTTATTACAACATACATAGTTTAAATATTAAAAAAAATAAATATAAAATCTATCGTAGTCTTAAGAGGAAATAAGTTAACAAACTATCTTTAGAGAAAGCCACTTATCGCTTTCGGCAAGTGGTGAATCTCTATAATTTTCGTGTTATATAATTTGTAGAAAACAATAACCACTCTTTAAGCATTATTAAGCGTTCACTTTCAATATATTTCGCTCATTTTTGTAGATATGTTTGTGAACAAATGCAACTTTACACCATTTTAAATGATGAGACTTTAAACGTCGGCATTTTCGACCGTTAATAAAAGCCTAAGAAACATCAACACATCGTTTATATTTGGATGCATATCAGTGTATGAAACGTA
Organism: Ceratitis rosa; assembly: GCA_037013455.1. NCBI lineage: Eukaryota > Metazoa > Arthropoda > Insecta > Diptera > Tephritidae > Ceratitis > Ceratitis rosa. Next base: position 25,049,435 of record JAWMAG010000013.1, on the reverse strand, counting down.
AAATATACACATTTTCATATACATATGTATACCTATATGTAGTCGTATGCATATTACAAGTAAGCAGTAAAATCTTTAACGCATTTACCTCATAGGCCTAACAAATTGCACCGGCAAACGACCATTAAACCGAATACAAAGCAAATTAACCGGAGCAATTGGTCAGAAAAGCGTTAATACAGTAAATATTACAAAACCAAGAAATAAAAAATCATTAATTTTGATAAATGAGCTGCAGCGGTTGCGGGCAACGAGCGCCAATACAATGAATTGACACCTCAAAATTTCATCGGTCGATTAGTCAGTCAATCTGCGGTGAGCTACAAGGGCTCAGATTCGTGTGAGAGCACTGAAAGCGTTGGAACGGCGGTGAAACCTTTAAATAAAGACTCACTCCAGCTTCTTCGATAACCTGCTGTGCTAATAAATATTTTCCAATAATGACTTATTTCTCTTTGCGTGTTCAACAAGCATTTTCAACAATTTCATAACAACAATATGAACCAAAAAATCTAAAATAATTAATTCATAAGACTTCAACCATTTTTCAATTTCTGAAGTTGAATACTCTTCACCGCTTCTCTCTCCCTTTGGTGTTTAACTTAAAAGCACGAGTTGACTTACTAATAAAACAAAAAAAATTAATAAAAAAAAGACATGAAAAAAATGAAATAAAATAAATAAATAATAATAATAAAATAAATTAAAATAAACTGAAATAAAATAAAATAAAGTAAAATAAAATAAAACTAAATAAAACAATAATAAATAAATAATAATAAAAAAATAAAATAGAATAAATTAAAATAAGATAAAAAAAAAATAAAATAAAATGAAATAAAAAAATAAAGTAAAATAAAATAAAATAAAATAAAAGAAAATAGAATTAAATAATATAAAATAAAATAAAATAAAATAACATAAAATAAAATAATATAAAATAAAATAAAATAAAATAAAAGAAGTTTAAACTAAAAAAATTAAATTAAATAAAATATATAAAAAGAAAATAAAAAAATAAAATTAAATAAAATAAAACGAAATAAAATAAAATAAAATAAAATAAAATAAAATAAAATAAAATAAAATAAAATAAAATAAAATAAAATAAAATAAAATAAAATAAAATAAAATAAAATAAAATAAAATAAAATAAAATAAAATAAAATAAAATAAAATAAAATAAAATAAAATAAAATAAAATAAAATAAAATAAAATAAAATAAAATAAAATAAAATAAAATAAAATAAAATAAAATAAAATAAAATAAAATAAAATAAAATAAAATAAAATAAAATGAGATAAAATAAAATAAAATAAAATAAAATAAAATAAAATAAAATAACATAAAATAAAATAATATAAAATAAAATAAAATAAAATAAAAGAAGTTTAAACTAAAAAAATTAAATTAAATAAAATATATAAAAAGAAAATAAAAAAATAAAATTAAATAAAATAAAACGAAATAAAATAAAATAAAATAAAATAAAATAAAATAAAATAAAATAAAATAAAATAAAATAAAATAAAATAAAATAAAATAAAATAAAATAAAATAAATTAAATTATAAAAAACTAAATTTAAATTTAATAAAACTAAAATTGAATAAAGAAATAAAGTCACACGAAGTAAAATAAATAAAAAAACTCACTCTACCGTCTGCCTCACGTCTAGCGTTGCGTAGTTTCCAAACGAGTTTTTCAACGAAAAAATTTAATTAATGATTTTTGTATTGTTTTGCATTTTTTCATGCTTCACCGTTTCGCACTCCCGCTGTTTCGCTTTCTTATTCTTCCGCCAAGAAACACTCGGCAACAAGTACGCGCTACGCAGCTACTCTTTCGGCTACTTTTTTTTGCCAGTAATGGCTTATTCTATAAACAATTTCTACGCAAGATTAGTTCATCTTATTGCTTGTTATTACTTATTGTTTAATTTTCTAAAAGCGCAGACACATACGTAACTACATAAACAGATTTTTTTCCACAAATATTTATAACACGCTTCTTGGTATTCCGTCAAGTGCTCGAAGTTTTGAACCTGCGGGAGAGGTGGGGTTCTGTATCTCAATGTTTTTGTCTTTTGTGTTGGTTCTAACTTGATTTTTTGATTTTTTATGCTTTTGAAATATTCTACTTCATGCTGGCAAAATTCGTAATGGCAGCGTTATTAAAATAATCATTAACGCCAGCGTTTTGATTTCTCATTCTACGCATGCGCAGCGCTGCGTTGGCATATAAATTTTTGATGGAATATAAAAAATTTTTGGGAATAAATATTTTCGCTGAGAATTTAATTATGTTTATTGAAAATTTCTAGCCAATGCTAGATTAAGTTAAGACAGTTGATAATACTAGGATACAGTTGAAAACTCTATAGCATATGAGAGCTGCATTTTCAGACACTTGTGACACTTACTATATTATCCGCCGAGTATTCGCTGCCTTGAGTGAGTCCCATCTATCCAAGAACAGATCGCAAGGACTTTGCCTCTTTCCCCTGCAAAAATTAAGTTTTCCTTCCACTATTCCACATATAATTCCCATGATTTCTGGTGTCATAATTACCAATAATTACAAAGCGTTCACACACAATTTTTACGAAAATTCGAAATGATCATAAATCATTTGTGGCGCAGCAATTAAATGGAATGCCACGAAATGCGAATGACATTATAGACTAAAGTCTCTAAAATTGAATTAAAACGGGAGCAAAATTGAAAGATTAATTGAATAAAAGAGAGTATGGGAATATGAGAGCCGAACTAATTATTTGAAAAAAATAATAATATTAAAAAAAATAAATAAATAAAATATTATAGATTGAAGAAAGACAGTTAATGGATTTCACTTGTAATTTAACATTGCTGCTTCTTTACTTTAATAACAGCGGATGCAATTGAAGATCAAAAGATCGCTTGTTTCAAATTTGTTCAAAAAAAAAAAGTGCTGAAAGTTCAAGAACAACTTAGCCTTGGCGGGAGTGCTGCTGGCATGCGGCGCACAGGCCAGCTTCCTGCTCATGCCATACAACAAAATGTACTCTGTTGCTCTTCTACTCTTTCTCTTTCTTTGTCATTTACTTATGCAGTCATTTGGACGCTCTTCTTCTTTTCTATTTCTTCAGCTGCTTCTTCAGCAAGCGCTTTAGTTCGCTGCGCAGCATGAGCCAAATAAATTTATCATGAAATCAAAAGATTCTGACAATTGCTCAAAATGATTTATCTACGAAAGTTTAGCTTTTTGTTAGCGCTTTGTTGCCGTCTACTGTTTTTGTTTTAATTTTTAATTTTGGGCACGAACTTTACTTGTGTGGCATTATTATTTATTTATTTCGGTTTTTTTTCGGTTAGTTCAATGTAATTAAAATATTTTTGGTCAGTTGCGCCGCCATTGTTGCCTTACAATTTGTGCTTAGTTGGTGGTATTGCTACTTTTATCGTGCAGGTTTTCCTTCTTAAGCACTAGAGTCTTTTTTCAACTACTGCTATATCTCTTTCATACATATAAGACATATCTGTGAGCTTCGCTTGTGGCTCCACTAATAAAATAAACCATAAATTTCCATAGCAATGCAGGCCAACATGCAACCAAATGACAACTTATGCACCACAGTTGTCAATACAATGCTGTAATATGTGCGCCTATGTTGTTGCAACATGTTGCCGTCAACATGGTAAAAAAGCAAAGCAGCCAAATGGTTGTTAGAACACGCAAAGTTAGTGGCAGATTCATCAGTCGAACAGCGGTAAGTGGTGAGAGCAATTAACACACTTGGCATGGTGTCCTCGGGAGCTGGACTGCCAACTACCTATACATATTTTGTTTGCTATGTAAATATGTACCATGTGTATGTGTGCATATGAAAAGGCGTGTTTGGCAAGCAATTAAGCTCATTGAAATAAAATCATAACAAAATGACAGAGAATTCAAGAAAAGCAGGAGAGAAATTAAAAAAAAAATGGAAGAGACAAGAGTGGAATATTTTAAACTTCAAAAGATCTTTAAAACCTATTGAGATTAAAAAAAATGCTCTGGTTCTTATTTGATAGAAAATTCTATTTTTAAGAAGTTTTTTCTTGAATGAAGGCCCAATGCATGATTGTAAGCTTGTATATATTTATCATAGACTTTTTCTTAAAGTGATATCTCCATAATTTCTCATTTGACTGTTCTTAACAGATATTTTATAGATCGTATTTCGAATTTAAAAATAATATTCCTGTCTTCTGACAAGTTGTTAGCTCTTTTATGGACATACATATACGAGTACAGATTTCTATGGCGTGAAACCCAGTTAATGACAAGTCGTCCGACCGAGAAATTTGGAGATTCTATCAGTGGATGCATTTCTACCTTACTCCCTGGGTGATCGTCTTCAACTGAATTTAATATAATTATAAATAAGCTTACGAGTTTAACATGAGTCACTCAGTCGTCCAACTTCTTCCAACATTACCAAAACCCAAGATATTGATGAAAAATTAAAAATGGCTGACCTTCTTTGATTATCGCATGTTATTTAATCGGAATTATTGTCAGAAAGTCGGACTGTGAGAGAAGAGTATATTCTGAGAATTTTTCGGCATTTGAGAGAGTTAATTCATCGGTTCTGGCAATTATTTCAATCCGCTGGATGTCGCAAGTGTTAAAATATTTGCAAAATCTCTTTCTTGATATGTAAAGAGAATAAATTTTTGAAGCAAATTGAAATGTTAGGCGGCGCTATGGACGAGTTAGTCGAAAAATCGCAAAAAAACAAAAAAAAATTTAGTTTCAAAACCAAATAAAATTCATAAAATATCAAAATTATTACATTTTCTACTTGAAAGGTATCAAATTTAAGCCGAAAACCTAGGCAAGGTTAACCACAGTCGTAAAGTGAGAAGTGAATAATAATATTTATTTACTTTCTATATTCAGTGTGGCAAAATAAAGCACAGTCTCTGTAGGTGGTGAGATCTACTTGGCTTAATACACATAATATTGAGCCACACGCATCAATATATGTATGTACTCGTATGTGCGGAATTGTAAGCTAAAAAGCTGTTAGCTAACCCAAGTATGCCAAATTGAAAGGCCAACAGTCTATGGTTGCATGCAATGTTTAAAAAAATAAATGCATTCTTGCGCTATCAAGCAAGGAGGGGGCTTCAGCGCATGCTTATATACATATGTACAATATATGTATATATATTTCTGTGCATTCGCTTCATTTACAATGTGGCCAAGTCGCTTGTAATTAACTCTAAATGCCGGTAGTAAAGTTGCAAGTTGTCAATTCTTTTTCACCAGCGCATCTAACCAACTGTGCAACACAGCGGTAAAGCTAATGTTGTTGCAATATTTATATATACATACATACATGTATGTACATATATCGATTTTGTTCTTATTCATGATGCTTGTTGCACTAAGTTCTTGTTGTTATTGCCATGTTGTTGTCAACCTTATTGTTGTCATATTGTGTGGCAAGAATGGTGAGCGTTAATAATGTAGACTTTCCCAAGCACAGCTGGTAGGTATGTATGATATGTATGTAACGTATGTTCTAAAATGTTACTTTTTCTACTGCTCACACTCCTCTTTTCCAGTTCTAGTTTTTTTTTTTTTTTTTGTTTTTTTTTTTTTTTTTGCCACACTCAAGCGCTGTTCTTCTGATTCGCTAATGCTCTTTTTATTATAGAAAAATATGATTGTTAATTCAACTTGCCGTTATATTTACAATGATATTGCATACATACATAGCATTTGTTGCCTTGTATGTTCTAACATGAGTATTTCTTTCGCCTCGTTCATCTCCCGCTCGTCCCCTTGTGGACCAACCAAATACCCAATGATAAATGTTGCTGCCACATTATGACTTGCCATAAATTTGCCATTGTAACCATTACTCATTTGTCAGTAAAATGTCGCACGCATAGGCATACACTCACATACAACATATTGTAGGCATGTTGCAACAATCGATATATATATATGCACGTTCATATTTATTTAACTAGCGCCAGCGCGTGTAGTATCAATCGCTTTTTTAGCCAGTAAATGCACATCATTGTCGCCAAATAGTTGCGGCAGATTCATATACAGAGTCACACGCAGCCACATATGTCCATGTGGGAAGTCAGCTGTGTTGCATGCCGTACAAACCACGCACACAATATGTCAGAAAATTGAAGTAATCGCTGTTATCAACAATTACCTGCCGGAACACACACGCCAGAGGCACAGTGATTTAACAGGAGAATGTTTGTAAGGAAATTTGAAGGACTTGATCAAGGGGTGGTGCAAAGCGAATGAAAGTTTTGAATTAAAAATAATTTATTTATTTATTTTGTAAATTTTAGGGCATAATTTGTGTGATAACAATGCTCGTTAATTCTGAATTTTGACCAAAAAAAAAGTCGCACGAGCATTGTTCGGGATTTTGTTAAATGAAGTCACCTTTTAACCACCTGCCGTAGTAGAGGAAGAACTTGAGCTGCATCTTCTGGATATAGTAGCAGAATCTACTCCCAATTATTTAGACTCGACTGTGATATATTTTACGTATATACGGGACATACGTGTATACCCGCACGATACTAACCATCTCTTTACATGCCCAATAAAAGCCACCCTACGGAATTTGTCGAAAGAACTCTTTCTGACTTTGCCTGTTCCTAAACGAGGTTAAACAAGCCGCTACAAGAACAACGACAACAACTACAACAACAACCAAAATATGCCTGCAGCGACTTATGCAATTAAGGCGACTTGAGACGTTTGAGTGGATAAAAACCGAATCGCTGAAAGAGATCAAAGACATATTTTGGAATACTAAAAAATTTAAAGATTATAAAACAACTGGTGCAAATACCCGATTGGAGCTACATGGAAGATGACAAAAATTGGAAAAAAAGTAAATATTTTTCGATAAAAATGGAGGCACACCATATTTATTGAGCTGACGTCTATTGTAGATGTCTCTAATTAGATTTTCTAATGCAAAATTGAGAAAATAAAGTAATTTTAGAAACTTTACCTTAAATTTGTATAATATTTACATTTCCAAAACTACAGCATTTGCCTCCCCATAAGGTATTTTTAAGAGAATCTCTCTTGCCAGTTGTGTTAGAACCCGGCTCCAGTCTTGGCGAAGCACATAAAAAGTGATCTATAAATAATTCATATCCAAGCTTCAGGCCAGTGGTGTAAATAAATGAGCATAAAGAATTTTCTATTTATTTTTACGTCACAGTTTATTGGCTGCGTTTGTACCCCATTTCTTCTTCACTTCTTCATTTTCAAACATATTTTTGTTGATTTTTTCCCGCTTTTTTTTGCATTGACCGTTGTATTGCCAACATTGTTGTTGTTCGCTAAGCCCATTTATAACTCGCAATATAATGGGTTACATATGGTAAGTGAATGGGTGTTGTTGCATGCGCTATACTCGTACAATGTTGCACTTTGGTTGACATTAATCCTTGGACGATTGGCTGATGGAGTTGTTACAAGCTGTTTGCCTAGCTCTTTTAACGTACATATGTATACACACATGCAAATGTTTTTGCTAGATCATGGCTTGTAGTATGGTTTTTTTTAATTGTTTTTCTAAGCACTCAATCATACCTACGGATAAACAGTTGTTTCATACTTTTAAAAAAAAAAACATACCACATACTTTGTTGCCACACGCATGCCGCTGCGTAAAACATTTGTATATACTCGTATTCGTTCCGACGGACAACTGTTTTGCCAACAACGCAGGCGGCCGGTCGGTCGACTTGGCAGCTATGATTTGTAGGCCTACTTAAATTGATATACTCATCGGTATCTTTATGTAAATTTTTTTTTCTCTACTTCAGTAAGTTGTGTGTGTGCTTTAACGGTAAAAATAATATAGATGTGTATGTAGGTACATGTATTGTACTATAATAGTTTCTAACGGCTAAATGTCGTAAAATATTTATTTTTTTTTGAGGGAAAAAGCTTTCTTTTGGTATTTTTGTAACTAAACCACTTAAAATAAATATATTAGGAAACCAAGAGAAGACTATTCAAAACACTCTCTGATTTTTTATTTATTTATTTTTATTTTTTAAACGGTTCTCACAAGCTTTTAGGAGTAGGGATAGACCATTTTATTTTACAAAAGTAAGGATAGGATATCAGTACATCCTTTTTTGACGTGAGTGCACGTTAAATTCATGCAGGTTTTTCCTAAAACCGTCGGACAAAAAAATATTACTTTTTGGTTAGAAAATTAATTAATAGAGAAATTTTTGATCAGATTTTGGTGAAAATGCTAAATTTAAATTGTGCATTAAAAGAGGGATTTAAAAAAACGAAAAATTCTAACGATAAAACATTCGTTTCTGATGTGTTCCAAAATTCCTATATGCTTCTACGCAGGCGCTGTGTTCCTGCTTTACTTAGAAAGTGTTTGTTTTTATTTTTTAAGAAAAGATAATTCCTTTTTTTCTTAACTTTCTTTAAGTATCGACACTCAGTTGCATGTGCGTGCTGAACGCCTATAAAAGAAAGCAAAGAAAAAATCTGAAAATGTTGCACCAAAAGTGTTGCGGTGTGTTGTCGCTACAACAAGTTGCCAGTGGACTTGTTTAGTTTATACACAGTTATTTCCTACTTTCAGTTGACTTGTGTTCCCATGTGATATTTATCATGCCCGGAGCACTTTTCTAAGGAGCATGGCCAGCAATGACACCGATGTGTGGTGCGCTATTGAAAGTGTAAATGTTTATTCTTTCACTTCGAAGTTACTTTATTCTAGTTAATATATATATTTTTTTTATTTTTTACATGCATTTTCCACCAACTTTTGTCACCTCGACAAAATGCTATTTTTCTGCACTTTTTCGTTGAATTTTTTTATTTTTTATTTATTTTTTTATTTTTCATTTCTGTCCATTATTACAAAGGCTTGCACGTAGGCGTTTCGATTTGTATGTTGGCCTCGTGTCTTGTCATATGGGTTGGTTTACTATTTTTTTTTTTGATTCATTTTTTTTTTCGCTCTCTCGCAACTCTTTTCCATTGAATGATGAAATCACACCTTGCAATTCTTCATGCCCGGACCTCAGTGTGACATTGCGTCCATTTGGCGATTTGGCTATTACTATTTTTCGTGTTTTATGTAGCGTGTTTTTCTTTTTGGCATTTTGTGTGTTTTAATGTGCAGCGCACGAGCTAGAATTCGCCAACTTTCTATAAAGTGTTTATAAAGTGACTGTGTGCATGTGTATGTTTACCTAGTTTTTTTTGTTTTTTTTGTATTTTTTTTGCAAATACTCTACAAAATGGCATAACCATTTGTTCTAAAACATATTTCTTCACTTACATACATACATAGTATATCGTTTTTTTCTCATATTCACATGCATGTGTGTGTGTCTCGTTTCTTGCGCCCCTTGCTGTGGTATCCCAATCGCCCGACAGTTTATGCAAAACTCGAAAGTTTTATTGTGATCTAATCGAAAATATGCAACGAGTGTCGAGAAGTCCATGCCATGATTCTTCGAAGCTAAGACGTCACACACATACATCGATATAAATTTATACACTACATATGTTTGCTAGATGTTTAGGCATTTGAATGTTGCATGCAACACCGGCAGGATATTAGTTTGCGAACGAAATGTGACGGTAATGTATTTTTATTATTATTGGTTTTCTCACTATTTATGTGTTGATCTTTTGCTCAAAACACATTTGTAACACAAACAACAAATACATAGTTTATTCGAAGGATAATTTTTGTAGTTTTTATTTTAACCAGGCGATCAATACATACCTACATATGTGCATACATACATTTGTAGCATTTATTGTCACTTCTTTAGAATTTTCATTTGAATTTGTTACATTGTCATTGTCATTCTAAGCCATGTTGTTGCTATTAGCATTGTTGTATTTTTTATTCTTCTACTTTTTTGTACCTCGTCTGTCTATTATAGATCGCTACGTTTTGCATTTGTAATGAATTACTTTAGCGATAGTCGCATACTGATTTTGCATATTGAAAAACAAGGTTTCCGCATTGCATTGTCTTAAGCTGGTGGGTATTGTCACCAAGTCGCCGTGTATCTATCTTGATTTTGCTATGTAAATTTGTTGTTTTTGAATAAGTGTTTATTGCTAATTTGCCAAATTGCTTTTAAGTTGAAGATTTATTATTCTTGCATACATGTTTTCCAAATTTGCGATAAATTTTGTTTGTGTTGTCTTCGTATAACTGTGCAGGGAAGAAGAAGACTTAAATTTTTTTAAGAATTTTCTAATAAAAATTAAGGTAAGCTTTGCGAGTTTTTTATTTTTTTTTGTTTAAAGATCAATTAATCGGTCAGCCCGCTGCAAATGCCACATCTGACTTTTTTTTATTTCCTTAAAAAATGGTTAGCATTGCCTATTGCCACTCGGAAGGACAGGGTTTGAATCCAGGCCCAACCAACATCCAAAAGATGTAGGAAATTAATTTAAGATAAAAAAATTAAATTAAATAATATAATTCCCTTGACAGGGAATGTCAACCCCTCCAAGGCTCCTCATAAAAAACCATCAGCCGCTCGGAGGTGGCTTAGTATAAACTGTAGGTCCCTCTATTTGCTGGAAAAACATGAAGACGCAAAACCTCGATCGAAATCGCTTCAGCAGTTACAAAGCGCCAAGTATATATACAAAATTTTTGTAGGAAGGTTAACAGTAAAACAATCCCCAGCTACTGAAATGCGAAGGAGTTTATCCCACTGCCGATTTTTTTATAGAAAAAAACTTCTCTCAGGTTTTCATCTGACACTTTACTGTAATCCAAGTTAAACCTGTTCAATAAATACGTTTCTCCATGTTTCGAACATTCCACTTCTGACTTTTTTTAAAGATATTGCTTGCTTTGTATAATAAATTAAGGAGAAAAAAAATCCAGTGCTTAAGATTTAAGGCGTTTTCTATTCCACTTCTGATTTTTATATAAGCCAACTGAGAATTCCAATTCACTTGTAGAAAGATAATCAATCAAACAGTACTATGTATATTCAGTTACTGAAAACAGACACCATTGGCGGGTTTTAACAAGTCTATCCAACTGTGGACTTTTTCTGGAACAAAGCAAACTCTCGAAACATGTTTGCCTAATGCTCAGTCTGCTCGATAAACTTATTAAAAGCCAATGCACCTGAAGAGCTGACCTTTCTTGGAACATTGAAAGCAAACAAGCTTTCACGAAACACCTTAGAAACAAAGCCAAACGAAGCCTATTAAATAAGCTCGTTGGTTGACGTTCTAGAAATGTTATTTTTGAGTTTTAAAATTTTTGTTATAAAGCTACTCAAGAACTTTTTAACTCTGAGAACTAGTGAAATCATCTCAAAACTTCCATATCAATTTTTTTAAGTAGTTGGATCCTGAGAAATGCCTGTAAATGTTAAAGAGACTTTATACTCTACAGTTCAAGCAAGTACATCCGACTTCTGATATTTGAAAAGCACATAATTCCTCTTAATCCTTAAACGGCATTTAACTTTAATATTTGTTAAAAAAAAGAGGAAACTCCCACACTTAGGTTTTCAAAGCCCTTCGAAGTGCATAAGACCCCGAAACGGAGTTACGGTGCCACAATAGTAATAGTTTCTGACACAATTTTCTTCATACAGATCATACAGAGCTACCTGAATGAGGCTATGTTTTTCAAATGGGATGGAAAAAATTTATTTTCACAACAAAAATATATATATTATTTATATTATATTTAACGAATTCCTAATGAAATAAGTTAGCATATTTTCATTATTTTCTTTCGACTCGTTGCCTGATAACTGACACGCTATTTGGACGGAAATCCGTGAAAAAGACAGACTTTGACTGACATAAGAACAGCATACGAAATGAGGCATAGGTACACTGCAGTAAAGCACCATTTATTCGTGAATAATTTAAAAGGAAACATTGTTTTTCGTCTTCGCACGTACCAACTACTAGTACGCCAAACTTGCATGCATGCAGGTGGGTGTAGTCAACTGAGAAGCTGATTTGCGCATAGTATGAAGTGCCACACAAATGTGGCAAGTGGCATGCAATGTGGGCGAAGTGAGATACTATATTATTGGTTTAGTTGGATTTTCGACATTATTTAACATGCAAATACCTTTTGGACTTACTTTGCACCGCAAGCAGGTGCATGACTAGCAGAATTGTTTGATTTCGACTGTACTTTTTTCAAATGGTAAAATTTAAAATTTCAAATTATCACATTTTCACATAATTTTCTTCTAGAAAACATCAATCTCAACATTACTTAGATCATCAAATAGAATTTATGCAATTTTTCGACTATTCAAATTAATTTCCTTTAACTTCTTTCAACCCTTTCTTTGTGCAAGTTTATAAAAATTTAGAAAAAATAAAGAAATATATAAAAATAAATTCTCCCACATTTAGTTTATTTGCATTTCGTTCACATCAAATAACACCGTTTTGTGCATGTTGCATGTAGCAGCGTGCACGTCGCGCATTGCATGTTTCATGTCGCATGCTGGTTCCTGTTCCTTTTCCTGCCTTTTTGTTTTGTACGGGTTTTCTTATAATTTTCCGGCTGTGGCTACTTGTCGTTCGGTCATCGTTCGTTTTTTTTTTTTATTTTTCAATTTTGAAATTGTTTTTGTTTTCCTTGTTTTGACTTACAAAAGACATTGCTGGAATTTGGAGTAGCCGCTGCAACGTGTCTGCATACTCCAATTCCGTTCAATGCAACACACACGCTTCATAGGTATACGCCACTTGAGAGTCGGTAGCATGCATAAACAAATAACAAAAACAACCAAATTTCTATGAGGCACAACAATTACTCAACAAAACATATGGGGGAAAAATAAATAAGGACTGCTTACCTATTTTCAAATACGCGGAGTAAACGAAATTAGAAGTCAAACTAGGGTTTTCTGGGTTTTCTTTTGGAAAAGCTTGTCTTTGAAGTGCGCGCGAGTTGACATATTTGTAACTACTACCATATATAGTCTTAGAGATATTCTGGCTCCTTTAAAGATGGACAGAGAATTTCATAATCCTGGACATACTGACAGTTTTATAGCGATCACAGCAAGAAACACCAAATCAGAAGTGGCAGCATTTAAAGTATAACTAAATACTAACTGGAAAGGGTATCTAACGTTCGACTTTGTCGCGCCTCGCTGGAATCACGCTAAATGTCTCAAAACACCTTACTTGTCATCGACTAATGTTAAACGCTGGCGAGAGCTTCACCGCTACCATATGTAATGACAAGCAAACGTAAAGCATATGTTTGTGTACGTCTCCACAACTGTGTCACCAAACCATCGTGTGGTGGAGCAGTCAAGAACAAGCAGCAAGCTACGAAAAGGCGGAAGCTCAACTGCTATAACGCGATCACTTCGTGCCACAACTTTTTCTTTTTATAAATTTTATTTGTTTACTTTACTATTTGTTTCTAATTTTTTTTTTTGCCTTGCATTTTTCTTCTTCATTACACATATTACTGGTTTTTTGTTTTTCTAATGATTATTTTTATTCTATTGTAGGTGTAACGTTCCGTTGTTTCTTCCGTCACGCATATGCACGAGCGGTGGAAAATATTGTTGTGTTTCCTTTACCGTAAATTCCACTGAGCCATATTACTCATTCAAGTACTTTGTACAGATGTTACAAAGTATTTCGGAAGATGAAATCCGTGGGTATTCTAAAAAAAATCCAGCAATTCTCAAAGCAACTGCTTTTGGACTATGGATTTTTCGAATCTCGAGTATCGTAGTTTTGTGGAACGGGAGACGGAAACATCTATACACTCTCTTATGAACCGTATTCTATTTTCAAGGTAGAGAATGAAAATTCTCGGACCGCACATAGACATTAGGACACGTCTTATGTGTCCATAAGGGATCCTATTGTTGGCAGCATATTCAAACTAATCTAATAAGCGATTTTCTCACAATCATTCGTAATTAATTAATAAGGAAATTGCGACAACAGAGAAAATTACAATACTTTCAGAATTCCTACTGAAGCTTTTACTAGGAAACCACTGCTATCTCTAATAAACCTCGAACATGAAGTCATTTTCATTCAGAATAATCTCTAGTTTTCCAAATCAAAGGGTTTCGGCAAAGGTATTCCACTTCTGATTTTTTCAAGAGCATTTAGCACTACCAGGTCGAAGCAGCTTGGCATATTACTTCGTTCAAAACTACCCAAAAAGACGAAAAGCCAAAAATTGCTTATTTGAAGTTGTTCTTATCTGCTTGGGGCAGAAGGAATTTTGGTTGAATTTGGTGGTTAGCATCTTTAAACTAAATTTCTGGCTTGCTTAATTGTTTCGTTGGTACCGAAGTATCTGATCGCAATCGCTGAACTTAAGCCATATATAGTAGGCTTTTTGAGCGCTCCGTCTCCGTGACTGGGAACACGTATATCTCAGGATATTTGTAACAAAGACTCATGGTTCTGAATGTGGTAAATTCCTTAACAATCACGATTTTAATATTAAAAATATTTGCAGCAAATATAATTCAAAAGTCTTGATGCTTCCTTCCACTTAAACCATGCATACATATATTTCAGCGTTAACAATTTTCCACACTTTTTCTGTCTCCACGCTGTATAGTAAGTCCAACAGCGCCTTACTTATTTTCTCAAAAATAAATTTAAATAAAACATTTTTCTTTTAGATAAAAATAAACAAACACTCAACATGATCTCAAACACTTTATTTGCTGGCACTCTTCGCGCTGCGCTCCAATTGCGTTAGCAACGGGTATCTAAAAGTAATGCGTTGCGGCTGAGTACCTGTGGATTATACAAGAAAAACAACGGCAGGAATCCGGTATGCCGTTTTACTTATTAATGCAATTACCATAAGCAGCGGTGGTGTTGGCTCTAGACTCGTGTGTATGTACATACGTATGTATAGAGTGGGAGTTTGTATGCGGCATGACCTGACTCCCGTTTGCCTTATTTCCTCTACAAGCGGAGAGTAAACAAATTTTTCAACAAACTCCTCCACCATCTGTACTAACATTGCGACTTACTATTTGTTTTTATTTTTTCCCCTTTTTCTTCTTCTTTTCATCATTTACTTTAATACATGCTATGGATATTTTTACTCTTGGCTCGTAAAATGTCACGGCGCATCCACATCTAACCCCATTGTTTGTTGGTAAAGCTGTGTATATATTTACTCTGTTTGTATACCCTTCAAGATATGAAATGGTTTGAGAACTATGTTTCCAAAACTTGGTATAGCAGAGGAGAAAAGGTAGATGAATCTTCACGAAATTTATGTTGATATGTTCAGGATGATGCCGAATTCGCTGAGGAAATATTAACGAGATTGTTCGAAAAAGATGGAAGTATGAAAATTTGTCATTTTGACATCTATCGCTTCTTTTTCTTACATAAATAATACTCCAAACCTGTACAAAAATAAGTTTTCCGATCAAAATTTTAAAATTAAATCAGTTAGAGTTCTGAAAATTGCTAAAAACGTATGTGTGATGTGGTTAAAATATTGTTTATAAAAATCAAGCAAATCGGGCGACCTTAGCATATAGCATCCATACCAATATTTTTTCAAAAATGCATTTTTTAATAAAAGCTCTTACATTTTTACAACTAAAAACGTGACAATTGAAGTTCTGCACTTAGGTCTTATACAAAATGTTCACAGTGAAAATTTTCGAAATCGAGCACATACAGCACACAGCGCTCATACAATAGAGTGTTCGAAAATGCGTTTTCGAGTCAAAACTTGAATACTAAAGCATCTAGAGTACTGAAAATTGGTAGTCTACATATATGAAATATTTAAAATATTGGTAACCAAAATTAAAGATATTAGACGGCTATAGCATATAATGTCCATACAAGTGATT
Source organism: Ceratitis rosa (assembly GCA_037013455.1). Taxonomy (NCBI): domain Eukaryota; kingdom Metazoa; phylum Arthropoda; class Insecta; order Diptera; family Tephritidae; genus Ceratitis; species Ceratitis rosa. The sequence goes on along the minus strand of JAWMAG010000013.1, from coordinate 25,033,532 downwards.
TTTCAAAAACGCTTTTTTGAGTAAAAACTTTCATAATTTAAAAGTTAAAAATATCAAATTTGCTATACTGCTTACATATCAAGTTTGGAATACATCCAATGAAAATCGAGGATCTCTGGCAAGTATTTGTTGTAAAGCTCATACGTGTATAACTGTTTATGTAGTTTTCAAAAGTTTTGAGTTAAAATTCCTGTCTGAAAGGTATAATTTTAATTTTTTTTGTTAGTTTTTTTTTGGATTTTTATTCGATTTTTATTATTGTTGTTGTTGTTTATTGTGTGGCAACATGACGCGGTAGTCTAATTTAAATTAGCTGTGGATTAGTTTAAGTAAACTCAAGCCAAGTGGCAGTAGATAAAATGCTATACATTTATGTAGGATGTACATACGAACACACATATGTGGTGCAGATAGTAAGTGCAAGTATGTACACAGGTATGCAGGGCTTGTGAGTCGTAAGAAAGACGGAAAGTTCATTGTATGGCTTGCTTGCTTGCATGAAGGCATTGCCATTGTTCTCTATTATAATTATTTCTAATTCATTTTTTTTTGTTGTTTTCAAATATTTGTTGTCATTTGGCATTGTACGTGTAGTTAGTTGTGCTTTCTTGTACGGCTGTCATGTTGTAAGCATATTTGCCTTTACTTCTTTGAGTACTGCTGCTGCTGCATATACACACATACACGTATACACCTATACATTTGTACATACATACGTGTATATACAAGATGAGTTTGGAAACAATTTTGACTTTGGCGGTAAATACAAATACACTGCAACAGTAAATGCTGCAACTCACTCATCTTAAGCTGTTACAATGTCTATATGATTACTACATTTTGTAATGTTCTTTTAATTATTATTATTGTTGTTGTTGTTCTAATTTTTATTCAAATATGAAACTGTCATGCTGTTTTTTGTGTTTGATTAGCCAACAGCTACTGTTTTTGTTGCTTGAGATTATATACATACCTACATACATATGTATGTTGATGCAGCAAAGGAGGAGGCACCGCAGTCTCCAGCATCGCGGAGGCGCCGCTCTTCGCACTACCGTTATAAATTATGCCAACTGATACCTCAGACAAATATGTACACATGTGGTTAGTTAAGCATCTGAAGGTACGTGTATGTATATCCATATATTCGTATGTATGTGTAGATTAACATTTGCATTTGTTGATATGTATGTACCATATATATGTATTCTAATATAAGCTGCCTTATTCATACTTACTTGGGATATAATCTTCCCTACATTTTGTACATATGTACATACATGCATAAGTGCCTATGAATATTCATGTTATGCGACTCATTCTTTACACAGTTGCAACCTGGTTGGCTCTTCATACACACTCTACGTGGATATATTGTAAGTATGTATGTTTGTTTGTTTTATGCCTGTGACATATTTATCGTTGTGTTGCGCATTTAATATTTCATTAAATAAATTTAATTAACTTTCACAGTATAATATAGGTTAGATAAGATGTGGCTAAGCTGCGACAAATTCTACTGAAATGAGCCACATACCATATATGTAAGTACATACATATACAAACTGTGTGGATATTTACAATGGGTAATATTTGTAGAGATATTATTACTTCACATAAAAGTTGAAAACAAAAGATCTACAATGTCAGGGAAATGTAGTGAAATATTTGTTTGAGCTTAATGTGAGCCAAGCCAAGCATTGTTATAAATCTATGGGATTATCGGAAGAAATGGAAATATATTAACTGTTGAATGTTAACATAACTGTACAAAGTGTACACAGTAAAGAGTTTTTAGAAAATAAGGAGGTTCATTTCAGGTGTACTTATTCAGCTTAAAGCAGCAAATCACCGCAGTACTCACACGAGAGGAATAAAATGCCACAGCTTTGTTGATGAATTTACATTAATATAAAACTTTGTCTAGTTATTATTAATTTTTAACAAAAAATATAAAAATAGAATAAGAAAGAATTAGAATCACAGAACACCAAAATAAAATAATAAAAATTAAGGTAAAATAAAAAAAGACAAAATTAAATAAAATTAAAGTAAATAAAATAAAATAAAATAAAATAAAATAAAATAAAATAATATTAAAAGAATAAAATAAAATAAAATAATATAAAATAAAATAAAATAAATTTATTAAAATAAAATAAAATAAAATAAAATAATATAAAATAAAATAAAATAAAATAAAATAAAATAAAACAAAATAAAATAAAATAAAATAAAATAAAATAAAATAAATTAAAATTAAATAAAACAAATTAAATTAAAATAAAATAACATAAAATAAAATAAAATAACAAAATAAAATAAAATAAAATAATATTAATTAAAATATTCAGTAGGTTTCTACTGTTTTTATGGTGGCATTTTCTCTCTGCTAGCTATACGTAAATTAAGTGAAGAATTCAAGGAGATCTCTAACTTTTTTTTGGAACTTTCCCTTTACAAAGGCTGAAAAAATATCTAGCTAGAGTTTCGAAGTTTTTGTAGCAAAGAGACTTCGACTAAGAGAAAGATTAATTGGATTTTCTGGGAGAACAAAATATTAGCGGGTCTTGTTGTAAGTTTCTAAAAACAACTCGCTCAATAAGGGAGCTTGAATGACATACACACGTACACGGTAGAGTTCTAAAAGGCAGTAAACAAGAGAAAAGTAACTTCCTCCAGAGAATTTTCATTAAGAGATCGGAGAAAACTAATAAATAATTTATCTTACCTTGAACTAAATTTAACAAAAAAAAAAAAAAAATATTTTCACGTCAAAGCCTCCACTAAAATGAAGTACATAGGTATGTACATACACAGCTTCGAAGCTAATATAAAAAAACTAGAACAAAATAACAGTAAAGGAAATATAAGTCAGTTATAACTTATCACAGCCATACAGTGATACTTCGCCCAACAACAACTACAAGTGAAACTGACAATTAAATTTTTATAAAGAACTTAAGCGAGAGGATAAGATTGCTACTTTGCACTATTTGCCACTATGTGGCAAGCAACGGTGTAAATACAAACATACATATTAAATGCAATCGTAGTAAGCGGAAGAAGCTCTAACTATTTGTGTGTCAAGCAAAAGAGCTCGTAGAAATAAATTTGAGCATGTACCATAATAGGATAAGCAGGATGTACAGGATATACTGGTGTGCATACGTGTATGTAAGTGAGAGTGTGTGGGAGAATGCATGGAGTGACCAGCATTAGTAAAAAATTGGTTGCAGCTTAGAACTTGCAACATTAAAATTTCACTTAATACAAGCGTTGAGTGGAAAGGCAAAACAAGTAGAAGGAAGCAAGGAAAAAAATATATATATTAGAGAGAAGCAAACAAACAACACTAGAGGATGTAAAAGTGTAGTAAAAGCAAAGTACGAAAGGAAATATTGACTGAGCGAATTGGAGCAAACGAAAAGTGTGCGCTGTGCAACAACAATACGACAAAAGCGAAAGTCACTACTAACAAGTTGGCAGCTGAAAATGCTAAAAATGGCAGGACTGGTAGATTGGTTTCGGAAGGAGGTATTTACACATGTACGAGTATATGTGTATGTGTGTATGTGTGCCATGTAATATAAAAAAGTGCAATTGTTTTAAATATTTAATATGCGAAAGTGCAAAGGCAACCACAGTACTTTGAGTGCAGCTGAAAGGATGCGCGTGGTATGGACAGCAGGAGCCATATACATATTTAATAAAAAATATATTTTTTTTTATTTTCCTTACACACTTACGTTTGCTCTATACATATAGATAAATTGTAGCAAGCTACATTAAAAAGAACAGCAAACACTTGACGCCACCAATCGCCAATTGGCGCAGTGCTCCCATTTAAACTCAAGTGTTAAGCGGTTATTTGTAGGTACACGTATGCCCCAAAGCCCCTTAAGCAGCTGCAAGTGTTTGGCAATTAATAAAGCAATTGGCTGGTAAAGCATCTGCATCTGCAGGAAGTGTCACAAGCCACTGCCACTGCCACTCAACACTCGCCAAAAATATTTGTATGCAACATAGCACACTTACATAAATTTGTAAGGATCTGAAAATGTGTGTAAGTACACGTATATTGAAGTGCCACAATTTGTTTAAAATTCCACTTTAACAATTTTCTTTGAATTTTCTTTACTTTTGAGTAAATGCAAGAGCGTTGATGGAAATATGAGTCCAACTCAAATAGGTTAAACAAAATATATCCTGCTTTGCTGATATCCTTAATTTAACAGTATTTATTTTGACTCGCTTTGCCTCCCAGTGGCATTAACACGAAGTGGCAAATTGTGTTTGGAGAGTTGAAAAGAGTCATAAATTTGTCAGCAATTGTCGGTGGAGAAAAAATTAAAAATTATTCCAAAAGTACTGCACTCATATATGCATTGTTGTTATTTGAAAAAATATCCTTACATACAAATTTATAGAAAAATACTTAAAACTAATTTGTTTTTTTTTTTTTTGTAATTGGAAACCATAAAATTTCAGTTTTAGAGCGCACTCACAGCACTTTAAAAATACCAAGTGTCCTTTCCGATACTCACCAACCTTTTGAGCGCAATTAATGAGACAGACAAGGCAGCAACATATATAAAAAAAATCTGTATTTGTTGTAATTTTGTTGTATATACTACACTCCTCTTCATTAGAAAATGTCTTATCTTAACAACTGTTTTGCTCCAATTACAAATACAACATATTTCAGTAGCTCATACATACATAAGGACATATGTGAAAATTCTAAGGAATTCACATGTCGCATGAAAATATATATATAAATGAATGTTTAGGAAACACTCCGATTTTATATCACTCCACTTATGCAGTATCTAATCAAATATATGATGAATGTGTGAAAACTGTTGCTTTGTTTACTCTACGATAAGCTGGAAAGGATGAAACAGGATTAATTTATGAGGTCTCATGAAAAGCAAGATTTCCTTTGAAAAATAGTTACTACTTTTTATTGGGTTTTCCAAATTAAAGCAGGCAGATTTTTTAAGAGCACCCCGTGCGTGTCCTTTCTTCAAGCAACTGCTTAATCAAACATCCTTTGATCATGTACTCAAGTGTGAGTTCTTGCAAATTTTGAATTGTTTGCTAAATTATACTCGTAGTAGTAAATCCCCGCAAAACTAATACGGCTGAGCACACTGACGTTGAGCTCCTAAGGATCCTTCCGAGATACCAAACGAGAATTCAGACAAGATGACTTTTTACCGTCTTTAATTTATAGCAGGAAAAAATTATAAGAGAGGTACAATCTTCTATAAGAGTGTACAGCTGCTGGCGTACGCCGATTATATTGACTTGATTGGCCTCAATAACCGCGCCGTGAGTTCTGCTTTCTCCAGACTGAAGAACGAAGCGAAGGATATCGGTCTGGTAGTGAATAAGAACAAGACGAAATATCTAGTGTCATCAAACAAACAGTCATCACATTCGCAACTAGGCTCCCATGTCACTGTTGACAGTCATAACTTCTAGGCCGTAGATAATTTCGTCTATCTAGGAACCAGTATCAACACCAATAATAATATCAGCCTTGAAATTCAGCGCAGAATAACTCTTGCCAACAGGTGCTACTTCGGACTGAGTAGGCAATTGAAAAGTAAAATCCCCTCCCGACGAACGAAAACCAAACTCTACAAGTACCACATCGTTCCCGTCCTGCTATATGGTGCGGAGGCATGAACGATGACAACATCTGATGGGTCGGCGTTAGGAGTTTTCGGGAGAAAGGTTTTGCGAACGATTTATAGTTCCGAGAGAACGATGAGCTGTACGAGATATACGGCGATATTGACATAGTCAGCGAATCAAGAAACAGCGGATGGATGAGAATACTGCAGCTTTGAAAATTTTCGAACTTTATAATTCGTTTGAGGGGGAAAATTTGTCAAAAAATGAGAGAATTGTGGAAAGAAAAATCATGAGTTTTGCAAGCGATTAACATTTTTAATATTTTAGCTAAGCGAGAGCGTCAGAGAGCTTATTATTAACACATAAAATAGTGAAATAAAAACCTTCTCGTTCTGGCTTTCGTGGTTATTACAAACAATCGTATATGTAACTGTATAATTAAGGCCGTAGACATTTTTTACTATTATTTTTAAGTGCCTTAAAAAAAAAAAATATTTGACACATTTTACTGACAGCAATCACAACTAACTGAACTTCAAGAGCTCAACAGATAGAAAATATATTTTGTTATTATTTTTTCTTCTCCTTAAAATTCTACAAAATTAAATTTATTTATACTCTTTCTGCTAACTTAACAACAAATTTAATTTGAAAGCTAAATTATGCTGTTGCCACTGCCGCCTCCAACTGCTGTCATGTCATGTACATACATACCTTCACACATACATAGGTGCCTATGTATGGTATGTCTGTTAACTTGATGGGTAGCATCAATTTTGTTCACTCAGCCACTTGACACAATATGTTAATTACTCAAAACTGTTTATGCTCATCTGCTGCTACTTCGATACGTCAATCGATAAATATTTGTAACTACCAAGGTATGTTTGTATGGTATATGTCCCCATGTGTATGTTTGTATATTTATGCAAATTATTTGTATATTGTTTCAGTAGCCAAGTTGAAGAAGTCAGGCAGGCATAAAGGTAAATTGATGGAAACAAAAATTTTTGACTGATCATGATTGAGCATAAATACATAGATAATGTATAATGTAATATGTAGGAGTATGTATGTAAGTGTGGCGTGATGAAGCGTAACTTTGTTAGTGGGTAGATATGTAGATATGTACCATAAGTATATAGGTTGGTAAAGTGTTGGCGCTCGAAGTGTGTGAAACAATTTTTTTTTTTTAACTTTTTCATCATCAAACTCACACTTACTCACTCCTTCAAGCGCTCACACAATTTGGCCTTTTCTTTGTGTAAATAAACAAGTCAGAATTTTTATGCAAATTAAGCCAGAGAATATACACAAATGTTTAATTGGTAGGCAGGTAAGCCGGGCAGAGAAGAAAAAGAGCAAATTCATTCATTTGTTGTGCAGGAGAAATAATATTTTTTTGTTTTTAGATTGAAGCATTGTAACGAAAAAGTTGTTAGGCAAATAAACAGTAGAGGTAAAATATTTAAAATATTCAGAAATTCCGAAATTACTTTTATTCTCACTGCATAATTTTGTGCTCGAAAAAGCATTATTTTTTTAAGAAATATTTAAGATTTCTTTTGGACAAATTAATTATTTAATATAATATTTATTATAAACCTTTTCAAATTTTTTTAATTTTTTATTTAATTTTTATTTATTTAATTTTTTTTTTTCTTTTTTATATTTTACAAATGTTTTTTTTTTTTGTAATGGGTTACACGCACTCACCACCAAAGTTATTGTGAGCCACTTTTTTTTTAAATGATATTTTCTGTATATTTTTAATAACTATATTAAAGTCGAGATCCAAGCAAAGCACTTCGAAAATGTCAAACTACTGAATTTCAACGGTATTTGATAACTTTTCGCTTTAAACCCTCCAGCAATCCATTCTGAAATCCTGAAATATAACTATTTAAAATCAGTATAAGCCGGAAAATTGTATTACAAAAGCAAATTGCTTCATGCAAACAACTTCGATGACAAACAGCAAAGAGCAGACAAATGATGATATTGTGTATACCACAATATTATTGGGATAATAACTGTTGTCATAGCAACTGCAGTCATCAAGTCAACAACGTGAATATCATATGTCACAGAATCAACCATTTTATGACTTTTTTTACAGATTTTTTTATAATTTGTAATCTATATGGGCATTTCCAGCGGAAATTGCAACACAGAAAAATTATAGAATTTCAATTCAATATATAGAACACTCAGTTATCCAGACAAAAAAACTTCTAATGTGGCTTTAGACTTTGCCAAAATTGGATCGTTGATCCTGGCTTAGGGTAAATTTTTTAGTTGTTTTATAATTATCTGAGAAGCAATTGATTTTTAGCAGACTTTGTACCATCCCACTACTTCCCGAATCGTCGTTGAGTAGTCATAATAATGTGTGTCACTATAAAAAAACTCCCCTTTGAATACTTTTTGAACATCATGCAACCGTTTTTGGATTACTTCAGAGTGGAGTTTAAGAGCACATTTAAATAATATTATATATGATTGGTATCATCTCCATGGTCGTCGGTGTAGATAGACGACGCCTTGGCCTATCCAATTGTGTATGAATGTTTTTAAATGCATCCGGAGAGAACACGTGTTTGTTATTGGCCTTCGATCTGTTACGACTTTCTTGCTCTCAGACTGGTACAGATTTTCCTTTCCCTTCTCTCATTACCAAGCTCTTCCTTTATCTCTCATAGAGTTTTTATTTCTTTTTTCTTTTAAGGGTCCAAAATATAGATCATAAAGCTTCGCCTAGTGCTGCTGTTAGCAGCATGATCAATCCCGACAAATAGCAGGCAAAATTAGCCTATGTCATCGAGAAGATCTAATAGCTGGCCCAAGAATCCGACTGCATCGACAGGCACCCCCATGGGGAGAGGCGTGTTAGACCAATGGATTTTAATGGACATGCAAAGAGCTGATTAGTGACCAGCGCGGAGTCATGGTCGAGTCTGGATAAGCAGAAGTTCAGTCTTCTATAGTAGCCAGACTTTAAATGTGCCACTACTACTCTAGTCTCTCTAAACAGCTCGAGGACTTCATCTGCTATGAAGAGTGGTTTGATTTGGTTACGCTCTTCCCATGAACAGAGCTATTTTGTTAAAGGACTCTCTGAAAATGGCTTTTAGGGACTGATTACCTAATTTCCTTTAGGTTAGGTGCACCTGAAATAGTACGGGGTTTCTGTAGTACTCTCAATGTTGCTGTGCTGTAAATTTCGTTCCGCATTTTCAATCGGTTGCTCACATAGCCCATAGAGTGAAATGTCGACATCAAAACTTTTCTTCTTGCCTGGGTCGGTCTTCCGATATTGGCTCAGTTCAGTTAGCCGAGCGGGGAAGTAATTCCGGCGGTGTTTTCGCGGCGTTACGCATTTGCGTCTAGAAACTGGCAGTTTATAAATTCTGCTGTCCTCAGCATTGTCACGTTCGACATGATGGAAATACCCACCCGATCAGACGACGACTTTTCATGTTTGACAGCATTACCTATAAGCAAAAATATTTCCACGGCATAATTTTCACTATACTCCCTTTGCTACTTAATTGACTTTTTCACATTGAATTAACTTTAATAAGTACCGTTAAGAGTGTGCTAAGTGACAGTGTGTTTATGTCTGTGTAAAGGTGTGGGAAACATTTTTAAAGTTGCAATACGCCACCCACAAACACACAATTTCAACAGCTAGCGCTTACAACTGGAGATTCTTCTCCCATTTTCACATAAAATTCCCTTCGCTGCCACCAATCAAGTCGCTCCAGTTGCGTAATAACACCGTTGAGCGCATTAAAGGCCGGCAGCAGCCGTTGCACTAAATGATGTGAAAGTGATAACAGCTGTTGTGTAAAAATTGATTCAGCACTGATGCTCGGCTCCATTTGCAAATTCTTTATTGTCGGTGTGCTCTTTGTCGACAAAAAAAAAAAGATATATGAAAAATAAAAAGGCAGTGAGTGTAAAAGGAGAAGCGAAAAAAATTAATATTTTATGAAATATGCGCTGTGATTTCATACGCTTGTAAGGATGCTTTTGGCCATGGTAAGTGCATAGTCCTTTGCATAACATGCGGCTGGGAGAGTGTAGTGAAGTGTGTGAGGTTTGGGTCCGCATAAACGTGGCGAATATGCGACTGACTGAAGAGTGTTCATATATTTCACTGCAGCGGATAAGATTACCTGCTTGTATAACAAACGCCCACACAACGCCCTGCCACTGCTTCGCAGGTTAAGTAGCAGAGTATTGCAGGTAACTACCGGTAGTCACTTGCTGCCTGCTGCCTGCTACCTGCTACCTGTAAGCTGCAATCTGCAAGCAATGTGCATAATGAGTTTGAATGTTGCAATGGTGTACAATATGTATAACCTTCTAGCGCTCAGCCAAGCGGCAAACAGACGCACTATCCGGAACCCAATTGCGGTGTATTGAAGGCAACGACGCCCTTAGACCAACCATTACATGGTTGAATGCATTACCTCCGCTCTCCGATCTCCACTGTGGCCCGACCGCTATGCACCGTTGCCGCATGTTGTAAGAGGCAAATGATCCTTACTGCATTGTTTTTGGGTTATATAAATGTTTGATTATGAGTAAAAGTATTAAGTGGCTCCAATAGCAACGCCAACGCAAACCGAACTCTCGAATATACATACACGTATGTACGTGGCCACTACCAACACTTGCCTCGTTTCCATTCAATTCTGCTTGCTGTTGCTTCATGTGCTGCTTCTTCTTCCTCTGCTTTTACTCCTTCATAGGTTGGTAAAAGCAGTGACATAAATGTATTAAATACCACAAAATGGTAGGGAAAAAGTTGAGGAAACATACTGTTGCAAGTTATACTCGGCAGTCCACAACCAACGGACAGTCGACGTTCATGTCAATCATTCCACTTAAGTGAGCAGCCAAACCAAGAATATTACCACAACTACTCCCTACCTCACCGCCACATCTTGCCTGCATCGCCCGCATCTGTATGCCATTTTGATCCTTGTTGTAGTCATATTGTGCGCATTACAACAGATTCAGTTACATCATCTCGCTATCGCTGTATGCCCACCGTACCTCCTGCACCCACTGTTTGTAGTTCCTTTCACTTCTTCGCTTCTGCTTTACTCTGCTGGCCCTTACTCCATCTCTGTTTAATGTCATTTTCTCACAACTTTGCTTTACTTTCCATAGTTTGCTCTTTGCTGTCTTAATATTTTAAAATAACATCTCAAGCTAAGAGTTGCAAAAATAAAAAATAAAAAAAAAAATTAAAAAAGAAACGCAAAAAATATACAAATTTACACTTCAGTTGTGTGAAATGCCTTTGGTCCGATTTTCCATGCATACACATTATTCGAAGTGCACAAAAAAGCAGAAAAATATTTCGAAAGCAAAAATTCACTATGTGAGCGTAGTGGAAATTTAATATTACTTTAGAAAGTCCTTTGCTTCCTGCTTTTTCTGTGAGCGCAAAAATTCCTTTCATTAAATAGCACTTTAGTCCGCGACATCCCGGCGTCACACGGCGAGAAAAGGAGAGATTTATTATTTTGTTTTTATTCCAAATTTGAAGTACATCCCCAGTTTGGACGAGATTTCTAAGTCAAATAAATATAAAAAAATGCCAATTCAACAAAATGGTCGCATCTTCTTTCTTTGTGTTGAAACTTTTAAAAAGATGGAGTGTTGTCGGACAGAGTGGTCTTGCTGTCTCTTGTTTCGCTGAACTATACCGTTGTTCTCGCAAAACTCGTCCAGCTCATCGTTCCATCTTCTGCGGTATTCACTCTCGCTAATGCGCAAGGGTTTAAAAATCGTTCGCAAAATCTTCCTTTCGAAAAATCCGAGCGTCGATTTATCGAATATTGTCCACGATTCCTGTACTATATAACAGATTAGTAGAGATTGAGGAATTTGTCGAGTTTCGTCTTTGTTTGTCGAGAGAAAAAAACTTCGGAACAACAGCACCGACTGTTTGTGTAATGGTAGGAGATATTTCATCTTACCCACCATTAGAACCATTAGTTTTATTTCCTCATTGAGTCTGCATGAAGTATGACTAATATCGCTTTTCACGAGACCGACAAGGTCAATTATGCCTTCTCTATTTTATTGTCGCTTTTTCGAGAATTAGGAGAAGATATATAGTCTGAATTCGCGTTTAGCACCGAAAGGTTTGTAGAAGTATTTCCCATTTCTGATTACGCTTCTCGTATTCTCTAACGTAGCCGATGCGGTGGTGTGTGTCAATCCCTTCTCTCGTTATTTTTTCAGGATTTAGTTCATGGTGACCAACACAATTCGTTGACGACGTGCGACGGACATATCTAACGAGAACTGATGTAAGCTTCCTATTTTAGTGGATTCGGCAGAACACACAAGCGTCGAGGCTGTTGTTGTTCGATTATTTTCTGCTTATCAGTTTTTTGTCTGTTCTTCGCTGCCATCAATAAGCTCTCGTCGCTTTGTTGTTCTTCGGTCGGAAAATCGCTATCAAACTAAATCAAACTCAGTTGACGGTGTGCGCTCTCGGTTCATTTTTTCATGTTCCTACAGTAAAAGCCTCCGGTCATGAAACCAACGTACGTTACAACCTCTCTTTTACGGTCTACAAATGCGACTTGATTTTCTACTCTTTTTCTTGAAGATCGTAATGAACGATAAATTGTCCACTTTTCCACTTTTTGAAGGAATCTAAGTTTTCAAATTTATAATTTTTCTCACAGTGTGTTTAATCTACAAACTTTCATTGAGATTATATACATCAAATATAACCGTTAATGCACATCTAATATTTTTCCGTTTGAGTAAGGCAAATTAAGAAAGTTATATAATTTACAAATACAAAAAGTTGGGGGTGACTATTTTGAGCGTAAGATGGAGAAAGAAATTGAAAAAAAAATTTTGAAGTACCGAAAACGAGGATCAAAAGTTAAGAGAAATTTCACGATACGAGAATATTTCAGTGCATACGAAGGGAGTCGTGGTTAAATACTGAGGAGAAGAAGGGTTCATGAATGAATTTTTACGAAAAGAATTGTATACATATACCCGACTAAATCCGATTTCTATATTAAAAATTAACTCTTTAAAATAACAATTTGTTTTGGAATTTTTCAGTCTTTTTACAATTTTTTTTGACATTTTCTTATCAATTTTTTTAACTTTCTTCTTATTATTATTAAATGCTGTAATGAGTTTTTTTTAGCTAAGTTCATGCCTACTTCCTCGTTTTCAATTCCTTTTGGAGTGTTTTTAATAATATTTTTCTCCAAATATTTGTGGGAAATATTTTTAAAAACAATTTTGTTGACAAACCTAAAAGTTATCGCAAATAAAATCTAATCGCAAATATTTGAGTCCTCCTGTGCATACCACAGTCTGCATAGCTTTCAATCTGTTAACCAAATCGCCGGAATCGACGCTCAAATCACTGACATTTAATTCATAACTCATCTGCCAAAAAATGATTTACGCGGAACCCTACTCAATATAAAATCACATAGGCAACCATTTATATGTAAAAAAAAGAAAATAAAATACAAGTAGGCATGTAGGTAGAGCAACTCAGTTATGAAAGTTGGTAGGAATGTATTATGAAAAAACCTCAGAGCTCGTTGAGTAAGTCGCGCTTAAAAAATTGGGTAGCTAGTGGACAGTAAAATATTATCTCAACAGAAATCAGTTCAAAACCCTTTGCTGCTTTTATTTTTTTTTTATTTATTCTTACTTTTTCTTTCATATGTACACATGTGCGTGCGACACAGTTGGAGCACACTGTTGGGCAAGCGCATGACGACTCCGAGACAAATGAATAAGTAATAAAGAATTCTGCATAAGAAGACAAACCCAAAAAAAAAAAAAAACAAGTAAATAAAACTAAGTGAAGCCAATTCAACAATTCATAAGCAACAGCCATAATTTGGCTACAAAGTCAAAAATATAAATAAAAAAAATTAAATAACACAAAACCAACGGTTCACTAATTCTGAAAAAGATCTTCCACAGAAATCGCTGAAGAAGTAGCAGAAAAAATTTAATATTTGACATAAAGCGATAAACACCAAGAATGAAAGACAGACCAAGCAGAAAACGAGCGATAAACTTACTAAACCAACAACAACATAACCAAAAAATTAAAAACACACAAGCAGTGCCATAACTACCTAAAAAAACAAAAGCGGTATAGAAAAAACAACAAGCGCAACACCGAAAAAACTATAAAAATATAACATAAACAACAACAGAAAAAAGATGAGATTTTAAGCTGAAATAAAATAAAAACTTAAATGATTTATCATAATGTGATCGCAGCGGTGGCGGTTGCTGAGATGGCAATCACACACATACGCGAGACAGACGCAGGCAAGCGCACAGACAGATTGGCTTGGAGGTGATGGAGCGCCTCCGGTTGTGCGCTGGCCGGCGGTGATGTCAGCACAGAAAGCGCAGAATGAAGCTTGAAAAAATTATTTCATCATGCCAAACGCGATAAATACGACAAACTGACTGACAATGTGTAAGAATTGAGGGAAGAGTAAGAGATAGTATAGGTATCCTCTTATAAAGAAGAATAAAAATTAAAAAAAGTAACAAGCGATAAGCAATGTCAAAGAGAATTTTTAAGCAAGCAGGGAAACTAAATAGCGCGTTAAGCAGTTAACTGCTTTTCTCGAAATGTCAACTCTTCATAAAAATCAACAAACATAAATTACAACCAAAGGCTTAAACCAAAACTATATAAAGCTAATGTGAAGAAAAAAATTAAGTAAAACGAAAAAAACTATGTAAAAATTATTTAAGAATAATATGAAATTAAATATGTTAAAATAAAATAATTAAATAAAAACAAATAGATAATGACATAAAATTAAAAAAAAAAAATCAAAAAATTAAATGAAATGAAATGAAATAAAATATAATAAAATAAAATAAAATAATAATAAAATTAAATAAATAAAATCAAATAAAATAATATAAAATAAAACAAAATTCATTAAAATAATAAATAAAATAAAACATAATAAAATTAAATATATTAAAATAAAATAAAATAAAAAAATCAAACCAAGTAAAAAAAAGTAAACTAAACTAAAATAAAATAAAATGAAATAAAATAAAATAAAATAAATTTAAATAAGATAAACCGAAATAAAATAAAATAGAATAAAAGAAAATAAAACAAAATAAAAGAAAATAAAATAAAATAAAATTAAATAAAATAAAATAAAAGAAAATAAAATAAAATAAAATAAAATAAAATGAAATAAAGAAAAATATATAAAATAAAATTTAAAAAAATATATAATAACATAAAAAATCAATAAAAAAATGAAGAAAAATAAGAAAAAATAAAATAAAATAAAATCAAATAAACAAAATAATATGAATAAAATAAAATAATAGGTATAAAATAAAATTAAAAAAAAGTTAAATAAAAAAATCAAACCAAATAAAATAAAGCAAACTAAAATAAAAAAAATAAAATAAAAGAAAATAAAATAACGTAAAGCAAAAAAAAATTAAATTAAATTAAATAACATAAACTTAAATTAAATTAAATAAATAAATATAAAATAAAATAAAACAAAAAATAATAAGATAAAATAAAATAAAATTAAATAAAATAAAATAAAATGAAATAAAGAAAAAATTAAATATAATAAGTCGAAGTAAGTAGTTTTGAAAGTAACTAATGGGCCTAAAACTAGCAATTTTCTCACTAAAGTGTAACATATTTACAAAAAAAAACTTCATCAAAACTGCTAAGAACTGCTTATTTGTTGAAACCTGCTGTGATGATGGACGGTTGCTGACACTGACACCACCATTCAGTTGTTCTGAAGTCAAATAAGAGAAATTCTGCTCCCTAAAAAAGATATTTGTATAATTTTTTTAGCAGAACCCTTTCTTCTTCATATGCACACTTCATTTAATTGTTTGTTTTATTTTGAATTTTTTTTGTACATACATGAAAATCATTTGAGGACACACACTCCATGCGCTGGTCGCCAAAGAAAAAAGAATAAAATAACCATTGACTGCCTGAGTAGAAAATTGTTTCCGTCAAATTTTTGTTTCATGAAACTCTTTCCCTCCATACATACATATATGTACCTATGTATTCATTTCACAGCGATCATGTTACAGAATGCTCATCACATAGTGCGCATGCGCAGCAGGCCACATCACAATGAAAATTAAAACAAAAAATTACTGAATAAAAATAAAAATAATTTTAAAATATGCAACAAACCCAAGCAAACGCATGGTATAAAATATTTTTTTATCTGTTTATATATTTCAACTTTGTCTTCGAAGGGTCTTCCTTAAAAAAGAAATTTATGTGTTTACTAACTTATGACTTCTTCTGTAGATCACATAATGCACAGTTGGTCCAGTCGCGCTCGGCCGTTGATCGCTTGATGACAATCTTGAAAATTTACGTTATAGTCCGCGTAAGCAGTTATGAATATCATATTTGATATTCTTTTATGATATTTTTGTCTTTACTCTACTCAAAATCTCGAAAACTGCGCGCTTATCAGTTGTAAGTGATCGGTTAAATTAAAGTTAGTAAGACAGTAGTGCCTGGTCGACCACAAATAATCCATACAAAGAGATATGTATATATTTTAATTAATGTCCCCAAAGTTTATGGGTTAGTGGTGGCAACCCGCGGTGAGGATTCTTTATTTTATTTTATTTTATTTTTTTCAGACGATAATAATAAAAAAAAAAGTTTCCACATATTGGCACTCATATGGCTGAGAAAAGTGCTTGTGGTGTAGGCTTCAGTACACACTAGATACTAGCTGTTAATCGTCTACTAAACTGTTAATCTTTGCAGTGAACTATGCCTTATATTCTATTAAATTTATGTACTACTTATTCAACGTAATTCCCACATAATTTTAAATGAATCGATAGTTTTGGAACAATTTTCTTTTGCTTTTTTTGTTGCATTTACATAAATCGAGTCCTTTCCAAAGCCTCTTTATATATATCAAAATACAGCGTGCATACCTCCCCGAAAAAACCAACAATATTTTCCTTCTTACCTTCCTCACGCACCCTCTTTGCTTTTTCTCTGCTTTTCCTCCAGTTTCTGTTGTTCAAAGGTCTCATGTTTCACGATTTGACTTATGACAATTTGTTTGCCTCTGTAAGGCGCAACACAAAACCAAATGCTGGCGCTGACATTTAACGATTTTACGCGCTGATAGTAAGGATTTATATTACGTTTTCAGTTGAGTGTTTCTTTCTTCTTTTTATCTCTTTTAGTTTTAATTATAATCCCTTAGTGTGTTTGAAATTGATCCTCTGGAGAATTTATTAATATTTGAATATTTTGTAACTGGGAAATTCATGAGTAATTTTGGAGTTGAGTCAATGCACATATAGGGCATTCGACGCTGCAGGAGTCAGGCTGAAAAGGGCAAAAAAAAAAATTAAATTTTTAATTGTGAAGAGTCTTCGCGTATGTAAGAAGTACGGAAATGTTGTCCACAAAGTGTTGTCGACCCAAAAACAAGAGCTGACGGTTTCATAGCAGAAAAATATAAAAAGAAAATAAATTTAAAAATATATTTAAAAGATTAATAAACTATAAGATTTATAATATGACTCTCATTTCCTAAGATTTCTTAATCAAGTGCTGTATAACTTTGGCCTAAACAACCCTTGTCAACTTCTTAGTTCTCAGAAACCTCCCTACTTTCCGGAAACCAAGAAAAACTTCCAGAACAAGACTAAATCAAATTTATATTTTACCTCGATTTACTATTAATAAATCCGCAAAAATTTTTATCGTTAAATCGCAAATACCCGAAAATAGAACGTGTGGTTCTAATCTCTTGATTTTCATTGTTGGATCTGGATCTTAACAAATTATACAAGTCGCCCTGTGTGTACCGCTGCTACCTTTGAGATGTGTCCTCTTTGCCAGTCCTGGAATACTTTACCCTCAACCTCATGCAGTCTGCTCATATATATATTTTTAAAGTGCAGTATAATGCTTTTTTTTATCGGTATATATCTTTACCATCGTACCTAGTCTGGGCTCTTCGTCTGCCTTTACAATATGTTCTTGTAGCTAACTACCCAAAAGAGAGATATTAACTTCTGTTTTTCTCGTCCCCACCTTCTATTCAAGGGTTATGCACCATGGTGGATGAAGCGGATGGTGACTGGTGGACGTCAAATGAAAACGGTATTGGTCGAAGGGCAGTACGCCCATATAAATGGTCTACAAGCCAGGATTGGCGGCCAGGAAGGTTTTGCTCTGTGTTTCGTGTGATTGTCAAGCAATCATCCACTATGAGCTGCTCTCCTATGATTAAACTTTTAATTCTAACCTATAATGATGGCAATTGGACCGTCTGAAGGAAGCAATTGCTCAGAAGTGCCCAATATTGATCCATAGTAGGGGAGCTGTGTTTCATAGGGAGAGCGTCGGATCTCACACATCGAAAGTGATTCGCCAGAAACTCCGAAAGCAGGGTTGGTTGGTTTTTATGCCTTCACCTCATGTTCCTGTCTAATGATTTGGCTAATTAAGAATTGGCACCTCAACAGAAGTTTATGAAAACCGGTTGTTCCAATTTTTTTCCAATAGGGACCAAGATTTCTATGAGAGAGACATAATGGTATTATCTCCAAAATGCCAAAAATTTATCGAACAAAGCATTGTATATTTTACATAAATCTTGGAATTCAAACTACTTGAAGTTCTTTTGATTGGAAAACTGATCATCTGCATTAAGTATAACTTCTTTAGCTCAGGGTCTCTAGCATGTTGTGGGAAACTTACTTTCCTCTATTGAGCCGATATTTCCCTAATCTCGCTCTATAATAACTTGCTAATTAGTTAATCAAATATATTTTATGAACCAACTTTCGTGTTATATGTTACCTTATTTTAGAACACTTGCGACAAAACGTAGCTTTTTTCAACTTTTTGTAGCTGCCAACAAACCATGCAGTCGGCCAAGCAGCGCACAGTAGCTCAATAGCCGCGAGCTGTGAAGATTAACATATGTTAATTAACAGTCCATTATGTGGCGATACTCGCAACACTTACTAACGAGTTATACACATAAATACCAACACAATGTCTATACAAGAAATAATACAAAAAAAAAAAAAACAAATATTAAAAAACACGAAAAAAAATAAAATAAATAAATAAAATAAAACACAATTTCATAGAAACAAGTAGCTAACTAAGTATAATTTTAACAAGCGGCAATCTCAGCGCTAAACTCAATTGATGTGTTAATAAACACATTCGACAAGTCATAGAATTAATACAAATGTCATTTGTGGTCAAATGATTTTTATTTAATTTTATCTTCATTCAAATGCATGCAAATAGCTAATTAGTAAACCTAAAATAATGGTAATTTTTTTATAGAAAAATAATAATAATTAAAAAAAAAAAAATAGGATGTATACACACCTATTAAAACCGTGAAATTGTTTAAGAAAATCAAACATGCTTACATACATATATATAAATATACAACAACATGCACACTCGTAAATTAATATTTATTGCATGATAATTTGCATTTCGCTGTTTGAGATGTTGTTAAAAGATCAGGTTTTATTTAAAACTACAACAACAGCAAAGAGGAAAATTGGCACAAATGGTCATTTAAATAATTTAATTAAATTTTTATGACTGGTTTTAAATAACGATTTAATTTGCAAAAGATTAACTGGCGCTAAATACAGAAATGTCACGTCGGAATGGTAAATGTGAGTCTTAATTGAAAATTGTTGTTTTAAAAAATCATTGTTGGTGTGTCTTGATTATAACTAACGGAATGTTGTGAAATATGATGTTAGTTGTAGTAAAAGGTATGGCAAGATAACTTCTCTTATTTACTACGAGTTAAATATTAAGTGAACCGATAGTTGTAGCTCCTTAAGACAGACTCGAAGGGATATTTAGCGCAGAGCTTGGAGAAATTTTCAGATAAAGAAAAGGCTAAGTGAATAAAATAAAAATAGTTGGTCTGGTAAAAAGCAGTTATTTTTGCAATAGATGGCTTTAGTGATCTGTATCTCGCATTTCATAAGGACGAAAACGCAAGTCAGGCAGCTGATACTGTAACAGTCAATCGTCGATTTCGTTCCGGCAATTTTTATGTAAAAGTCGATCCACGGTGTGGTAGAGTAAATTTTCAAAAAAGTGGACAAAATAATGAAACTCGTCAAGTCATAAAAGTATTGTTTCCATTGCCCGGGTGCTAAACATTGCACAAAAAACAGTTTGAAACCATCTTGAAAAGTCTGGAGAGAAAAAACCTTATGGAACGAATTTCCATAAGCGAATCGCTGCTGAATCGTACCAACAATTCTGAAGATGATGGTGACTAGTGATGAAAAGTGGATCAGCTGCAACGTCAAAGGAAAACGGTCTTGGACGAAGCGCAGTGGGCCGGTACAATTGGTCTCCAAACCAGGATTGATGGCCAAAAAGGTTTTATTGTGTGTTTTGGTAGGATTGGCAAGGAATAATCTATTGCTAACTGTTTTTTATGGCCATACTCTTAATTCGGATCCTTATTGTCAGCAGTTGAACGAAACAATCACCCGGAAGTGTCCAGCTTTGGCTCAAAGGGGAGGAATAGTATTTCACATCGTAATTGACTCGCCAGAAGCGACTTTCTTTGACTTTCTAGTCCCTCACAAAAAATATGCCAAAAATACCAGTTTATAGAAAACTTTCATGAAATATAAACAACAGTGATTAGGAATAGTTAGTTTTGACATATTACCTCGCTTAAGTAGCTTCAAGTCCTGGATGAGCTCTTGTTTATAATGTAAAGTATCTTCGGTAATAAATAATCGAGTTTTATTTGCAGCTTTTTCGTGAGTGTCATTATTTTCTGAAAGTCAAAAGAGTTGTAATTATAGCTTGTTTAAAAAGTTTTACTACGCAATTCAGCTTTTTGAAATCATTTTTAATACCATAAAAAAAGAGAAAGGAAAAACCTCTCCACACATTCAATAAAAACCACAAAAAACCCTTGTTTGACATAAAAATTTCGAAATAAAAAAATAAATTAAGAGAAAAAAATGTTGGTGTAGTGATCCTTATTAAATTTCAAAACACAAACAACATGTCTCTGCCACATTAAATATTACCCACACGCCGAGTTTTCCAAAAGCCAAAGCAAAAAATTGGAAAGAGTTGCCTCTAGCACACGGTTCGCATTGTCGACAATGCTCTGTTACATGCCTTCAACTGTCAGCTTGCGTCTAATACGCATGTCAATGTCATTAGGGTATTTGAAATATATTTGTGTAATATTGAAATGCATCGTTGTGAAGGCAGCTTTGACAAAGGTTAGCTTGTAAACACGATTGTATGAATGGTTGAA
>JAWMAG010000013.1:24880000-25010000 GCA_037013455.1 Ceratitis rosa | reverse complement strand
ATTTTTTTTTTTCTTCAAAAGCCTAAAATTATAGCTTTCATTGTGGACAGTGAAAAGGCGGCAAGTGCAGCTGCTACTGTGCTGGGGTAATAGCAGCTGAATGGAGGGTTTCAGGTGCTTGCTGGCAGACGACTTGTAAGCTTTTTGAACTACAATACAAAATAGTTGCTTGAATTGGGGTCTTAAAGCGCCGATTGGCATTGCATTTACATTTGAAAATAGCAATGTAAGCTCTGAGGTGACCAGATGTGACGGAGTTGTAAAAAAAGATTTTTTATTGGTATGAAAATTACAAGCAAAAATAAATTAAATAAAAAAACTGGATTCCTAAGATAACATTTTTCTTAATCAAGAAATTTCTTATTCTTCAATGATACCTCAATTTTCGAAAATTCATTAAAAAATTTGTAGTAGCTGTTGTGCAAAACCTTCGTAGGTCAAAAGTATGTTAAGTTTTGAGGTTGCATCTTCGTTCATTATCGTTAAAAAATATAAAAAATATTTTCTAAAGAAAAAATTCGCTGAAAGTACAAAATTATCTTTTCATCACTCGTTCATATAACTTTTAGTTTACTATACAGCACCAAATCACCTTCAGAACCAATCGAGCGGTCGGCAGTTGTCCAAATTACGTAAGCTTCACCATCGTCTCTATCAAAAGCCCACAAAAGAGTCCTCAGTTTTCATCATCTAGATCTATGGTAAAGGTTGAACTTTATACAATTTGAGCTAAAGCAGTATGTCCAAATATTATTACTAGCACAAATTCCTGCGCAAACGTAAGACTAACAGACCCCTGTATGGTCTTCAAAGTTGCTTTTTAAATGTATGGTCACAAGCCAATCAATTATTATTTCCGACAGCTCGCTAAAACTGCATCGCATCACCAGTATATAGGAAAAATATCAGGAGACTTAAAGAGAAATGCTGAAAAAATCGGTCCATAATCGCTAAGCAGTTATCAAAAGTCAATTATGAAGCGTTCTTGGTAAGAGATGCCATCGTTTTTAAAAAAAAACCATCAAATTTCAAAGATTTCCCATAATGGTCCCCTTAAATGGGTCACTCCAAATCCCACTTTGCATAAGTCGACTTAAGTCACTTGTAACTGCCACACACTCTTGACCAGCATGGCACAGCACAGCAGCCGCGACAATCGACGGTGTCATAATTTCACATTTCACACCTATTCAATGCCATTGTTCAACGGTTTTGTACGCCACCTTTTGTCAGCCACATTCTATTTCTTCTTATAATTGTCCATTTTTGTTTCCTCCGCTGACTTCGTCTCTATAATATAGGTATATATACTCGTATATGTATGTGCGCCTGGGTGTTGTTTTGTATTTTGGCCTTAAGCCCAAAATTACACTCCTTTATGACAAAGTATACTCTCTTATCACCACCACAGCCGGCATTGCCGCCGCGCGCAAAACTCGACCCATAATGAACTTGAATGCTTACCATCTCTTACCGATACTTACATACATGTACACATACCTACATACAATATATATATCTACCTGCATTAAACAGCACACAGCCACCGCCTAACTATCTTCGCTTACCCCATTTCGTTTCGTTTAGTTCAATTCGTTGCGGTTGCGGTTACGTGGCGACCGATAGTCTCCATCACCATCTATCTCCTCGCAACAGTGTTGGTATGAATTTTACTGCTGTTGTTGTCACTATCTGTAAGTGCATAAACGCCCTGTGATAGCCTCACTCCAACACAAAGCCGCCGCGGAAACTCGTTCCATATTTCACCTTTTCGTTTTCCTTTTTTATTCGCTGTTTGTTGTTTTGTTTTTGTTTTTGGACAGTTGTTGGCGCGAACTTTATGGTTACACCTTCAATTGTCGATGTCCCGATGTGGCGATGTGGCGATGTGCCTTTCCAATGGGTCACAGAGCTAGCCAGTCATACTATCGTATATTTTCCATTGGCATTGGCAATGGTCATAATGTTGTTGGTGTTATTTACGTTGTTGTCGTCAACTTCTAGCAACAACAATGCCGCGTGGCAACAGCTGTGACGTCGTCGGTCGTTCTCGGTCGTCATCATCAGCCGGTAAGCATCACTGCTTCTTTGGGCGAATAAGAAAATTACAAAGGCAAAACGAAAAAAAAAAATCATTAAAGAAATTGAAAAAGTAATTCGTACTCCCCACTCGCCTCGCTTCGTTTCGCGTGTAAAACAAAAAGGAAAATGAAAATCACGTCGTTGCTGGAAACACAAAAATTTCTGTTTGGGAAATTTGCCTACGCCAAAGCTGTGCGCCCAGTGCTTGGACAACATAAATCAGCTGTACATGGAAAGAATAAAAGTTTGAGGAAATCGAGTGAAATTTAAAGTTAATTAGTGTGATATTTGAAGTCAAAATAAATGTTTTTTATACAATTTTACGTGATTATTGGTGATTTAAAGGAAGCAACTCGTTACTGTAACACACCCTACGGCTTTATATCGTTGATTTTCAGATTTATTTCGCAAGTTATATCACTTTTGAAATTGTTTTAACAAATATTCGAAGAATTGTTTTCAGTGTACCTGTCTGCTTCTTGTCATCACTTGAATTTTTACCCCATTTTACTATGTAATTTCATGCTTTTAGAGTTTAAGTAGCTATTTTCGACTTGTTTTGTTCTTTGGCTAACTGCAAGTGTTACCGATAAACAGCGCGATATTTCTGTTTTCGTGTTTGTAATGTCACAAATATACGGACAGTTTGAATATGTGTTTACCGATATATATTTTATCCATTTTTGTAAATAATTTTACAATTTTGAAAGCGTCCTTTCTGTCAACAGAACAGACTGTTAGAGAGTATTTTTATCAGGCGGTGTTATAGAGAATCTCCAGCAATATAAAAATCACAGAACAACTACAGTTGTTCTATCTCAGATACAATATAGAAAAGCTTTGCTTCTGATTAGATCTAAAAATTATTTCCAGCAACATAAAGATCCGATGGAATCCCACTTTTCGCTGTAATATGAATAAAGCTCCACTAGGATAGACGGTCCAATCCCTATACACGTTGCTGGAGATTCGGGAGAGAGCTCTACGAAAAGTTCATTTATAGATTAAAACACTGTAGACTAACTTATATAAATTCCACATAGTGGAGTTTGATATGAAACAATGTTGAGTGAAGAACATAAAAGTTAGTAAAGAAATGATTCCAGATAATCTCTGAGAAAAATGGAACACACCAATGCTTGTCTTAAGCATGTTTATGACTATACTTCTATAGAGCATTGTTATATTCGCCAAAGAAAGTAAAGAAGTTGTAGACACTAAATGGAACCAGATCCTTGTTACCCTAATTTTTTCTCTCTCTCCATAGCATATCTCGTAGAGCTCGCCGTAAATCGTTCGCAAAGCATTTCTCCTAGCGCTCGTTCATCGATGTTTTCATTGTCCACGCCACAACCATCTTCCTTCTATGGTAATGCTGAGCTTTTATTCGAATTTTGATTATTTTCGTCGAGGGAAGACTTTAGTTTTAAATTTTCTACTCTGCCCAGAGTACCACAAGGGCGACTCACGACAAAAAAACAAGGAAAGCTTGTTGGTAGTGTTAATGCCGGGTCCTAGTTAGACAAAATTATTATATGTACATGGGAATGCGCTGAGTATATATTTAATGGCAAGCGATATTTCGTCTTGTTCTCGTTCACTACTAAACCTATTTCCCTCGCTTCCTTACATAGTCTGGAAAAAGCAGAGCTTGCTGCTCGGTTGTTGAAACTAATCATTACAAGAAGGTTGTATCTTCCCTGGTTAGCTGTGCTAGTGGTATTATTTTCTCCAGAATCAAAAATTAAATGAGTCACACGATGAAGAGTCACCTTGTCTGCATCTTTATCTAGTATTGAAAGACTTCGAGAGGTACTTTTCGATAGTGGCAGACGTTCTTGTAACGCTCAGCTTACATAGCCATATGAGCTTTGTACGGACAGCTCCTTTTCATGGCGTAGTAGGTAGAAAGATGCCGTGACGGTTATTTTCTCACGAATTTTTTTGAATTTTTAGCGCATACTGAATATCGGGTCATTGGTGGATTAAATAGTTCTTCAGCCACACTAGTAAGGTCCGAGGGTTCTGAATATTTAATCTTTGGTTCGGTAAGTCCTTACATATATATTGGTGTAGTGAAAAGAAATCCATCATTTTTCCAATAGATGGCGTCATTTATCTGCTTCTCGCGTTATATAAGTCCGATCGGGTTCCGGTAGATGGCGTTAGAAAGATAACATTTCACACTAAAAAAAACTTTTCTGACTGTTTTGTGATTGGTTGATTCAGTTTTGTTCGAATGTGCGTCAAAGTTGGACACTAGCAAATAGAAAATACGCTATATTTTACAGTCTTTCTTCGATAATGGCGAAAATGTAAGCCAGGCGGCTATAAATGTGAATAGCGTTTATGGTCCTGATACTATTACAGTCAATCATACACAATTTCGGTTTCATGCCGGTAATTTTGGTGGAAAAGTTGAAAGTTGGAAAAATTGTCTTTGCCACCATATTTGAATAGCTTAGCCGATAGACTAGTGAATTTTCTAAGTAAATGTCATTGATTATGTACTCCGCTTTGCCATATTCGCGTATTTTACTGAGAGAATTTTTTATGTCAGTTGGAGAGCAAGATAATGTCTTCAACCATACCAATGGGTGCAGAAATATTTTTTCCTCAAGCACAGGATAATTGAATAGAATTGAAAATAAAAAGATGCGGTTGTCCAGCGAAGTTCGGAAAAGGCTTTGTAACTGTTGAAATGTATGTTCTTCTTCTTCTTTATTGACGTTGGCACCGCTTACGCGTTATAGCCGGATATGTATGTACATATGTAAAAAATCAAGTAAGTTATTTTGTTCTAAGCATTTTTATGATATTACCAAATCATAAGTATACCTTCTACGATGGGTGTGAGCGAGCGGACCACCAAAATTCAAAAATTTAAATTGAAAAAAAGCTTGAATCGTAAACGCTTCACTACAGGGCAACAATGCATAAATACCGCAAAGAAGAACACAGCGGCTTAATCTACAAAGAGGTGCAAACATGCTCACACATATATATATGTATGTACATATGTACGTGTAAGTAAGACCAAATAATATTGGATGAGTGCATAAGTTCGTGCCCGATTCCGCTGGATGCTGTACGAATCGTTTGAGAGTGGCGCTCGTGAAAGAAATATATACATATTATATATCGTTGGAAAGGTGACAGTCCGAACTGTAAATCAAGCATAAAATAACTTCATTTTGATTTGAGTTGCTTAGTGAAAAGACGCATGGAAGATGAACAACGAAAAAGATCATATGCGTCATATTATGTTATACGAATTCCGCAAAGGAAAAACAGTGGGCGCTGCAACTAAAGATATTCGCGAAGTTTATTTGGACCGTACTCCAGCACTCCGCACAGTAAAGAAATGGTTCGCGAAATTTCGTTCTGGAGATTTTAACCTCGAAGATCAACCTCGCAGTGGACGGCCTTCTGAGCTTGATGACGATGTTCTAAGGACTTTAGTTGCGAATAACTCACGTATTTCGACGGAAGAGGTTGCCAGTGAATTGAACGTCAACAAATCAACTGCGTTTCGTCGTTTAAAAAATGTTGGGTACACTTTGAAGCTCGATACATGGGTGCCACATCAGTTGAGTGAAAAGAACAAAGTGGACCGTATGTCAACAGCAATTTCTTTGCTTCGACGGATCAAAAACGAACCTTTTTTGGATCGGCTCGTGACTGGTGATGAAAAATGGATCCTGTACAACAATGTTCAACGCAAAAGAACATGGAAACAGGCACACGAAGGGGCGGAACCGATGTCGAAAGGTGGATTGCATCCGATGAATGTACTGCTGTGCATTTGGTGGGATATCCGAGGCGTGATCTATTTTGAGCTCTTGCCAGCTGGAGAAACGATCACTGCCAACAAGTATTGTCAGCAATTGGTCGAATTGAAGAAAGCAATTGATGAAAAATGTCCGATTTTGGCCAATCGCAAAGGAGTTCTTTTCCATCATGACAACGCCAGGCCACATGTTGCAAAAACGACCCTGGCCAAACTGAAGGAGATGAATTGGGAAATCATGCCGCATCCCCCATATTCACCCGACATTGCACCTTCTGATTATCATTTGTTTCGATCGCTGAAGAACAATTTGAATGGAAAAAAATTTAAAAATGTGGAAGACGTCAAAAACCACCTTGGCACCTTTTTCAACGAGAAACCGCGCGATTTCTATGAATCAGGCATCCGTAAATTGGTTGAACGTTGGGAGTGGATTGCCGAACATGATGGCGAATACATAATTGATTAATAAAAGCGCTTTCTTCAAAAAATTTCAATTTTAGTTTGCACTTGAAATCGGGCACGAACTTATGCACTCATCCAATACCTTCTTACATACTGAGTGGAAGGCACAAAAGAATTAAGAAATTATTACAACGAAGAAAGGCGAGAACGGAAAAAGCAATAAAAGTACCAAGTAACTAAAGGTGTATACTCGCATGTACATATGTACACATACATATGTATACGTGTATGGTATGTATAGTATGAGTTTTTTTCCATAAATTCCCCCACGCATTATGGAGAAATTAATTTCTTTTCGCGCTACAGCGGCTTTGCGACTTAAGGCGTGGCAGATCAGTGAATGGCAGTGTCTTGCGAAAGTGTCGGTTAAGCTGCTAACCAAAAGTGCCGGACGGTTGACCTTAGCTGGGCTGGGCAGACCCACAAGACGCTTTTACTGTATGGACTGAAATAAAAACTTTTTTCATTTGTTTGCTTTTTTTTATTATAAACGCAAAAGTATATCTCGCGGCAACAACGGAAGAAAGGTAAGACCTACAACATCGAGCCTGCCTGCCGACAGCCCACAGGTGTTGACCCGATGCTTGCGCATGTGTAAACCCTTTAGAATGTTGAATGACGTAGGTAGAAGGCAAGCACTCTTTCGCATTTTTAATTCTTTGCCACACAGCAAAAAAAAAATATTACCAATAACAATGCATATACATACATACATACGAGTATGTGCGTATGAACATATAAACTCCGTATAGGCAGCGATTTTATGAGTTGTAAAATGCGCAAATTAAGTTGTAATAAAATTGTAGCAATTAATCAAATGTGACTGACACGCAGTGTATAAAAAACACACACATACATACATACATATTTACACTTGGCTAAATTTATGAGCTTTTACTCTGCGCCGAAACCAAGCAGTGTAATGATGTTGTCGACCTGCCTACGGTCAGTCAGTCGGTCATTTATGCGTCAGTGATTTGCTTGCTATACGAAATGTCAAGTCAGTCGCAGAAATGTAAGAAAAAAAATTGGAATTTTTTTATGAAAAGACGTTGGTGGGAAGAAGCAGCAGCAGACTTTGTATGTGATATCGCTTTATCTTGACGCGAATTTGTGAGCGTTAACCACAAAGGCGTTAACGCGAATTTCTATGGGCTTGCCGGCTGCACACAGACACACAAAGACACACACACACACACTCAGATATGCACTCATAAACACACTTAACTCGCCTGCTTGCTTATCTCTTTGCCAATATGTAGCATCTTGGCTGAGTCTTTAAACAACCGACGTCTTCCGATGTTGACCGCCATTGTGGTTAACACCTTTGTAGCGGTTTTCATAGCGGTTCACAGGAATGTGCATATGTGTGTGTGTGCGGCATCTTAAAATTGCTTTGCATGCGCTCATGCACTGTCGTTGTGACAAATTAACGTCATACATCATTGCAATGCGCTGTGACACCGCGACACCGAGACACCGAGACACGCATGACACATCACCGCGGCAGATAAAATGGAGTCGCTTCACATAACTGCTGCGCTCTTTATTGTTATTATGTTGTTCACATATATTTATGTGTGTAGTTATTGTTACACAAATTCATATGTTGCAAGTCATGTCAGTAATTCCTTAACATACATACATACGAGTATATATGCACATACCTACCAGCTGAGTCGCGCCGCACTTGTCATATGAGCTCAGATCAAAGATTTCGTTTGATTGTGAAAATACTTTTATGCCAGCATGTATGTACACGTATATACATATGTATGTTTGTATATTAAAGAATTTTCACCAATTTGTCATATTCCATCGAAAATTTACACTTAAGGCTAAGCTTTGACAGTTTTGTTAGCGTCAGAATTTTTGTCGTAATGCGTTTCTTAGAAATCTTGACTTAAGATAATAATTCCCAAGCGCTTTACCGAAAGTATTTTCAAAATTTAAAGAAATTTGAGAAAAAACTTTTATTTTTTGCATGTAATCACTTCATTTGTTACAATATGATGTGATAATAACAATAACGATTAGTAATTTTAAGCTCGGTATTATTAAGTTGCTCGAGCCCTGGGTGGTTTTTTGATGAAATGAAAGGTTTCTTGTTGAAGAAAAACAAAAAAATAAACGTAAAAAATAATAAAAAATATTTAATGCCAAAATCACACTTCAGCTTTTGAGAATTTTTTTATGGAGCTGTTACGGCGTTTCGTTCTGTCGCTCTCTACCTCGCTTGCGGGTATCTTTGCTGGCTTTCTCAACTGAAAGCCGTAAAAGAAAATTCGCAGAGGGATAATTGGAAAAAATAGTTGGCACACGAGAATGTGTACCGCTTCAGAAGGAGCATATTTTGAAGGCGACAAAATCTGGTCTTAATGTATAAACGCAATTAAATATTTTGCAACAACAAAACCATGCTTTATAAAGATTAAAAATGAATTACAAAAATATTTCAAAACCTATTTTGTGGCAATTAAATTCATGTACGTGCCAAATGCTTTATGACAGTTGTCCATGCTGCTGCTGCTGCTGCTGACGATTGGCTTCGTTAAACGACGGGCGCATCATATAGAGCTTTGGCACACATATGATTGTCTGTATAGAGGGAAAACATGTAGTGAAAAACACAATAAACTATTTTATGGTAGCTGACTTGCGCAGGGGAGGATGCCTCACCGGAGGGTTTTAAAAATTGTTTATTTGCTTCACTTTGACTACCTTGTAAGTAACGATTTGCATAATAATATTTTGAGTAGCAAGTCATTTTCGCTTTTTTTCATCATGGCGATACTCATAAAAATTATTCAAAAATTACAAAAAGATTTTTAATTAAGTGCGCGTTTTTGAGGCACATCATATATCAGCAAATAAATATGACTATATGCTGCATGTGTGTGAAATGCAAAAATAGCGAAACTATAATTTTTTTAACTTGTATTATTTTCGTCACTAGTTAACGGTAGATCGTATTTGTTCTCACTGCCTTCTAATTGTTGAAGTTTCGAACTATAGTTGGCTCTTATTTTACAAACTTTACCACAAAAACTGCTTTTTGCTTCAACTGAACAATTGCAAATTTTCAAGTTATGCCATTTTTACATTTAATGCCGGCCATGTATTCTCTACGTATATGTTTTGTCAGCTTCATATCACATAACATAAATTAGCTCGTGTGCGTTCGCTACCCTCTCTTTCCGCCTGGGTAATTTTACTCGCTTGTTGATTTTTGATGTTGTCAGATTTTTTCGCGCTTTAAGGTCAACAGATTTTACGACCGGACACGTATGTTTACTAAAGACACATTGCAGTTTTCATAAGAAATATGCGCTAAAGACTTTTAAAATATAAATAAATAGTTTTTTCTTTTTTGAAATTTTATTATTATTTTTTATTTTACTTTTTTCATTTATACATTTTTTATTTTTATCTTATGAATTCTACGGTGTTGAAGTGTTGTCATTTGGCGGTGAGCGCTTGATGGCTGATTGGTAATGGTGTTGGCGGTGACGTCTGACAACTTGAGTTGGGCCATGAGTGTTAACCAATTGACTCATATGCAGGCTGACGAGGAATTTCGTTTGAGTGAAAATGTTATACATGTTTCAGTTGAACTAGTTTTTACGCAACGGATCGCAAGCCTCGTCGAGGACTTCACTATGGGTGTAGGTGGAAATTGAGTACAGATTTATATACAATATAAATATGTATATATAGCGAGCTGCTCACTTCGAAGCCGACGCATGCTTTCAACCAGGCTTTTGGTGAACAGACGCCAATAATGTAGGAATCAAAGAGCTGATCTGGTGATGGATTTTCAGAGCTTATTGGGTTTATGGAGGGATCACTACTTCACGTAGCAGAATTGTAGTGAAAATGTTACATTTCACGAGTAAGCATTTCGTCACCCAGCTCTGACGTACTTTGAATAGAGATTGTTCGCTTCAAGATTACCCAATGGCGTATCGGCTGAGCTACTTAAAAACTACGGTAAAGAACTGAAAACATACATGTATCGGTTTCTTCACATATTATGGCTTATGATCGTGTAAATGGAACCTGAGTATGTTCTGCCTAATCCATCAAAACTGAAACCCACAATTTGTGCCAATTTTCGTGGGATTCCTCTTTTCAACATCGTTTTTAAAGTTCCACCTAGATTTCTGTGTCTAAGATTAAAGCCTATCAAATAACTGACCAGACTTTGTTGGTGTGTCTTCAGACCTGATAGATCCAACAGACCATGAGCCATTTTATGGAAAGCCGAAATGGTCGACGAACGCCATTTCTTCGTCGATTTTAAAGCCATCTTTGATAGCTCGAAAAGAACCAGCATTTATGTAGCTCCGCAAAACACCTGCCGTGGAGCCACGCCAAAAACTCTGTCAGAGTCGGGAAGGACTTCCCTGGGACGTTCGATACTAAACGAAAAAAAAGATAATGCTCCACAGGCTGCTCATCATTCTCGCCCTATTTCATTGTTGCAGAAACGTGGATGATGAGGACACATGATGAGTCGGCAAAGGAGTTTATGAGAGAAAGGATTAAAGATAGATTTATGGACTTTTACGTAAAAGTGTACTAAGATCCAGTGGATGCATTGGCTGGATAAATTCACTCCTGGTTTTAAAGTATTTGGTGCAGTACTCATCGGTGGAATAAAAAGGAAAATGAGGACCTACCGCCACTCCGCAGAAAGGATCAGCTGGAAATGAACTTGGCTTCTTTTGGTATCTCCGATTCGTGGGGAATGGCAGAATGTAGATATGACAGACGTGTTATCGTAAACTCGGCTACAAACTTATAAACGGTGTATACACCAAATGAATTGAAAAAGATCACTTACTTAATAAATTGGACGAGGAAAATCTACAAAATAAGTCAATATTTATTGACTACAGAAAAACTAAAGAAAGCACGTTTGCCCTCTAAAAAGCTTCTACATAAGAGTTGTTAATGAATTTTTTTTTCCAAATCTATATTCGAACCCTCACTAACACCTATCTACACCACTGCGCCACAAAAAAAAATAAGAAGAAGAAGAAGAGACAACATTTATGTCCGACTCACAAGCGCGCTGATTAGTAGTGCAGTAAATTTTTCAATTTTATTGCAACAACAGATGTGCCGACAGCCAAGCCAGCCGCTGGCGGTGGTGAGTGCAGTGCAGTGGGCGGCGCAACAAAGCAAATGGAAATTCATGTTTATTTTTCCACAGCTGCTTAGCGGATCTTTTAATTGATACAACTTTCAGTAAATCAGCTTAATGCTGCTTTGGTCGAGATTTATATTTATCTCTTTATTAATCGATCGTTTTGTTGGGTATTTGTGTGTGGATTTAATAGGGAATAAATGTTGGAGATTTGGCATTTTTATGGAGATTTTCTTCACTCGAAGTAATAGAAATTTCATTATTACTCGTAATTATGTTTTTACATAATGTGTGGACAAATATATTATGGCATACAATCTGTTAATGGTGGAATTGTGAATGAAATGTGGTTGTTCACAACGAGATTCAAAAACTGATATTACTGGTATGTAGATATGTCATATTGGACACTATGAATGAAATAATTGCATTTTCTTATTTATTCCCAAATTAACGAACGAAATTAGCTTTATGACTTAGTGATACTTTGCTTCACATTGATAAGATGGGACTAGTTACATTCGGCAGGACATAGAAAACTCAATATTTAATTCAACCAGAAATGAGATAGACCACTTTAAAGTGGAACCTATGTACCTAGCATATTAATTGGGAATAGTAATGAACAGCAAGTTTTTGTGGAGGCTCAAAGTGGAGAAGAGAATAAAGAATGCACCAGCAGCAAAACATTCTTCATTAGATCTTCGTTGCGATCGTGAAGCCAATACTTTTCTATGGGGCACTGGCATTGTGGAGGACAGCGAAAATTGACAAGTACCGAGTCTCTCAAAACAATATAATCTGTAGAGGGTTATGCTCAGTTGGATATAAAAATATCATTTAGGCTACCAAACCACTTTAGTAGCTTCTAAGACGAAATATTTACCATAGAAAGGCGACAGAAATTTTGCAGAAGAAAGAGAGAGAGAATAAGCAGAGCATAAGTCGCCAGCCCTTCTAAGGGAAACATGAACAAGAAATACTCTTCTACCATCAAGCTAATAGATTTTGGAAGCGAAAAAAGGTGATAGTTATATACGAAACATATAAAGCGGGGCTTACGCAGCTTTTGCTAGCAACAAACAGCTCAGACTCCAGGCTGCTAGTAGTAGGACAATTAATGCGTTCAAATTAGGTCTGGTTGTGATAATAAATGAAAAGAAATATGAGTGTTCGGTACTCAGCAGACTGCGATAGATCAAGCTGGGTCTGGATATGCTGATGGATACTTAAACAGCATTGGACAAAATGCCTAGTTTAATTTTGTAAGGGAAGATTTGTACCCAAAAGCTCACGAAACCAAAGGAAACGCAGTAGTACTGAGATTTGTTCGAAGGTTCAAACATTTTAGCCTAACCTAACCCTGACAGCTCAGCAAATCATGAAAGGTCAAGAAGTTCAATTGACTAACTTGGCGGCCGCAGTAGCCTATTTGGCAGGACCGCAGATATCGTAGTCGTCTCGTCATTAGTAGAAAAATTCACAAAGACACAAACTACAAATTGCAGCAGAATATTGACCGAATTTTTTAAATTCCAAATACCAGCTCTACTAACCTCAAACATTTCCAATTGCAGCAATTTAGTTTCGCTCAATAGTAAGGAATTTTGCTCAGAAAAAAAAGTGATAGAAATTTTTCCGCAATAGAAAAACGCACATAATTACACCGTGAATGGCGTAAAAATGTGCATATCCGCAATCGATTGCAAATTTAGTTGAGCTGTCGAACGACTGCGCCGCGCCGCAAATAGTCAATAACCACTGCGGCCACGTACGTGCTGCCACACTCAACGTCCTGCCTTCACAACGCCTTCAACACTGCCACATTCATCAAAAGCATATAAAAGTGCTTAATCGTTCGAAACACTATTCGTGAGGTGTGAACAATGTGAAAAGCAACAATGGCAATAAACAATTATAATAAAAGAAAAGTGTAGCCAATCAAACAAGCAACTAACCAATAACGGTAAAGCCACGCGCCACAAATGCGACCATGCAGCAATTGTAGCAATTGAAAGTGTGGCAACTATGCTCTATAAGACCATGCATATGTGTCTGTTTATGTGTATATTTTCAGCAGCGATTGTTGCCATATTCAAGCGTCATATGTATGGTATGTATATGAGTGCAGTTGATACACGTACGCTTGTTGCCATTTTGGAAGCAGTCAGTCCATTTTTTAAATTATTGCAACAATTTGAGTAGCAAAAAAATAATAAAACAATTGCAGTGGCAAGCAACGACAGCAGTTGCAAATTATGTACATATGTTGCATACACCAGATACAGGCACAGATAGTGTGGCGCAGTGAAGATTGATGTTTATTTCTTTTTAAATTTTAATAATTTTTATTTATTCTACTCAAATTTTGTTGCTACTTTACCATTTTATTTTTTTATGGAATTATTTTAAATATTTTTCTTGATCGATCGGTTGATAGGCCGCGCACACAATTATTTGATGTTGCGGATCACAAAAATTTGGCATAAAAAATGATTTATTTCGGCGCGCAAAATGTGAATTTTTATGCACTCCAACGCTTTGTCTTTTAGTCTTTGCAATGCAGACTACATCTGAAATGTTAAACGATAAAAATCTGAAAAATTGAAATCTTTGAACGACATTTAGTAATTTTTCTTTTATTTTTTATTAAATTTTGTTTCCTTTTTTTTCTAATTTAACCACTTTAACGCCTTTCGCGCGCTACTGTTGCAGAATTTTTATTTCTTTGTTTTTTTTTATAACATTTTCTGTGTCGCTGCAGCTAAGACATAATTATTGCTTGCGGCTTTGTCTAGTCGACATTGGCAATAAATTTGCATAACGGCGAATTTTTGCAGCTGTCAACTTTGTGGCTATTTGATTAATTTGTGGTTGTAAAGCAGCCGGACTTTTTTTGTGTTTTGAATTCGAGTTTGTAATGGTAAAATTTTGAAAATAATGCAGAAATAAAACCGTTAAAAAATAAAATTAATTAAAAATTAACTAAAAATCTGGATTTGAACAAAAATTTGTAAATATTATATAGTATATATAAAGGCATGTTGCACGGGACCATCGTACGAATTCGAGTTAAAAAATTGTGATATGAAATATTTTTTATTTTTTTGTTCGAAATATGCTTTGTTTTAAGCATTACCATCAAAATTTGTAAATAAATGGCATATTTTAAAAGAAAGTACATGATTTGCACGGTACAAAAATTTAAGAGATTTTCGTTGCCCTTACCTAGTGAAACCAAAGCTAATATATGAATTCAATAAAATTGAAAATACTAAGCATGAACACCACATACAAATATTTTGAAAAAAACTACAAAAGAAAATCTTAAAATTTAATAGTCAAAATGTTTTTAAAATTTTGCCAGTGTTTTATTGACTTGTGTCACGTTGTCTTGATGAAACACATATTTTTGTTTTTCCATATGTATTCGCTCTTGGTGATTTCGGAATTTAAACGCGCCAATAATGCTGTTGATGGTACTTTTCTTGTAAAGATAATTGATAAAGATTACACCAGGGACATGCCCAAGTTTCGAGGTCTTAACCTTTCTAGTAAATTGTTGTGCTTCCGTGTGCTATGTACGAGGGTTTCATGCTGTTGATCACAGAAATAAAGACCGTTTTAAGAGTTGGATATATGTCTGATTCATTGCTACAAAATGAAACAAAAATCACGGTTTCTTACGTTAAAATATGACCAAGCACTGCTCAAAATCATCACCTTGTTTCTGGGCTCGGCAACCGATAGAGTGGTGAATGCAGTAAAAGTAGCTCAACCTATGGGCTAAGGATTTTTCAGCGCATATGTTAATTGGCTTTTTATGTTCATTGAAAATTATTTTGAAATATTAAAATTTTATATGTCACATGGTATAAAACTTTGGGAGTAAAAATATTATATTTTTTTCTCAAAGAATGGTTTCCTATACCAATCCAATGTCACACGGGACATAAAAAGATGCACTAATAAAGTACAAAATTAAAGGTTTCATGCAAGCTTTTATAGAAAAAATTATGAGCAAACTAACTAATGGAATATCTCACATATTTATGTAAAATAACATTGTTTCAAGAGATATTAGAGTCAGTGCCTGAATAATAGTTACGTTCCAGTTACACCCTCTTCAAAATTTTCTTAATGGCTTTTTACTTCCAGCCCCACAAAGAACTCAGTGTAAATGAATTTTTTTTGAAATGAGAAGGAATGCCAGTGAATTAAATCTGCTTATCTGAAAAGTAATGGACTTAGAAGTAAACATAATGATGCTAGAATGATACTTTTCCTAACATTTAAGGCTGACATGCAAAGGTCCTCACTGGTCTGCTATGACTCACAACTTTAATTTATCACACATTCCTTTAACAAATTTTCTTTATCTCTGACGTAATCCAATCACCAACTTTGTTCTTATAATTTTTTTTAAATTATCAAACATACCTGAGGCTCTTAATATTGGGTCATCGATAAATACTCAACACCTACGCATAAATCATTTAAAATATTGCAATTACCCTGTAAGCAAAAACCAACCAATGGACTAAAAGGTGGACAAACACGTATATAAATATATACACAAATAAATAGGTATGCACTTATGTGGTTATTTGATATTAAAAGCAAATAAAAATGCATTTGGTCCAAGATACTTAAACTACTTGAGTAGCGTGGCAAGCAATAGAGGTGGCAATATCGGGCAAATAAAAGTCTAATATAACCATATACTAATGTATACATTGGTGCATATACGTGTGTGTTTCGGCATCAACTATGGTAAAGTGGCTGACAAGCAATTGCACTGATTGCGCATGCGCAAAGAGCAAAATTTTGTTTTTCCACTATATCAATTTATGTTTGTATTTTATTTGCTTTATATGCGTGTCCAGCAAATTTATTACACCAATTTGACGAATGAAATTAACTCACATGTGCAAATGTACAAGATTTCGGTGTTAGCCTTCCAGGTGTTTGTCGTTTTCCAGCGTATTTTTCAACGCTTGACGCAAGTAGAGCACCGTCACTCAGTACGAAGGTGTAGTGAGCGCTTGAAATTCGAATTAAAGAAGTTTATGAAAATTATGTAACTATAGCAGAAAAGTATAGGGTGTGGACTTTGAGAGTGAGGTTGCCAGCTTTTTACTTTTTAAAGCAAATTTAATCAATAAAATTCTTAGCGTAAATAAAACAAGCCACTATGGCAACAAACTATGAAGTTTTAAATAATTTTTGTTAATACATATTTTTAAAAGGTGTTGCCAGAGTGTTCAGAAAATGTTTATGAAAAAGCTCGTTACCTTTCTAACAAATATTGTTTAATATTACGCGGAACACGGCGAAGTTTAAATAAAAAATAAGGGTTTTGCCCCATGCAGCATGAAAATAGAACTAAAGATGAATGCAAGTTGATGATAAAGTTGAGCAAGAGTTGCCATTTGTTTAAAATTTGTTCAAATTTTTTTATGAAATAATAACCATTTATTGCAATACATATTTAAGAAAGTATATTTTTCATATACAAATTAAAGAATTTTGAGATAACTTTAAAAAGGAACATTTTTGAAAAGGGTTACCAACTGTCGCAAATATTAATTTAATTTCAATACAATGCAGTCCAGTTGACTCACTAGAATTTGTGAAGGTCAATCAAATATTTCACTTACTTCATATAGCTGTAACTCCAGTATTTTTGTGTATAGAGTTGCCACCTGTATTGTGTAATATGTGTGTACATACATATGTTCACTAAGTCTATGCATAAAAAATTTGAATAACAGAGCAGACAATGCCTACAGTACAGAGTTACTGGCACCTTTTACGATAATCGAGCAGGGTTGCCAATTATTTTTTTTATTTAAAAAAACTGGAACGAAACTAAGACTTATTTGATATGCACTCAGCGAATTTATGATAAATTTAAACTAAAAAAAAGTTTTTAATAGGGTTGCCACTTTTTTGGTAATTAACTTTAAATATTTTAAATACCTCAATCACGCCATTATTTGCACTAAGCTCAATTTCACATCACACTCATCTAGTGATTAACCAGTTCAAAGGCTATTAGTTGCTAGAAGAGCAGCAAGGCAACTACAACAACAACAACAATGATACCAAACATTTATCAATGTTGCTACTAATGACAATAGTAGCTTTAACAAACCCAAAAAAAAAAAAAAAATCTATAAAAATGTAATATCTCTTTTCAACGCGCAGGGACTCGTGTGTGTGTGTGTGTGTGTGTTGCGCACGTTGCAATCAAATTGTGGCAATAACAAATTCACAGTTAAATAACTCGACGACATGCAATATTATATACAATGGAGAGCATTTAAACAAAAACTTGTAGTCCCACACACACACACACATACTCACTTAAACTGACTGCGGTAAGGTGGCAAGCACAAGCCGCTGGTACAATGAATGCCTGAGAATTAGGTCAATGAAGTTTCAAAGACAATCAATGGAAGGTTTGTATGTATATGTGTATGCATATGGGCGAGTGTGTGTGTGTGCTGTTTTTTAGTTGCAACAAGCCAAACGACAACTTGACGACCGCTCGTTGAGTAACTGATGGCCACAGTTGTAGCCACAGCGGTAACAACACTTTAAAGCACTAAAGCAATAGCAATAACAACAAAAACCAAGCAATGATGCTAAGAAATATGTATGTACCTATGTAAGTCAATAGGGAAAATCGGTAGAAGCAATTGGCAGACGTTGCAGGGCACTCAAATCAAGTGAATAAAGTTGTTGCAACAACACTAAATGCAACGAACGACTAACTTGTCGCACCAACACACAACCAATCGTACGTGTACGAATGCTTAAAGGTATTTTATTGTTCGTCAACGCTTTTGTTAAACAATACACTTATCTACATGTACTCATACTCAAGTACATATGTATGTAGGCATGCCGCAGCATGGTTGGTATGTTGCATAAACAATAGCGAGCGCGCGCGCTCGAATATTACGAATATACTGACTAGTTGTGGCAAATTCGGTTGACTGCGACAGCAACTAATGTGTGAAATCCGTTGTGGCAACAAGTTGGTGAAAACTTTTCAATAGCATGCTACTTGCAACGGCGTATGGCATGAAGAATAGGTAAACCGGTGATGAGTATGTGGAAATGCTCTCGTTGCCACAATGCAGCTAACTAAGCGCTGTTAGCTGTTGTAATTGTAGTTGTAACGCATTTGCATAGATAGATAAATGTGTGATTGTGGCATAATTGCACAATATCGTTTATTAGTTATTCAAAAGATTGGTGTTAAAAACGTTACGACATCCTTTCACGCAGAGCGCGATTTTGTGATAAATTTGTTGCAACATATGCTACTTGCAACATCATACACTTATGTAATAGTGATCATTGAAGGGAACAGTTAAGTAGCTTTACTTTTAATTTTTATATATTTTTGAATTTTAAACATTTTCTTTTATATATTTTGATTATCCAAAAATTTCTTTAAATAAATAATTTTTTTTCTATTATGTGGCATCCTTTTCAGAAATATTTTCAGCATTGTGTTCTTTGAAATATATCTAATTTACGTATCGCGCTGATATTATTGCAATTAAATTTTAATAGGTGGCAACTCTGCTAACTCTTAATTTGACACAGACTTTGCTATACCTATACCATCATTTGTTTTGGATCAAATTTTAAATAGTTG
The DNA here is from genome assembly GCA_037013455.1 of Ceratitis rosa. Taxonomy (NCBI): domain Eukaryota; kingdom Metazoa; phylum Arthropoda; class Insecta; order Diptera; family Tephritidae; genus Ceratitis; species Ceratitis rosa. The sequence goes on along the minus strand of JAWMAG010000013.1, from coordinate 24,990,836 downwards.
GCAATTCTTCCCGAAAATAAATGTGAACGAATTAAAAAAAAATAATAATAATAATTTTGTGCCTAAATATTGTTCTTCTTTTTACAATTACTTCATTTAGGTATTTAAGCAATTTATTTAAATGAAATGTTGTGCAGATGGCAACCCTTCTCAACATTAACACTTTAAAAACGCTTTAAAGTTCTCTTTAAGTACTTTTCGTTTACTTCCATTTTGAATTACTTTATTTAACAACTTTTGGGTAAATTTTCTTAAATATGTTGGCAACCCTTCTCTTTTCCACTTTTTATCATTTTTTAACACTTTTTAAATTGAACACCAAATTTTAACGAAAGATTAACGAAATGCTTCATCTAATTTATTAAAGAATTTCCATGACTACTATTTTTAGCATGTGGCAACACCCTACAAATTATTTTTGGAAGTATGTCTTCGTATAATCCTTAATTTCTTAACCTCTTTCGAGTGCTTTTCAATTCCATAGATTTTTGTGTCATATAAATTTAAATAGGTGGCAACACTTGCGTTATATATTTTCCACTGTAAGTCTCTCTAAACTATTTCATTTGTTATTCTGTTACAGTGTTTTTGTTTAAATAAATTTTTATAACTAAAATATAATATGTAAACAGATGGCAACCCTACAATATATTATATTATGATAACCTAATCGTGCGTTGCAACCAAAAATAAGACAAAATTATTTCAATCGGCTCAACCATCACTATTTTGGGGTTTGGTATTGTAGAAACCAAGCGTGACGGAATACGCCTGAGCAACACAGTTTCTTTGCGCCATTTGAGTTTAATGTTGCTAGAAAATATTAAAAAATAAATAAATAAATGTATTTAAAGAAAGTGAATTATTTGCATAAAATTGATAAATAAAAAGTAGGTTTTTTTTCAGCCTGAAAATAGCAGTATTTAATATCTAACTTACAATGTTGCATGCCACATATGTCGTGGCGCAGCATGTTTTTCACTGCCTATACGCTATATACATAGCATTTTGAGCACACTTTAGCCGCTGTTGTTGGTGGCACGTTTTTCCCCGGTGCTGTTGCTTATTTGTTTTTTGTTTATTTATTATTTTTCTCATTTGTTTTTTGTTTGTTTTTTTTTTTGTTGCTTTTGCTGCTCATTTCATTTGTTCGCTTGATTCAAATCAAACTTGTACGATTTATGTATTTGTCTTTAATACTATTTTATTACCGCATTTACTGTCAAATTGCACATGCGCTTTAAAATATCTCGTTTCTGTTGTACGCTGCTGCTGTCTTTTGTTGTTGTTGTTGTTGTTGTTGAAGTTGTTGCCTGCTCTTGTTGCAAGTTGTTGAATTTCATAATTGTTGCATGTCGTTATTTACCGCTCGCTCGTTGCTGTGCCGCTGCGCTGCTGAGTTTGTTGGCTTTCAGTAAATTACCTAATGATACCATTGTTGTTGTTATTGCTTTGCAAATTTACAACTTCAAAAGGCAAAACTTCAAATTGTGCGCTTTAATAGCTGTATGTGTGTGTTTGTTTATATATATATGTAGGTAAAAAATAGCATAAATTTTCGCTACACACACACACACACTCATGCACGTGGCACATAAATTATACTATGTAACTTTTTTTGTGTAGTTGTTGTTGTTTGTTGGCAACAACAACTCCGCTTAATTGCAATATCAGTGGTTTATTATACATTTTGTTATGTTATTGTTATTGTTGTAATTGTATTTTATGGTAACTAGTTTATTATAGCAACTATTAAATATTGTGCAAACAAAAAAAAACAAAAGAGAACAAGAAAAGCACCAACAAAGAACAAACACATTCCCCATCTAATTATGATTACCTGTTTTGACCATTTAATTTTCTATTTTACAACAAAAATAACAACAAGTAATATACGGTAATATCTATTTACTTTTTGAAAGGTGCATTTTTAGACCACACAAGTCGTGGCAGAAAGAGGCCACCAAATATTTTTAAATAATTTATTCAGTGAAATTATGGATAATCTATTAGATTTAGTCTGATCTGGATTTCAAAAGTTTTTTCTTTTCTTTTTGGCTTACGGCTCATAAAAAAAATTCTATTAAATAATTCCTAACTTATATGTATTATATATTACTATCAAAAGTCATGTTCCGCTTCCTTGATACATTGAAGATGAAGCTGAATAACTGGAGCGTGAGAGAAGGAACGAATGCCAAATTTAAAACTTGGGTTAAAGCTTAAATGTTTTGTAAGTTCAGGTAATAAAACAGATTTATTCCTTATTAAAAATTTAATACTGAGGAATCCACATTTTTCCCCTCTTCTTTATTAATGCAACTCGAACGGAAATCTTGAGATTCAGTGTCCGTCTTCTTCCCACTACTTAACTTTATTATCACTACAGATTTGGTCTTTACAACTTCCCTAAGCTAGTGTTTTTTTTTACGTGTCGGGATTTTAAGAAATCTCAATTGCATGACTTTTCATTAACTTCATACTAGTTAAATAGCAGTACATTTATGTATATGAATTTCTACTTTCTGTATATACATGCAGATTTAGATTTTTTTCTCTTTTTTTTATCTGAGTCGCACTGCTTAGACGCTTATAGAACAGTTCACAATAGCGCCTGAATCGTTTTTCTTTCCACCATTCGTTGTTACCTAGAGACACCACACCTCTTAGTCTTCCAATGTAGTGGAGGTCCTTCCCCTTCAGTACTTCCATCGAATACTGCAATCAATGCTTTCAAGTCCCGAGTGTTGTCATACATTCCCGGCTTCACTTCCCGTCTTTATACAGTCTGACAATATCATCGGCATGCGTCAGCAGTTGTACGCTCTTATAGAAAACTGTGCCTTCTCTTTTTAGCTCTCCAGATCGTATTATTTTCTGCAGTATTAGGTCTGAGAGAGACGCTTACTAACTATGACGGCTCTTCTGGCATTGGCGAACGTCAGTTTACACAGCCGTAAAAATTTTCAGTGGTAGCTCCTTTTCGAGCTATCGAAGACTATTTTAATAATGACGTAGAGGTGGCATATGTCGATCTCTTTCAGTACCCGTTTGTCAAGATCTTGCGCTCGTTGAATAACTGTCAAATGGTAGACTTACGAGGTATTAAGCCACCTTACGAAGGTCCAATCAGCTCGTTGATGGTGGGCTTTATTCTTACATACAAAAAGCTAGATGGGATCTTTACCAGAATTGGTTTGTCTAACGATATTTGGCTTAGCTTGTGAGGTACCTTTCCTTGAGGTTCCAATCATCAGTGATTCGTCCTATTTAACTATATATGCACTCTGTCCGTGCTTCGATGTCATATTTTAATAGCTCAGATGGTAAGCTGGAACGAAGAATTCATCGACATCTACTGTTACTCAATAGGCTGAAGGAGTGATCTCCACATAAACTCAGTAAACTCTGGTCACTAGTCAACAGATCACCTCTTTGGATTCTACATGAGTATGCCACAGTCTTGAAATATTAAATAAGTCGAGCATTAACACTGCCGCCAGTTTCTCAAGCTATTGGGAGCAACGCATCTCTCTCTCGACTTTTTGTTCTGCGAATACATCGTGCTTACCCATGAGTTAGTGGTAGACGGAACTGTATCATTTTTAACCAGATACGCTGTGTCAAAGTTTCCCAGTTCAGATCTAAGAACAAGTACAGCACATACGTACGAGTACAATAAGTTCAGTCAGTGAGTTGTAACGTGGTATAACTCTGCTTTCTCAGAGGTATTGACTTATGATTCCGGAAATTATTTCAAATATATTTTGCCTTCAAGCAGGCTTGCACTCTTTCACGATATCTAGTAAGTTATCCTTCAGGATGTTTATTCTTTTCCAATATATTTGCATTCTTTTTTGCCATGCGCCCAACAGTTTTAAGCTCAATAAAAGAGCGGAGAATTGGTCAAAGCTTTGTTTAATATGCCTCTTCTGAAGCCTTAGAAAAAACCTTAATAATTTCAGTTCTCTCTGCAGTCGAGCATCCTTGAATGATGAAAATTAGAAATAAACTCAGATATTTTCTTTTATAATTCATTAATTAACCTTAGACAAAGTGCTTACATTTAAACCAAGATGAAAGTTGATTTGCTCAATTTGACCCGCAAGGGCCTTTAAATCACCATAAAATTGACGAAATTTAAAACGTTTTTTGGTTTGGATTTATATGTATTGGATGTATGTACATACATATGTAGGTATGTACCTTATATTAAAAAGTCATTTGGATGTTGATCCACAGCTTCTCATCATCACCACTCATACACAAAAAAGAGTACAACAACAACAGCAACGTGTAGCTTGTTAGTAATGCCGCTTTGAGGTCGCTGACAATTACTCTGGCATTCTCAACAGTTAGACGTTAGTCACAACAACAACAACAACAACAACAACAACATTTATCCAGCCAATGTGCCACAAACTGCTGCAGCAACATCAAATCAAAAGATACAAACGAAGAAAAAATATATAAAAAAAAGAGAAAAAAATACAAAAATCTTCAGGAAAGAAAAAAAAAAATACTAAAAATTATGCCAAGAACATGCAGAGCCGCACAATCAAAGCGGCAAATGACTGTTGCTCGTTGCAGCAACAAGTCAACGGCATGCAGCATATTGTGGCATTAGAGCGTGTGTTGCCACACAAACAAACTTGTCGTATTCCCTGGCACGCAAAGCACTTTATAACTGTTTCTTTTTGCCGTGCTATTATTGCGCAAGATTGGATAGAAGTGATTCTTCAACACCTCGATTTCACGGCTGCTTGTAGTGTAGCGTAGTGCAGCAAAGTGGTCAACAACAACAACACCAATATTACAGGCAACACTATGTAGTTGTTAGTCTAGCATTTCTCGACTGTAGCTGTGGCGGCATACAGCGCACTACACGGCTGTGGCAGCAACTCCTACTTTACCGCATCGAAAACAAAAACAAAAACAACAACAACAACAGCAACAACAACACCGAAGGAGCGCTGTTTTTCCTGTGTGCCAATTTTTTTCCTCAATACGCCATTCGTTTTTTTTTTGTCCATCAACAATTTCCTGCCGCCAGCTATTGCCGCCGCTGTCGCCGCTGTTGCAGCAGCAATGACTCTACAGTTACGTGGCGCATTGCCCGTTTGCCAGCTTGTTGCGGCCAGCCATCACATAACCCGGCAAATTAAGTTGGCACTCTTTAATAAGATGATGATGGTTTTTTGCGCCGTTGATATATCAGTGTCGGTCAGACACTTTGTTAACAACGCTCGAGGTGGAGCGTTGCATTCTAAAAGTGGTTAGTAACAAGCAGCGTGGCGAGTGCAACAACAACTCAGTGTAAGTACAGTATGTTTTGTAGGGTTGGCAGGAGTCGTGTAGATTAAGCGCGGCAAGGTGTCATGTTGATTAGAGAAATTGCAGTGTCAGTTGGTGACGTGAAGAAGGAGTCAAGGACTGGCCAAGGCAGAGCGTGAACGTGAGCGTGAGTGAGTGAGTGTGTTCGTGTATTAGAAGTGGAGGAAAAAATGGGAAGAAAAATACGCCTCTGCGCAGCACAAAAACTGAAAATTGAAGTTTCAAGAGAGTGGCTGCTTGCTTCGTTGCTGACTAGATTCTAGGTAGAAAACCTTTTTGGTCCGTAAAGAAAAAGATTTGGCTGAATGTTTCAGATCGGAAGGTTTTCATGAATTACCGTATGATAGTTGCTTGAAATAAACAGTGTTTTCAAGGTTTTATTTCATTATTTCGTTCTAATATTGTTTAAAATATCAGCCTTATTTTGCTCGTAGAAATTTTTAACTTTCAAATTCGAACTTTTTTTGTATAATAAATTCAGTATCCTAATTGAAAGTTTTTAAGCTAAAGTGGCAATAAGATCAGCGAGTTTTTATTTATAAAATAACCAAATTTTTTTATGTGGTATTATTTTGGATTTTAATAATTTTCTTTTTTTCGAATACACGATTTTTATAAGACATGAACTTACCATTTTATACATTATTTTTCATTCTAATAATTTGGATGCTGAAAATAAATTTTTCTCCGTATAAAATTAATAATTAAATTAAATTAAATTTAATAAAATAATTTTTGCGATAATTCAGTATTTTTTGGTGACATTTAAGTGACTTTTATAATGCCTTCTTACATTCTCTAATTCATAAATAACTCCAAACAGGCGATAAACTTTACCAGAAACCTAAGAATATATGTATGTGTAATATCGACGTGTTGCACGGGACAACCTTAAGCCTGAAGAAACCCCAAAGTGATACAAAATTCTTCTTCTTTCTTAGCAAATATGTCAATCTTATTCAACCTCTCGGCTTAGTAAGTGGAAATTAAATCTGATGTCCTAACTTCATTCAATTGTTTGGAAATTTTTGGACCATTGTTTTTAAAATAAGAAAATTTAAAGAATATCTCAAAGAGTCAGCTCCATCCAAAACTACAACCAAACATTTTAAATTTTTATTAAACCAAATTTACATTTAGTACGAATTTAAGATTTTTTGCAAGTTTTTTATGTTGCACGGGACAAAATATGTGTGCACAAAACCAATATCATTTGCCTATAAAATTAAATGTTTTTTATATTATACTTCGGCATTGGGTTTAAATTTAAAATGTCTATTTTATTGATGACTTTTGTTTGCTATTTTCTCGCTTTCCATGTCGCACGGGACTAAGGAAGATGTCGTTATGTACAATCAGGTATTACTAAAGCATTTTATTTTGAAACAAAATATTGAAAAGCAAAGTCTTTGTCATAATGTCTTTCAATTTGTATTTTTATATAAAACAAAACAGAATAAAAGCATTTAAATGATATATGATTCAGCAGTCTTATCATCACCATATATCCCGAAATAGTAAATATCTATTTTGTGTATTAGTTGCATCAGTTTATTTATTTTTTTTTAGCTAACAATCAAATCCTATGCCCTGCAAAGTTCTACGGTATTAATTATTTTCATAAAAAAGTTCTTCCTTTTGTGCCACAATTTTCAAGTTTTAAAAATTCTGCTTCCAATTTATGCATTTTCTGCTCTTTTCTTATTTTTAATACATTTTTTTGTATTTTTAAGTTTTATTTTATTTTTTTTTTTTCAGACCAACTGAAGCCGCTTTTTTTTTCTTTATTATTTTGCAAATAAATTCGTAAATTTACTCGCGACATCGAATGCTATTTTCCACTCAACGCTTATCAGTTCCAGCAAACGACTGATTATTGCACGCCATGATGAAGGGCAACACTGCTGCATGCAACTCAACAGGCAGCCCAGTTATGCATATGTATATACGCTGGTATAAAATGCGCCCACTGTCTTATCAACATCAGCGGACGCGTCACACACAGCAACAGCTAAATGTGTATGCACAACGATATTTGAGTGCCACGGAATGGAGCCTGGCAGATGAGGGTATTTAGTTGCTGAAATTGGAGCCCTACCATTAAGTAGTGCTGCCAACATCGTCATCGTCATCACCATGATCAACATCAGCACAATCCTCCTGTTGCAGCTGCACTGCCGCTGCCCTGCACTCACTGAGTACTTTATGTTGGCGGCGGCGGCGGCGGCGGCGGCGGCGGTTGGCAATGAAATGTTATCGTTGCTGCCCTCAGTTTTTGCGCGGTCTGCGCTTGCTTGTCAACAACACCTTTTCGAGACGCGCTTACTCCTTAACACCGAACGCTACTGCTATCTGTTACGTTTATCTTTTACGCGTTGCTGTAATTTTGCATTAATTCTCCTTGTCTTGTTGCACTGGCATGCGCTTATCATATTGCCTGCTGCTGTTGTGAGTTTTTGAAAATCTCGCTTTTTTTTTACTTACAAATATATCTTTTCTGCCTTTAGTTGTAGTGCATACCGTTTTTGTAGGTGTTAACTTTGCTGCTTTTAGTCGATCTCTCGTCCTCCGCACCCACCATCGCCCTCAACACCTTCTCTGGCGGCGCGTCTGTCGCTTTGTCTAATCTGTAAGTCACATCAGTCTGCTTTTTTTGGTGTGCACGCCAGGCACGTACTTTCTTTCGCCTGGTTGTGGTGATCTTTTCTCGCTTGCTGGCTTCGTATATCTTCTATAAAGTTCGAGCGCTCTCTGTGTAGCACATCTGAAATCTCCATTTCTGTGCATAAAATGAAGCAGCAGCACTTATCTTGTCGCATGCGGTTACGTGCCCTTTTTTTGGCCATCATATCAACCGACTTTATTGGATATCTATTACCGCAGACACATTTATGTCCAATTACATGAATGTTTCTGGTGGGAAGTTGAAGCTTTGGAAAAGATGCATAAAATTCCATTAAAATATGTAAACGGAAAGAAAGCGAAGAGAAGACGAAAAAAGTTTAAATAAAAAATAAAGATATAATAAAAATAAAATAGAAAATATTTTTTTTTTTTAAATTTAAATATTGATGAAGTGTATAAAAATTCCACATTTTAAGCAAGGCAACCAGGTTTGAGTCTTTTGCGTTGAAGACTCACAATTCGAGTCTACAAGCTATTCTAAAATAATTTCTATCGTTTTTTAAAAACAATGTGCTATAAATAAGACATTGTGGATATATTTTGCTCTCTAAGATTTTCGTGGAGATTTTAGGTTTTTAAATAAATTATATAAAAGTGATCAATTTTTTTTTAATGTATACCCAAATGTCCCGTGTGACATGAAAAGCAACAGTGAGACCTAATAGAAATTCTTCAGCTAAAGATTAAGAATTTAATAGAAACTTATTCAGTGTTAGAATTAGTCCCGTGCGACTTCATAACTTCGAAAATAAATATTGAAAAGCAATAACATAAGAAGACAGGTAAATGTAGCTATCAATGTAAGTGCTTCAATACCCCTGGGACAGAGCAGAGCCATTGTGATGTCCTGGTGATGACCCAATCACTAAACTTCAATACACATCCACTTCGATTCCAATAAAAGTTTTTTTTTGGAAATTTACCACGTACAGATAAGGGAAGTGCATACCAGATGAGAGAACGCGTCTTCTAAAATAAACTCCAAGGCTTTCTGTATGTCTTATTATCAACCAGTGCCTTCATATAAGAGAAATACATATGTTATAGTAATCTGCAATATTGGTCAAATAATAAAAGCCTGATTTCATGGAAACTTTGTTGAAATTGCCATTTAAAATATTTTTATTAAAATCTTGTCCCGTGCGAATCATGGTTCTCTAAATAATCTTGAAAAAGTGAAATCAGCCTTTACCTTTTCTATAGGACCAAATCAGTGAAAGATCCATACTAAAAACCCCGTTCAGGATAGATAAAATTCCTAATTTCAAGCAAAATAATCCCCAACAACTATCAACTGTGAGGAACTAAATCAAGGGCAAAAACATTTTCTGGAAAGAAGAATTCACAGAAAAATAGAAAACTTGCTATAACTCAAGTGCAACGAGAAATTAAATATGGCTTTGCATTAAAATGAGGTAAGAGATGCTTAACAGCAAATTGCATGGAACCAAATCAACCGAAGGTGTTGCAGCAGACATTACAACGGCACATGTGGCAAGGTATGTACATATATAGTCTCAGCTGTGGCAGTAAGCAACACAACTCCCCATTAATTCTCATGCCAAAGACTTAACTTGGCCATTCCCGTCATCATCATCGTCGCCATTTAAGCGGAAACAATAAATGACCGCTAAAGAAATGCATATGAAATTAGTCACAGCATAGCAAATGACCAGGCCAACAGCAAAATCAGCAACAAACTCAAGGAAATTTAGCATATTTTTTGTTTCTACTCAAGATTCTACTCAAGGAGAAGATGAAGAGTGGGAAGTTTCAGTTATGGTCTACAAGTGCAGTAGTTAGTAGAACGAGGCAGCTGTTGGAGCTAATGAGCATAAAAAAGCACAACCGTCTCCCTCGCGATTTTGTATTTTGAATGTCTGCACTTCGGTTCTCTCTCTTTTTTTTTGTAGTTTGTTTTTTTTTCTCTATAAAACAAAAATAAATTCTCCTGAGCCCTTTCAGCGCATTTAATTAGTGTATCTGCGATCTACGAGAAAGAAATGAGTGAAGAGCGAAAAAGAGTAGGTTGTGCATGCTGGTTATGGTGATGGTGTTTGCAGCTTCCACTAGAGATATTAGCACAGGAATTTTAATTGCTATGGCAACACTTCCAACATTAAAGTAAGGAAAAAGCATACAAACATACATGAGGTAGATATGGACTATTGAAGGCACGAATCCAGGCTGCAGCAGCAAGTGAAAAAGTCAACTTATTCAACAGGTATGCTTTAAATATATGTAGGTATGTACATATCTCTGCTTGAGTGAGTGCCGGGGAGAGTGAGAGCGTGAGCTTTGAAATGAATTGCAAAAGCAAGGATTACAAAGTGGGAAGCAACGGGTGTGATGTGGCACATTTGTCTCGTGCAATATCCGCAAGCTTATTTATAATTGCCCGCCAAGTGAAGGTATGTAGGTAGTAGTTGTTGCTGTTGCTTGAGTTGCTTGAGTTGCCTGCCATTGCTAGATGTTCACACTGATTTGTTGAGGTGTCAACAAGGCAATAAAATGCAAACTGCCAACTAAAGTGGCGAACAATGCTTAGGGTGATTTTTTCCCATTTATTTATTTTTATTTTTATTTTTTTCTCTCCTTCTCTCTTTCTTCCTTTGTTTTTGCTTGAATCAGCATTTAAAGCTGTTTGCAGTTGGTTTGAATATTGCGCATATTTTATGCCATTCGTAAAACGGCTCATATTTAATTCATTACTCCTTGCAACATGATAGCCTTGTTTGCCACTCTTTGTATTCTTACTGTGGTTGCTGTAATTAATTGGTGGTGAAGAATTTTGTAAAATTTGCAAACTAAATGAAATTTAGTATGAACGTACTAAAAGGTGTCCTTGAACGAAAAATACACTCGAATAAACTCTGCTAGAAAATACTTGGAATATTGTCTCACATTAAACCATAAAATAAGTTCACAAGCCATAAAAGGATACCGAGTAACCAGTGATATGCAGACAACTTAATAGCAAGAACAGAACATGAGGGCAAGACAGCACGTGAACACACTTCATGAGTAGAAATCAACGAAGAGAATGAGTTCGACTCGATTAGTAGAAAAGTGATGGACGTAGGAAAGCATGACAGCAAGTGGTCAGTACTAAAATATTAACCAATTTGTTCATAAAAGCCGTATGGTCGCACCAAAAAACAACAGCTAAACTGATTTAAAAAAATGTAGTTATGGAAAGCTGGACGTTTTTTTTTACACATTTGATTCAAATTTGGAACCCTGGCAATGACATTCCATCTCAATTAACTGCAAGCCGATCGTTTCTAGAGAAAATATCTCAGAAGTAGGTGCAGTAGAATTGAGTTTTCTTGAGCCCTAAAAAAAAGTTTTACTGACATTTCTATCACGTTTTGGTGCAACTTTTGAGGGCTCTAAGCGTCCTTTGAAGTTTATGGTACCCGAGCCCTATCAATGCACACTTCAAAGATCTGAACCCCATCCGTTCAGTTTGCTCCTCAAAAAGTTGGTTGTCTACCCACAGCCGAAGAGTTAGCAAAATTGGCGAACCAGCGAATTTCAGAAGGTTTCTAGGCCGGAACAATCACATTCTGATTTATGGAGGGAACACTTCTTCGTCCTGCTAAATTTTAGTGACGAAAAAACACTGGAGACCACGAACCAAGTCCGCAAATGGTGACGATGAAGAAAGTATAATGTCGGGAGCAGTTGGCATCTCGAATGTACTACTCAAATATTGCGTGGATGAACTGGCAAACTGCATCGTTAGTATATTGTCGGACGAAAGGATTGGAATCTGAGTATACTCAGAAGAAGAGGTACCACGAAATCCAAGCAAACTACATATATAGAAATAAAAATTGTGAAAGAATTCGCTGCTGATAAAACACTTCTTTTTTTAAATTTTACTATATAGTAATGGTTGGAGCAAACAGAGGAAGATAAAATCTGAGCACCGTTGAAAATATCATGTGCATAATGACTTTCGGGCCTTTGCATACTCTGACCCAGCTTCCCAAACACCGGCAGAACTTTTCGGAAGTTGACATATAAAGAGCTTTGGAGGAAAGATTCAATTTTATTTCTTCATATAAAGAGACCGAGGTAAGATCATTTGCAATTTCGTAAAAGTTTTTGGTTATTTATAGTAACTGAGTGCCAAGATAAAGATGTCTCGACTCCTTGTCATTTTCATGGTATACCGCTGAGAGCTACGCAGACAAATTTAGCTGGCTAACTGACAACCTAATCAATCGATGCGTGTGTATGTAAGTACATATGTATATTTATAAGCAGAAGAACAAAGCAAATGCCAGTTTTGGAGCTGCTAAAGATTAAGAAATTGAGATGTCAACGTCAATGGGCTGTGACTCAAATATCGGCGACGGTCGAGCAAAGCAATCGATCCTGTGGGCAGCTGAAGTGTTACTAGAGCGGCGGACAATGAGTAGACGTACATATTGTATGTAAACATTTTTTTATTCTCACAAAATACTTATAAAATATGTCTCGACGCACTTGTTTACATACACTTATTTATGTATATTTGTAGCCACACGCACTACCACTTAAATTGTTTTTCTGCCGCCGCTGTCGCCGATACACTTGCAGCAACCAAAGGCTATAGTTTCCTTCCTTCGCCAGCTCTTCATACAACAATTACTCTACCTAAACAACAACAATGCGAGCAACAAAATGAAGTTTCGTTTAATTTGGTCTTTTGTTGCACTGTTTGTTAGTGCATTGGTGCGATGGTGTGCATGCGCATCACATATGTGCCTGGTTGGAGTCCACTCCTTTGCTCTCTGGCGCGTGTTTATTTTGTTTATGTCTCAAATTTTAAATTTCAATGTTTGTACAAGCAAAAACTGTCATGTAAACAATTTTGGTTGGCACCAGCCACCGAACGTGGGGTGCGGATGCCACAGTAATAGCTATAATAATGCAATAAAAAAAATGAAAACTCAAAAAAAAAAAAAATAAATAAATGAAAAATCGAAAAATGCACTAAAATGCAAAAAATCGACTTTTTAACCCTTAGTTGATGTAATTTCTTATAGAATGTTAAGCTATGTGGAGCAGCAAGAGAAACAGTAAGTCAAAAATAGTAAGAAAACCTAAAAATTTCAAGCTTTACACAGCTATAAATGAGTATTAAGCTTGCAAAAACTGTATTTTTTTAATATCTAAAAAGTTTTAAGTTAGCCCTTGTGGTATAGATACAGCTATTCAATTATTTTTTCTACTTTGAAAAAAAGGGTTCATAAATCCAATCACCTTTTTGGAGTCATCAAAAGTTTTTAGGTCTTCAATTTTGATTAAGGAAAAAAGTCTTTTAGACCCTTAATATTTACATAAGGGTTAAAATCAATCAAAATACACGCCAGATTTTTGTGCATCGAGTAAATAGCGAAATACAAACTGTACATCAAGTTCAACTGCAATTTGCGTGCAACAGCACAGTAATTTTTGAAAAATTAAAAAAAAAATTAAAATAAAAAGACAACAAAGAAATCTTCAAAAAAATCTCGCTTCATTTGACTTTTTAGAAATCAAGCAGCAACAGCAGCAGCACCAGCAGCGTTTCAGCAGTTTAAGTAACGCAATCAACTGCCGACACTTCAACTGAAACGCCTCTCTATATAAACTGGACAACCGATCGCCCGATCTTCAGGTGACTTTGCGTGTTAGTCTATACACAGGCAAACACACACCACTTACATACACGTACATATGTAGGTATCTGCACAACGGTATAAACTGTACAAACAGTCCAATCGATCTGCTTTGTGCTTGCTGCTACTCTTACAAGTGCCACCACGCATGCGTGCTACACCCATATGAGCTGGCGTGTGGCATGTGGCATGTGCATGTGCCGATAAATTGCATGTTTACCCAAAATGTTATTTATTTTTTTGCTTTTGCTCTTGGTTTTTTGTGATTTTTCTGCATTTTTTCTGTTGAAATTCATCAAGGAACCATTGTCTGCTCATCAAGTTCGATTTCTCAAGTGTCTTGAACTGCAGCAAAAGAAGCCTTGAGTATTCTACGGGCGAGTACAAAGCATTTGCGAACTGGCAAGTGTCATCGAAGGTAGTTAAATAAGATAAATATAAATCGTCTAGAGTGGTTAAGTCTGTATTTATTTGCGAAAATATTTAAATTCTTAAAAGGAGGTTAGCTTGAAGATCACAGCAAGGCAGTTCCAGTCTGACGAAATTTCACCACCAACGAATATAGAAATTTGCTATGTGATTCTCTCCGGATTTCGGCATAATTTACAGCCAATACAAATATTCAGTGAATGTCAAATTGTATATGGAACGATTGTACTGTCTTTAAAGACCATTTCTAGGTGGTTCCGAAGATTCTAGATTGTATATTTTTCTGTCGACCAAAATCTTCTACTGATGACGTCACTGTAGCTCTGGTGAAGTCCGAAACTGACGAAGACCCACGATTGACAGAAGAAATGACTGATAATAAATTGGGCTTGAATGCAGTTTCTCGAAGAAATCTTCTCCATGGGTACCACGAATTTTAAATGAGGCCCAAAAAGAGACTCGAGCGCATTTTGCTGAATTTTTCTTCAACAAAATCTTGGTTCTATAAGTACAATCCAGAAACCAAAAAGCAGTCTATGGTATCAGCAGCACAAGTAATGATGTCAGTTTACTTCACCGGGTCTAAAATCGTAGCTGCTATTCCACTGGAAAAGGGTCAGACGGTAACTGCTTCTAGTGAGCAGACGACGCAAATCCCATTAACCGAATATGCCCCCTCCGGGTTGTTTACCGCTTCTTTCGAAAGATTTCCTCAGGATTCCTGGATGCGAGATGGTGTAGCAAAAGTAGTTATTGCGTGGGTATACAGATACTAATATTGTAATTTATTATTTTTTTAATTCAACATTTTACCTGCTGCATCCAGTGCAATATTCCAGTCGCCACCTGTCGCTTTGTCAACTTGTCATTTTGAACTACATCTCTCTTTGGTAACGCCTCTATTTTGATTTAGAAGAGCACAATGCTTATGCATTCCTAGAAAAGTCAAAAGGATAATGTGAACACTAAACACATGACTGAGGACAGCCTCTGGGTACGCCTCTAAATTAAATATTTACTACTGTTTAACAAATACAAACAAATTCCCGAACTCGTTGACCACAAAGGCTGAGCCCGCGAATTCTTTCATTATCTTTCATTTTTATTATCCTTTCGCTACTGCTGAAGGATATTAGATACAAATACAATTAAAATGGGTCATTAAGGGTTCAGGCTCATGTATTTATTACAACAGCGCCACTTTCCCTTTGACAAAGCATTTAGTTTTATGTGCGTTTGTCTGTTGCTACTAAAAGTGCGCCTCCTGGTAAGCGAAATTACAGCCAGCGAGTGATGACTATAAAAAATTCCTGCAGCCTATGAGTTAGTTAATTTCGTAATTTCGTGCGGTCATAGAATTTATTTATGTCTAACAGACGTAGGCTGGTGTGTGGGGCGTCTGTTATATGGCGTATGAACCTCCTGTATGAGTACTTGGCCTGCTTGCAAGTCGGAGTCAACACAATTGTCGGTTTAGTTATAAATATTGAAATTTATGTACTCAATAAAAATTGGTGATTTTTCTGCAATATCCTCCTCAGTGTTTTTACTACTTCTTTTTTGTGTATATTTTTATATGTTGTTGCATATATGTACACGTATGTATGTATGTTATATTTATTTTTCTTGCGTTCACTTATTGTTGCACATTTCGCGTGATCGTAAATTGGCGCATCTTATGACTGCCATTTATTTTTTCTCTCTCCTTTTTTTTTTAGCAAGTTTATTTATTTCTCCCTCTCTCTCGGCTGTTTTTGTTATTTTAGTAAATTGCATCCTTGCGCTGAGCTCCCACACACACACATATTGTACATACATGAATAAGTTTTGATTAGTACCGATAAATTTCGTCTTTTAATTACCCAGTAGTTTTTCGGTTTACGAGTATATCATGTTGACATATGTTGACATGCGCAACAATAACAATAACAACAAAAGCTGGTTACAAAAAAACAACTGATTGATTTTATTTATTTATCTTTGAAGTTTATTTGTGAACAAAACAGAGATTTAAGTGGCGCATTTGCTGGGGATAAAGGCAGCTGTTGAGCGCTGGCGGTTCGGTGGCGACGCGTACATATAATTTCCAGCGATGTCGTGATTTTTATTTACAGTCACATAACTTTAGCAATCAGTTTAATAGAATCGCATAAAATTCAAGTATAACAGAGGTAAACAATTTTGTGAGTTGTGTTTTTTGGTAAACAATATTTATTTGTTTGCAGCGTAAGATTTGAGAAAAAAATTGGAAGCGAAAACTTTATTGTAGAGTGAAATCTGCGTTTGCTTCTAGTATAAATATGTTTGTAAAAAAAACATTTATTCCAGTCACAGCGTTCGTATGCATACTTCCAAGCGCGTTTCCCATTACTGAAATCAACTAAGTGTCAGCTTAAGGTCAGCTTCTCTTCATTACCCAAATAATTTTTTTTCCGAAAAATAATGGTATTAGATCGTAAATATTAACTCGGCACAGCCGATCGTAACCTCACGTTGTAGCGCGCCGAATGAGTTCCAGTGAGTCTCTCGTGCAGTAGGAGGATGATAGGAACTACCCCTGTGTGTTAAATGCAACATCATTGCATGGAGGACTCACTCCCACTCGTCAAACCAAGCTGGATACACAGTAGTGTGAACCCTGACGAAAGGGTGCCCCATAGAGCCAAATCAAATAAAAATTAGAAGATCTGGTATCCCCGAAAGCCATGCGCTGAAGCGACTCCAACCCAAACTTGACACAGCCAATTTTGAAGCGACCCGAAGGTAACTTGTCGACCGGGGGTGGCAATCTTATGGATCTCATCTTGACTTCGCCGTCAAACAGGCAGGTTTTCCATAGAAACGCCACTCGTTGCAAAAGAGATACAATAGTTGCAGACTGGCAGTCGCAGCCGTCAGCTCAATGATAGAGAGCCTTTCGAAACTGTGAAACAACTCAAAGCCACGATTTATTCATGGCGAAAAAGTTCCTAAAGCCAAATTTTTTTGCTGGAGGAATTCGACTGTTGCTAGCCATAGAGGAAACTTAACTTAGGGTAGATCTTTGGGTTGCATTTCACCACGGCGGCACTTAGGTGGCGATGACCACGATTCGTAATTATTTCTGTAGTCAGTGGGACGCATGAATCGCATCCGCTTTTTGTCCGTTGAATTCAAGATTGGACACCGTAAGATGGCAACAAAACCTTAACAGGAAGAGGGATATATTCTTGTTAGTAAGAGGTGGAGGTCGTTTTCACCTTAGCACCATGCTGGGTATGGCGAGGAGAAGAGCCGTTTCATCCAAGTCTGGTTCATTAAGACACCGTGATGACATCGACGAAGCCGTAGCGAGCGAAGCGGTGAGCGATGCCGAGGGGTTAACCTCCCCATAAGAGTTCAGACACCTAGTTACATGCTGATGTAACCTTCGCCAGAGCATGATGGCATCCCCAAACTTATTTGACTGTATAACCAAAGTAATTTTAGTACACATCTGCACATAAACCCGAGCTTTTGTCATACGTATCTCAGCTTGTGCCGCCACCTATCGTGCTCAACAGTGCAGATATACAATTCTCACTATTTTTCTTTCTGATTACATAGATGCATTTCAATGTTTGGTTCAAAAGTGAGCGTTTTGAATAATATTTGGAAAATATTTAATATTGCTGTATTAAATAAATATTTTATATATAAAAATTTCTACTTTCAAAATTTTTTAAATATAAAATTGTTTTGGTTATGAGCTTTTTTTCAAAAAATATATATTTACATAAATTTGAAAATTCTCAAATTTCAACTTTTAGTAATTTCTTGGCGTACAACTCACTTTGGCGTATATTATATACTATTATATTTATGTAGATTATGTATAAATATATTTTTTTAAATATACAATATTTTAATTTTGAATAATCTTTTCTTAAAAAAGGCATTATTTATGCGGCAAAATGTTATTATATTTTGTGTACATATATGTATGTACACTCATTATGTTAACTCAAAGCAATTAGTCATTAACCCAATTTAAAGCAATGCATAACAAAAAGCAAAAAACTCCAAAAAAAAAATATTAAAATATATTTTGAAAATTCCAAGAACCGTCAAACTTGTCAAAGTATTCACATTTTCAATTAAATTAATCGATTATTATTTCCTATCAAAAGAAAAAAAAAACAAAAAACCACATAGACCCGCCCAAAAGCGCCATTGCTGTGTCCCAAAAGTATAAGAAATAAAAAAATTATGTCAATTATACCTATAAAAATTTTGAAATGCAGCGCTATATTCAAGACTAATCCAGCAAATGTGCTTTACACATGTTCGATTATCATTTACTCGCACTGTACTGAGCATATGTATGTACGAGTATGTATGTTATGTAGCCGTTAAAATCAAAAAATTTATAATCAATGCAAGCAACTACAAATTTATACATTTTTTTTTTTGTTTTTTTGAAAAATTTTAATGCCCGATTGTCATTGCGTGCCTGGCACCCCACTATCAACAACTCACATACATTCATATACATAAATATTTTTGATGGCAATTTCAACACCATCGAATTTTTATTAATATTCTAAAAATGCTATAGCACATTACAACTACTTTATTAGCTTTTTAATTATTATTACATATATACATACATACATACATAGTTTTCGTGCGGCTTACGCAAGTGTTAGTGTTTGGAAAAAATCTAAATAATTTTATGACGACATAAGCATGCCAGCGCGGGGTTTTCTTAAATAGACACACATACCTATAGTAGTGCTACTTAACGTATGCACATACATATGTATATACGTATGTATGTAAATACTTATCGTAGATGTGCTTAAATTTTTATTGTGTGGCAAGTGCAAGTGTTAATTGCCAACCGAATCAGCTACATTTTAGAATAAGTTTGAAAATTATTAATTATACAATTGCAACATTTATTCGGTGAATACAAATGTGACGTGATTTGTTTGGCGTGTTGCGCTTACAAAATAGCGTGTATTTGTAGATACGTTTAAATATGTTTCGTGTTTTTTTTTTTTGTTATTTTTTGGGTCAATTTAGACATTTGTGCTGCTGATAATGTTGAACAGATGCGCTTAGTGTGAAATGGGGCAGTTCGTGGAATTAAATTTGAAAAAAAAATTTTAAATTAATTTTTATTAAAATATTTTAAGTTTTTAGTTTTGAAACCTAATTCAAAAATATTCCTCACTGGATTTACGGCTAAGTAGACTTAGCATCATTAATTTTAGAGTTAAATAGCCAACGTTCTATGGCTTAAATTAAATGAAACACACTGAAAGGTTTGATTTGAGGCAATGACAAGAGACCTTTTTCACTCGCCATACAAGTGTTGGGATAGTTGGGTTACTAGGTGCTTGGTGACGGATCTATGAACTGGCAACCTAAACAACTAACTAACTACCATAGGACGAAAAGGGGTTACTAATGATCATATTGCACTTCAGTATAAGAAAACTTTAAGGAGGATTTTGAATAAGGAATAGTTGAAGCTCAGTTTACCTCATCATTTCAGGAACATATTCGTTGTGTCACCGATTATTTCACTCTTCTCCTTCTGTCTGACTTTTTTGTGGCGAGTTTTTATGCATGGTTTAGCTTCCATTTTCTTTTCGTTTACCTCAATTTTTATTTATATTTATACACAAAAGGCATTCAACTATAAATATACCACATATTAAATAAACAAAAAACGCATAAAAATTCTCCAAAACCTGCTAATAAGCTTTTGTTGAAATATATACGACTGTGGGTAAGCCTCATAGGCTTTTTATGATTTTTATTTATTTCTTGGTGTGGCAAACAGAAGAATTTCTGAATGAATTTTTTCCACATATTTGAATGAAATTCATGCTTTATAAAACTAAACTGCTGCTGAGGTATGTGTGTGTAAAACGAAAATTTTATGATACATTAATTTCTACTAACTGCAACCGTTAAATATACAACAAAAAAAAAATAATAATAATACTAGAAATAAATTTATGAGCTTTTAAAAAGAAAATGCCGACCATTAGAATATGGGAGGGGAGCGCATAAGCGAAGCATTCTTTACATTTTGAAATACATACGTATGTATATGTATGCATTTGTCGGCAACACGCCCCAAAATACGCTAAGGCACTCACTCACTGTAAGGCGGCCGTAAAAGTGAGTCAAACAACTCGCTGCAGACCCAATGGCTACATGGAAAGCTATAAATGACAGATCAATGCAACTAAAATTTTATTACAATTTTTTTTTATTGATGACATACAAAGGCCACAAAATCAATAGATGTTTTTTTTTTTTTTTTTTTGAAATTGTCATATTGGAAAGTTAAACCAGATGTGGCAAGCAAGACAAGTGCACTGAATTACTGGTGTTTGCTGCAATATGCAGATTCAGGGCAATGATTTTTTTTTTAATTTAAATGCGACCCACAGCAAAGACGCCTACAAAGCGAGATCGATGGAATAAAAAATAATCAGTATTAAAAATTAATAATAGAAGGAAAAAAAGAACACAATTTTATGAAAGCAAAATTTGTTTATTAGTTTTTAATACGAAAATGCCATAATAATTTTTTGTATTATTTTTTTGAATTTACTCCTCCAAAGTAAAGCGCGAACATCAGCCCCAAAATATGAGATGCACCACCAACTGTGCCATTGTTGGCGCTCAACATTTGTCAAATACAAACAACAACAGTCGTTGATGCATTTAAGAAATTACGCTCTTCTTGCTCTGCACAACAACAAGGTTGATTTCTTAGGCAGTAAGTACGCTGTAAGTGTGTTTGCTTGTCGAAGAAGACACAGCGTGATCGGAAGCTTCAAATGCATTTTCGAGGGTAACGCCTTTCTTCATTGCAAGCGGTGTGAGTTTCGGTTGTTGGTAGCGCGTTAAAAACAACTCATTCACATTAAGTTTATTACGAACAGTTTTGGCAAAAAATTTTGACTAAAAAAATTAATTCTATAATTAATTGGAAAATTTTGCAGCTGCCGTTTTTAAGTCAATAGTACGATCAAGTGGTCAGTCATCAGAACAGGATTAGCTAATCTGCCAAATTGACGAGTTCAACACGTCCGTTATGCGATTTTAGTTTTTTTTTAGTTGAATTTTTATTCTAACGTTACAATATTTGATTATGTTACTGTTATATGCATGTGTTGTTGCATGCTGCAAGCAATTTAGCTACACCATCAACTCAATGCTAATGCAGGGATTTGTATCTAATGTGATACTTGGCTTTATTTTCATTTCTTTTATAATTTTTTTATTTTTTATTTTTTATTATTATTATTTTTTTATTATTATTTTGATACCCTGCGGTCATTGGCCACAAGCGTTTGTTTATGAAAATAAAGAATGAATGTGATGTTTGTACATACATATAACAGAGAGGAACTTAAATGCTTGATGAATTTTTTATTTTATTTTAATTCCTTGTGAAATTCCCCTTTCTGTTTTTTTTGTTTGGTGTTTTCAAATTCGTGCCATTTGTTTGCACCTTAAAACCACAAATAACAGCTGCTCCCATTTCTAGCTGCTGCTAATAGTTTGAGCTCTTTACAAATAGAAATAGATGGCAAATCTACGTGCTCGATCGCTTGCGTGTGGCATTATCTAATGAATGCATCTCAAGTGCATGCGTGCGTGTGTGTATACATAGGAAATATTTAAAACCTCAATCTTTACATATGTTGTGGTTTGGTATATCTTTCTCATTTCCCTTTTTATAAACCCTTTGAGGGGTAGTACGGGTAAGGAGGGAATTAGATAATAATCATTTACAGCGATCAGCTAATTTCAGCCAAGGAATAATAAAACCCGCTATAGGAAGAAATATTTCGCATCTGAAAAAAATATCAAAAATGTCAAATAAAATAATATATAATAATATAACCAAAATAAAATAAATAAATAATCAAATAAAATAAAATAAAATAAAATAAACTAAAATAAAATAAAATAAAATAATATAAAACAAAATAAAATAAAATAATTTAAAAAAAAATAAAATAATATAAAACAAAATAAAATAAAATAATTTAAAAAAAAATAAAATAAAATAAAATAAAGTAAAATAAAATAAAATAAAATAAAATAAAATAAAATAAAATAAAATAAAATAAAATAAAATAAAATAAAATAAAATAAAATAAAATAAAATAAAATATAATAACATAAAATAAAATAAAATAAAATAAAATAAAATAAAATAAAATAATATAAAATAAAATAAAATAAAATAAAATAAAATAAAATAAAATAAAATAAAATAAAATAAAATAAAATAAAATAAAATAAAATAAAATAAAATAAAATAAAATAAAATAAAATAAAATAAAATAAAATAAAATAAAATAAAATAAAATAAAATAAAATAAAATAAAATAAAATAAAATAAAATAAAATGAAATAACAAAATCAAAATAAAATAAAATAAAATAAAATAAAATAAAACAAAATAAAGTAAAATAAAATAAAATAGTATAAAATAAAATAAAATAAAATAAAATAAAAAAAAATAAAAAAACGAAATAAAAATAAATAAAACAAAATGATAATATTAAAAAAATACATAATATAAATATATGTTATATAAATAAATTAAAAAAACGAATAAAAAATAAATAAAGGTATTGATTATTTCGTGTACACTTTAAATTTTCAGTCCCATATTTGAAAATAACTACTTTTCTTATTTTATAAAAAAAAAAAAACCATTTCACACCTTTCCTTATAAACAATTCAAAACAGGCACACGCCAACTGTCTTCCTTGTCAACCTTGACTTAATATTTAGAAGCGGTACTTGAAAATTATGCATGCATACGTTGTTAGTATTAGATGGGTTTTAAAATGTGTGAGAGCAGCACTATTGCACCTTTTAGATAGTGACAGGACGCAGAATTAAATAAAGTTAAAACGAGTGACACTTTGGGGGGTTAGTGTTTACAAAACACATTATGCGCATGTACCCATCCCTAAAATATTAAAAAAGGATGTTGCTAATGTGGCATGAAAATTAAAATTTCACGAAGCACAAAAATTTATTGTTTTTAAAAAAATTATAAAGAAACGCTGTTTACGATATTTTTGAAAATGTCATACCACACTCAGTAGCAAATTTTAAATATCATTAGTTCGTTTTTGGCTGAGTTATTTCTTAAAAATGCATTTTTGAACAGTCACGTGTATGGTAGATATAGTTTTAGCAGTCCGATTTTTGAAAAATTCATTAAATCTATTTTTCTTATAGTTTGTGTGCAGAGTACAGAACTATACGTTCTTATCTACATAGATGCGCGAGTTATGACTCAAAATCACATTTTTGAACAATTACTTATATGACAGCTATGTGTTATAGCAGCTCGATTTCAAAGATTTTTAGTACAAATATTTCACCAATAAGACGTGTGCCGAATGTTGACTTTCAAGCGCTTAGTTGCTTGGAGATGAGAGTTATGACGTAAAATCCCATTTTTGAATAAAAACTTGTATGGTAGCTATATATTAAAGGCTCACGATATCAAAGATTTTCTATACTCACACTTCACATATAATTTATGTGCAGAGTGTTGAATTTCATGTACTTAGCTGCTTAGTTGTGAGCGTTATGATTCAAAATCGCGTTTTTGAAAAATGACTTGTATGGGAGCAATGTGTTTAAGTCAACCGATTTAGGTGATGATGATGAGGTATGATTTTAACATTTCAATATTAAGTACACATAATAAATTTCATACGAATATCTTGAAAACTGCGAAAGTTGTTTGGGTTGGAACGAACGAAATGGCACGATCGGCATTTTTATCGCATTTTACTTTTATTCACTTACAAATTTGTTGTAGTTCATGTTCATGAAGGGTATACAAATCAAGCAGCAACAACATGCGTTTGCTAGCCACGTAGTTTCCCGGAAGGACTGAGGCTCGAGGTCAATGCCGACACGCGCTCAATTGTGTGATGAGTGAGAAAGTCAAATGAAGAGAATTCGTATGACAGTTGACACTTTGGTTGCGAGAAGTCAGTTGTTTTCGAGAATTTGTTTCGAATTTTAGTTTCCAATTTTGTTTGTTTGTCATAGTATGTCAAGCAGCAAGGAGATTAACAAAAAGTCAGCGGTTGGCAGTGTTTTTCAAGAGATTTAATGAACCCAAACCGTTGGTTGCTAGGCATCCTGAGCATTTTTATGACAAAAACTTGCATTTGCGCTGTTAAAACTAATTGCTTTGACTAACAAAACGACCTTGTGCACATTCTTATTACACCTTTCAGCGAAAACGCGGCGTGAGTTTTCTATGACGCAGGTCTTTTGAGTCTTGCAACAAAACAAATTACAACGCTCAATGGGAAGTTATCGCGCGCGAGTTTAGCAAATCTTAGTATTTACTAGAATTTTATGGTATTTTTTTTTAATCCATGCCCGTGCCACAACCAGTGTTAGGCGTATACCTGTGGCTTGTGGCATCTTCTATAAATATTTATATATTTATTTGACGCACTCTCTCCGTTTTTCTCTAGAGTGCGCGCGCCTACTCTGCAATTAGTTATTCTAAGCAGGTATTCTACATAAATTTCCTGGGCGTAACAAATATTTCTGTGTCTTCTTACATATTTATTTATTTATTATTTATTTTTATGTTTAACCCAAAGTGATTGCCGTAAAGTTAACTTGCCACACTTACTACTTGTTGCAAAGATTTTATTATAGCGAACGCAGTAAGTAAAATTTGACATGCCTCTCAGCCCACACGCTTGACACGTTGAATATCCTGACGGCGGGCGCAGGTCTCCCAGCTCGTGTGGCAGCAATTCGTTGCGCTACCTTATACAAATTTATTACCTTAACTAAATGGTATTTAGTTGCTGAAGGCCAACTTTTCCAGTAACAGCACACGGCGTAATAATAATTACATACATACATATACCTATGTATATTATATGTAATGTGTTGTGCATATAACGGCACAAACAGCATCTTCAGCGTGGCAGCGTAAATAAAACAAACATTATAATCATATACGCAAGTGTACTTATAAAAGTTTTAGTGCGCGCGTGTGTGTGTGTTGCATAAATAAGAGCTAAAATGTCTCAGAAACACTCCAGCTTCCTTGCATGTGTGCATGTATGCATATATGTATATATGTAGCATACATTTATTCTGCTCAAACTGTTAATTTTGCGCTTTTGCGGCGCTTAATTCCCTTAGCGCACCGTGGATTTTCAGCGCCGCTTCCCTTAACCTTAACTCAGCCTGCTGCTCTTCTGCTGCTTCTGTGCTACTGTTGCTACCTGTTGATTGCCTGTAATCGTATGTATGTATGTATGCATGTGTTAAACTAGCAACTAAACTCATTTCACTGGCGCCAATTCAGCCACCGCCATCACTCGACGTTTAGCCTTTGGCACTAAATTTACGGCTTTTCTTTGCTTAAACAACAACAATTGCGGTGGCATAAAGTTTCGCATGTATGCTTGTTTGTATGTACCTACATATACCATATGTGTATGATTTTAACAAAAGCTTTGCATAAATTTAACTTAAGACATGATGGTTGAGAGTATTGGTAGTTGCTAATCGACTTTTCGTAGTTTATGTGCTGACTTATTTAAATAAACATAAAATATTGTGTCCCGTGGAAAACAAGATTGTGTAATTTTCATATATTCCAAGAACTTCGTGACATTTAGTACGCTAGCTACTGGTTTAAGAACCAAAAATTAAAGACTATCAACAGCATCCGTCGAGTAACGTGATTGGGTAAAGTGAGATTTACCTATTTGAAATTTGGTTGAGGACCTGACAGCAAATGGGCCCACCTAAGCCTTTGGGCAGGCATTAAGCGGTTGGTAATATGAGTATCCAACTGCGTAAGGCTGGGCTGGCAGCACAATGAAAGACATGCCGTCACAATCAACTGAAAGTCGAACACTCGAACGTTTGGTTTTCTGCTGTGAATGATCAGCATTCAGCAAATTCCAACACACTTAGCAGCAATACTAGGTTGATCTCACTGTAATCCACGCTGCACCACAGTAATGTAGTGGTACGACCTACATTGGAAGTGCTCGAGGACCTTAAACCATATGTGCCCACCTCCCTCAATCGACTGAAAGCCCTGTACCCGGCAAGGGAATGCTCTGGTATTTGTCTTTTTATGTGCTGACCTGCACTCAGCCATTTTCACCTAGCCTGGCTCGTGGAGTGCCTATAAGAATGCTGAGTTCCTTTTTGCTTAGTGCAGGTAATCTTTCACGATGACCCACAGTAATTTAGTGGTACAACCTACGCAGGAATTACTCCAAGGTCTTCTTCTTTGAGTCAAAATATTGCCTGAGCAGATAGCGTAGGCCCAGTCGTTCTCCTTCACATTACCTTTTTCATCCATGTAAAATGGAGCTTAAGCGATTTTGCCTCCGTAAATGTTCTAAACATTTGAAGTTTGTTTTAACTCTGAATTGCCTTAATGACTCCTTGGTGTCTACCCAAAACTTTCCACATTTCTGTGCCCATTTGCACAGTCATGTAATCCTGCAAACTCTGCTTCGAAGGCAGTGTTTTAGGTTTTTAATTTGAAGCTGATTCGTTGTTAGATCGGTCACAAAACAACCATGATCCTGGGTATGTATTAAGCTCTTCATTATAGATACAAAATCTCTTCATTATTACCTAATAGCCTTACGCTCCCAGTCTTTCCTTGTCGAAAAGAAGTTGCTGGCTTGAAACCGACTAAAGGTTGCAATTTCCTGGTCACATTTTATTATATTTTTCTGCACGCCGGCATAGCTTTCAGGGTTGGGAGACTGTAGCCATTTGTCTAAGAATTTTAGACGGCTAGCAGTTAGCGCTGCTTCATAGAAGACTCTTATATTGTATAATTATTATTGATTTGTGATTTGAATGTGCGCATATTCAATCTCATAGCAATTCCAGAGACACTTAAAAGTAGAAAACACTAAGTTTTCAACGCAGCAATAGAAAAAAATGATTCCCCATTGTTTCGGATTAGCAAAATCTAAAGAAAGTGGCAATGTCACTAAACTCACATACTCACTGTAGGCTGAAGAAATTGAGGATCAAAGTGGCAGAGAATACCCCACCTGAAAGTCCTCTAAATGTCGACTAGCAACCGGCTTCTTAGATTTTGTTAAAGCCAAAAGTTATAAATGAAAGTTAGTGCAGACTGTTGTGGGTGTGTCTGCACCAGTATATTCAAAGAATATATGAATCATAGTAAACAGTAGACAAATAAATATATACGTCTACATCTATTGGCCATGAATAAAAGGCAACCAAAGAGAAAAAGATAAAATTAGCATACATTTGGCCTTCTAACAACGCGTTACACTTGAGCATGATGCCGAACGCCTGTTAACTATTTTCTGTCTGTCGCTGACCGTGAGCATTACGATGACCAACTCATGCACCATCGCACACTCGACCAGTTAGTTGTAAGTACACTCGTTGACATAATAATTTTATACGATAAGCTCTAAGCGGATTTATGAATCGTTTTTAGTAAGCCGATTACATTTTTGTATGCCCCATGAAGATATTTTCAGCTGGAGTGCGTTGGGAGAGAGCAGGACATTCACATGACAGGCATTCGTTATGTAATTACATCCATATAACCATGCATACATATGCAGGTAGCAACTTATACATACACACACATATCATTTTGATTTAAAAGTAGTATAATAAATTTACAATTTTTTCTCTGCTTATAGTTGACTATGTGTGGGAGAAAGCAAATTTGGGCTTTGAAATACATAAATCATGGAGAGCATTAACTTTTTTTAAACATATAGGGATCATTTAAGAGAAAATTTCATTCCTAAACTGATTTCTATATCACTGCTGTTATTCCTATGAGAGCCTAACGAGTGGAAAGTTTTTGATTATAGATATAGCAGTACATGCTTTGGTATGTGTCTTGAAAATCTGGTCAATCTAACATACGAAATTTCAGATTTTTTTCTCAAACACGCCTTTCCATAGCTTACGATAATACCTCCTATTGTGTTTATGACATGAGAGTGGTAGCTTGCCATTCAGATTTATAGAGGCTTTGGAGAGGTCTTAAAACATGAGGGCAGTACCCCCAAAAATCATTTGGCACAACATTGCTAGGAGTGTTTTTTCCAATTTCAAAGTTGCTAGCAGTTCCTGGGCAGTCCTCCAAATATCTCTGCTCTTTATTCTATCAATTTCCTTACAGCTGCGCAACTATTGCCGATCTCGTGCCACGTTCCCTACACTATTATTTTCCGCATTCTCATGATAGCAAAACATTATAAATATTTTCTCTTATTCAGTTGCGCTTATATCGCGCATGTCTAATCCCTTTATGATGATTTAAACCAAAATTTCAACTTAAGCAAAGGAATTGCAATGCCCGAATCATAATGCATATTTATTTGTGCAACATTAAAAATAGCAAATAATTTATTTCACATTTTCTATGCTTGTCAAATCGTGTAATGTTTGTTGCGCTGCCAACAAGGCGGGAAAGGCCACTAAGCAACTGTCCGAAAAGTGGACAGCGCGCAGATTTGTCCAGCGTGACAAAATGAAGGGAGAGGGACAAAGTAGAGCTGCCTCATGACATGTCAAATGGGAGCGAATGCAAAAATTTGCACAGTTATATACATACATGCATACATCCATATGTATTTATATGAACATAAGTAAATGTAGTGACCAGGTGGGTGTGCTAAATGGTTGCTTAACTAAATGGCGCATGCGCAGCAGACATGACTAATAAGCTAGAGCATTATAGGGAGTGCTGCCGAGAGGGACACCGCGTGGCGGAGTGTAAGCGACAAGCGAAATGCTAATTTGGTGTGACTAAAGTGCGCTCACACTGTGTATGCCTGTGTGTGCGTGTATGTGTTAAATGCATTGTCTGTGCGCCACATTAAAATTTCTCACTTGGATAACGCATACACATAGATTTGTACAATGTACAAACGAAGCCATACAGAATTGTGTGTCCACACGTCCGCAATTCGTTACGCAGCCGCATGATGTGAGTAAAATTTATGACGTCTACCGGGAAACAAATTTAACTGCGTGCTATTTTATGCATAGCAATCATAGAAGGCACTGGGAGGCATAATAGCAGCCAGTAAATGCAGTAGCGTTAGTCGTCGCTACACACGCTGAGGCTATTGAGGAGCTTGTCAGTACACACGTGCATGCGCACACGCACTGTTTGCCTTTGTGTATGTTGGCGGGATATTTTTTCATGGCTACCAGCAGTATTTAGTAGCAGCAGTAGCTGAGTAGGAAGACGAAATTTTCACGGTCATAAATTCAAAGTTTTGAGAAAAAAAGAAAGAAATATATAAAATAAAGGAGATAAAACAAAAAGGAAAATGTATTTGAGCGATGAAAATAAAATAAAAAAATAAAATAAAGTAAAATAAATTAAAATAAAATAAAATAAAATAACATAAAAAAAGACGAAATAAAATAAGATAAAATAAAATAAAATAAAATAAAATAAAATAAAATAAAATAAAATAAGATAAAATAAAATAAAATAAAATAAAATAAAATAAAATAAAATAAAATAAAATAAAATAAAATAAAATAAAATAAAATAAAATAAAATAAAATAAAATAAAATAAAATAAAATAAAATAAAATAAAATAAAATAAAATAAAATAAAATAAAATAAAATAAAATAAAATAAAATAAAATAAAATAAAATAAAATAAAATAAAATAAAATAAAATAAAATAAAATAAAATAAAATAAAATAAAATAAAATAAAATAAAATAAAATAAATTAAAAAAAATAAAGTAAACTGAAATAAAGTAAAATAAAACAAAATAAATAAAATTAAATTAAATTAAATTACGTAAAATAAAATTAAAAAAACCAATACATTAAAATTAAATTATATTACATAAAATAAAATAAAATAAAATAAAGTAAAATTAAATCAAATAAACAAAAGAGAGGTAAAATATGTAAATAAAGGTTAAAATAATAAATAAAAAAAAAACAGGAAAAGAATAAAATGTAATTTCCAACTAAAACCAGCAGTAGCAATAAGTTGCCTTGAAGTCAGCTACCTCTGTAGCATTTTGTTATTATTTCCTCAGGCACTGCTACCAGCTGCTGAGCCCTTGAGACTACTATTTTGCTTCAATGCCAAGAAGTAATTGTGTTTACGGCCTGCAACAAATACTCTTTTTCATGCAAAAATTTATGGAAAAAATTCTTTTGGGCCATGTCCTTGCTCTTGCTTACCCCCTCCCTGTTAGCCTCTACATCCTTTTATTTTTTTATTTTTTGTTTTTTCGTTTTGTAAACAATTCATTTGCATTTATTGGCATTCGATCGATATTGCCATTTGTCGCTCTACCACGGTAAACTCACTTAGACACATGCAGACAAAAGGCATACACTTGCCCCCCTCCTGGCCAAGTTTTGATGACTCGTGCCACCAGTCAACCATTTTCCCGCTGCTCACCGCCTTTCTTCTACGCTCCTACTTCGCTCAGCCACTGGCGATTTTTGCCATATTTCTATTGTGTGCTCACAATGTTTTGTTTTGCTTACCAATTAATGCTGGTAAATATTGCTTATTGTTTTGTAAATCGCAAACAATTAATGTCTCGTCGAGTCTAGGTGGCTGCTTGTGGTTAGCTATGTATTTCTTTTTTAGTTCAGTCAATATTTGTTTCGATTTCAGGTGTTTTTCGTTTGCAGTTTTCTACTATTTTGCTCTATTCTTGCTTTGCTTCAGCTGACGTTGCTGCTTTTGTTGTCATTGCCATTGGTCAGCTTCAAAGTCCTACTGCGTCTGCAGCTGAAGTTTATTTGAAAATAATTAAAATTGACTTTTGTACTGTGAGATATGCTGTTTGCACGGGCTTTGCTTAATTGCCCAGTGGCAAGTGCGTCTGGCGTCCAGCTGCAAAAATCTATTCTGGGAAGGCTAAAGTTTGAAATTCAAAATATGTTTTAACAAGACAAAACGTAACTGGAATATTCGAAAAATGTGGAATTGAAAATTGTATTTATGCCATAAAGCGCAGTTATATCAGAGTCCAACAGTTGCTCAGCTCAGAAAAAAAAAATTTTTAAATAGAATAAAAATTAATAAAATTTGTTTTTGTCTCTCTACAATTCATTTACGATATACTGAAAATATGCAACTACGTTTGCACAGCATTGAAGGCTTTAATTATTGTCCATTCGACATTTCTCTGGGTCTGCACCTCAAGAATTTCGCTGGATTTCGATTTTTATCTACAACTACTATATGTGTTTCTCCGTAGAAAATATTTCCACTTGTCTATAACGGGCTGAAGATTAAGCTATAGGGAATGTTGTTTCCTTATTGATTCTGTCTTTGTTTTCCACAGTCAGTTTTTTCTTCTCCGGCGTTTTAACGGAACTTCGATGTTGGACTAAAATTATGAAGTAGTCTTTAAGAATTTGTTTTCAGCATTTCCTACAGTTTCAGTGAATTTTTAGTGAATACTTTCCTTGAAACTCCCGCAAGACCTTTATGAGATCCCCAGAATACCTTGGTTAACCAATGTATGTATCAAATTAGACCGTGAAAAGTGAATTACTTCTAACCTTTTAGGAGATCAGCTAATTACAACACATAAATTAACGGTAATTATGCGCGAAATCACTTTCTACTACCTTCTCCAGATGTTTGACTTTCTCCTCTGACCTATTTACGTAAGTAAGTCGGGACAGCAAAGCGTGTTTGATAGTTTTAAATTTTATTTAAACAAAAATTTTTCACGGGCAGCTGCAAATCTCATTGCTTTTAATCAACAAAAATTACATGAAAATATTTTAAAGGACCAATTACAACAATACTAGTTAAACTCATAAGAAATTTGCTACGCAACAACCTTCAACATACATACACACGCACAACACGCACACGCATATGCAGACATGCAACATGCAACATTATACTTCGGAATGCTCGCATGCAAAGTTCAATTTGGAAAAGAAAAATTTACGAGATTGACATACATTTTACGAACAATTAAAAAGCAGGCAGTAAGCAGGCGAATCGAGCTGAGCACGCAAAATCAAAGCGGCTCATACAAATCGCTTGTGACGAATGTGCGATTTGCAACGGGGGCCTGCAGCAGATACCTCGATGACATACTGCGCACACACACACACACACACACACACACAAACACACGCAGTGATGACACTTTTCGTTGTCACTGAGGCGTAACGAAAAAGGAAATTGAAGATGCAAGGCAATGCAGTGGAGTATGGAAGCAAAGCAGGGGAAGCAAGGATGCTTATGCCATTTGGTTGTTGAAAGGAAGAAGATCGGCTTAAGTGCATTGAGCGTAACGTGTTTACTTTGAGGCACACACACACACACACACACACACATTTAAGACCTCTCTGTATGTGTGTATGTAATTTGTTGTTGTTTCTTTTGCGCTGCTGCATGAATTGCGTAAAAGATCTGCAAGTGCTAATGAAATGTCCTTTCTCACTTTGCTCTGTTTTCAAACATGCAACACGCAGCAAAAGAAGAGCTGAGGCAGTCTACAACCATGCACGACAAACAAACAAATGCAGAGATGCGTGGCAAATTTAAATTGCGCATGCGCAAATGCTGCTCATGCCCAGCCAAAGTGGCAGACGGTGAGCAGCAGCAGCAGCAGCAGCGGCTGTTTAAAGAAAAGCAGCAAACAAAAACAAATGCACAATTTTTATCTTGTTGTTTTTGCAGTGGCATAAGTCGTATTATTCGCAACTCATTGCACGCGCACAAAGGCGCGAAGGAAATCAAAAAAAAAAAAGCACAACACAATAAAAAGGAAAATATTCTAAAGGTGATCCGCATCATTGCAGCTTTTCGCCAGCTGCTTACTGTTGGTGTTTTCGCGTTGCACAGTTGCAAATATGCGCTTGAAATGCGCAACGAATAGATGATTTCCGATTCATACTTTTTTGCGAATATAATGTCACTTAAAAATATTAAGGTTAAATACAACCAAAAAACTAAAATAAGATATAATTGAAAAGAATATATAAAATGAAATGGAATAAGGAATAATATAAAATAAACAAAAAAGTAATATAAAATAAAAATAAGTAAAATAATATAAAATAAAATAAGGTAAAATAAAAAATAAAAAAACAAATAAAATAAATTTAAGTTAAACTAAATTAAATTAAATTAAATTAAACTATTGTAAGCTAAATTAAATAAAATTAAATTAAATAAAATATAATTACATTAAATTAAATTAAATAAAAAAAATGAAATGAAATAAAATAAAATAACAACAATATTATTGTTTTATTATTTAATAAAATTTAATAAAATAAATTAATATAAAATTAAATAAAAGAATAAAAAAAAATACAATAAAAGAAATTAACACAAAATAAAATTAAATATAATATAATAAAATAAAATATAATGGAATAAAATAAAATAAAATAAAACAAAATAAAATAGACTAAAGTAAAATAAAATAAAGTAATATAGTAATAATTAACAACTAATCAAAAATTAAGCAATTAAATAAAATTAAATAAACACACTTAAAATTGAAATAAAATAAAACAAAGTAATAAAAAAACTTAAAAAATGATTATTTTAAAATGCATAATTTAAGACAAAATAAAATATAATTTAATTAAATAAGATAAAAGAAGGATATTTTCTTCTGAAAATTATATAGTTCGTGTCATTTAGACTGGGTTTTCTGGGAAAAGTCAATAATAACATGACTTCTGTCGCTCATACTGTTGTTGTATTTAATTTTTTTTCGTTCCCTAAGAATTATATTCAGCCTTGAGCTCAACATAAGAGAAATGTTCACCATTTTAGGCAACACTTTACTCTCATTTCGCATTCATATTTATGTCTTAAGCTTAGTCGGTTATAATTATCGGCAATTTCATGGCAATATAATCTTCAAGCGTGCAAAATTACAAATGATAACGAATTACGACAGACACGAAGCTCAAGTGGAGGAAGACGCAAGTGCCAAGTTAAGCAACCGATCTTCAATACAGCTAACCAACCTACATATTTACGTTTGTATATGCGCGCACGCCAGTTTGGAGTATGAACATATTTTGACGACTGTCTGTTGTAGTGGAAACCTGCCGAAATTTACTGGCGAAGGTAAAATACATACAATAAAATGATAAGTGCTTTTCATATAAATTTACTTGGTAACCTTGTGCAGCATGCAGCTGCTTTCGCGCCCAACATGAT
Source organism: Ceratitis rosa (assembly GCA_037013455.1). Lineage (NCBI taxonomy): Eukaryota > Metazoa > Arthropoda > Insecta > Diptera > Tephritidae > Ceratitis > Ceratitis rosa. The sequence continues at coordinate 24,956,484 of JAWMAG010000013.1, read as the reverse complement.
TAACGCACTCGTCGGTTGCGGCGATTTACAAGGTGGATTTTTGTTATATTGCTTAATGTTGTTATATTTCACATTGTCTTACAATTATGTTTTTTTTTGTTCTTCTGTTTTCCGGCACTCACAATTTAGCTGGCAACTCTCTAGTTGACCGGTCCGGTCTTGGTGGCGATTTAATTTCCTTAACGCTTTACGTGATTATAGGTTGAGGTGTGAAAGCGCGAAATTAATCATGTACGTGATTTGTGTGTCCAGGACAGAGGCGGTGATCAAGGTGAAGAAGAAGCAGCGGCATATTAAAGCACTTGTAACAAGCTAAAGCGCTAAAGTTGCAAGGCGTTGGTTTGTTGGGGGCGTGGCTGTAAGTGGTTAATTAAAGTTCGCACTAATTTTGGTACGCTAAAAGGTTGTTGAGTTAGTAAAATAAAAAATAATAATAAAATAAAATATCATGAAACCATATAAAATTAAATTAAATAAAATAAAGAATATAATATTATGAAAAAAAGAACAGAAAATAAAATGAAATAAAATAAAATAAAATAAAATGAAATAAAATAACATAAAATAAATTAAAATAAAATAAAATAAAATAAAATAAAATAAAATAAAATAAAATAAAATAAAATAAAATAAAATAAAATAAAATAAAATAAAATAAAATAAAATAAAATAAAATAAAATAAAATAAAATAAAATAAAATAAAATAAAATAAAATAAAATAAAATAAAATAAAATAAAATAAAATAAAATAAAATAAAATAAAATAAAATAAAATAAAATAAAATAAAATAAAATAAAATAAAATAAAATAAAATAAAATAAAATAAAATAAAATAAAATAAAAAAACTTAAATTAACTGAAATAAAATAAAACAAAAAAATAAAGTAAAATAAATAAATAAAATAAAATTAAAAAAGTAAAATGATATATAACAAAATCCATAAAATGAAATAAATAAATTAAATTAAAAAAAAAAAACAAAATAAAATATAACAAAATACATAAAATAAAATAAAATAAAATAAAATAAAATAAAATAAAATAAAATATAATAAAATAAAATAAAATAAAATAAAATAAAATAAAATAAAATAAAATAAAATAAAAAGAAAAATAAAATAAAATAAAATAAAATAAATAAATAAATTAAATTAAAAAAAAACAAAATAAAATATAACAAAATACATAAAATAAAATAAAATAAAATAAAATAAAATATAATAAAATTAAATAAAATAAAATAAAATAAAATAAAATAAAATAAAATAAAATAAAATAAAATAAAATAAAATAAAATAAAATAAAATAAAATATAATAAAATAAAATAAAATAAAATAAAATAAAATAAGACAAAATAAAATAAAATAAATTAAATAATATAAAATAAAATAAAATAAATTAAAATAAAATAAAATAAAAAAATTAAATAATATAAAATAAAATAAATAAATAAAATAAATAGATATAAAAAAATAAATAAATTTAATCAACATCAATTAAAAGTAACTAAAAGTATACAAAGTAATTTAAATAAAACAAAACAAAATATATTACAATAAAATAACTTACTGTTAAAATAAATGAGCCGGATTAAAGAAGAAAATCGAATAACAAAAGGAAAATAAATTAAAATTGATAAAAATAAAAAAAAAAAGAAAAATTAATAATTTAATTAGAACAATGAAACAGATTAAACGTAAATCTAGAAAATATTTATAAAAAACGAGATTAGCGGCACAAATTTAGCGACAATTATATATTATAGATTTAAAAGAATTAAATTGAAATAAAATTACTATAAAAATTTAAGATTTTTAAAACAAAAAAATGTATAAATAAATTTAATAAAATGAGAAAATAAATAAACTTAAATTTATTTAAATTGAACAAAATGAATAATATTTTTTTTAATATTTTGCAACTTATTTCATTTTCTTTTCTCAACTTCATATAAAATGAGCAGACAATTTGCATATAATTAATTAGCTCATCATTAATTTGATTGGCATGAAATTAACCGGAAAAAACAACGAATTTTATGAGCGCGCTCGTAAATAGCTGCCATCTTATCAGCCGCGACAAATCTACGCATACAAAATGCTTACGATTACTTGAAAATTTAGCTGATACATATACTGGTGTGCCATACAAAAACAACTACTACAACAAGGTAATATAATCAGATTTTATTGCTGATTATTTCTGGGCGATAAAGAGCGCATAAAATCACAAACCTCTTAATTGAAATATATTGAACTTGAATGATGCAAAAAATATGATCACTAAAAAACCGACTTAAGGCAAATTAAAATAAAACTTGTTTGAGATTTCAATCGCGAATGCAGGCGATGAACAATTTAGGATTTTACTTAAAAGGAATATAGTTTTTAATGTTTTAAAGGTAATTTTTAGCGAACAACTACAACTAAATATCTGCAAAGATGGGAAATTGGAGAAACCTTTTGAAAAATGTGGAACAAGAGTTAACTTCTTAGTCGAATAATTCCATCACCACTTCTACATAATTTCCTCCAGAAAGTGAGACAAGATCATAAACAAACATAGTACTAGAAAGTTCCCACTTGACGTAGAAAAATTAATCTAAAGAAATTTGTTTTACTGCCTTTTCTCGCTCTCTCTTGTGTGCTTATACACTCATAAAGGTAATTTTTGCCATGAGATTTCTAATTAATGTAGGCTAATCCCATAAACAAACAAATCTTTATTAACCGCAAATTTCTTTATTGTTATTTTTTCGCCCAACTTAATACTGCATTAATTAAGGATCTACCTCGCTCATCCGACAAGCTGTAAAAGCAAACAGCAGAGTGGCGAAACAAAAAATCAACACAAGGGAACTTCTGAGCAATGAAAAAACTAAAACTAAAACTACAAAAAAGTGAGCAACTCGGCGTAGACAAAAGCGGTATTAAATAGCATTTAAAGTGCAGATGACAATAGTGGAAAAACTGCATACTCGTACATACACGTACGTATGGGAGGGCAACAGCAAAAAATAACTATCCTGTGAAAGACTTCTATGAGAAGGAATGTAGGGAGAGCTACTAAAAAACAAACAAACAGCACGCAAAGGATCTGTGTGCTCAAGCGTTTCGCAAGTGCGTGTGAGGGGAGAGCGCATCGAGGTATGAATTCGTGCTTCTCCTGCAACTGTTTGTGTGGCAACGCGTGAGTGTGTGAAAATGCAAAGGTATTATGTTTTTTGTTTGCATTCTTTTATTCTTTTTTTTAATGTTATACATGTGTATGTGTTTGTCTTTATTTATGTGTAAATGCTCATTTAAAATTTCGCTGTTTAATCCTTAATCCTTTTGCACAATTGCCAGCGTTGAAAACACAAAGCGTAAAGCAAACCAAAAAGAAAAAAATGTTGCATGTGTGTGGCATAAGTACTTGCATGTAATTAGGCGTTCATGCGGAATTAAACCTTGTCATTTACAATATGTTTTTAAGTTGGAAATTATACGAAAATGGTTGGCAAATAGTTCAGAGTAGTCTTGTATGCACTCACTAGATACTTATTTACCGTTTCGCCACAAATATTGAAATGTTGCATGTAAACACTACCACTTAATTCGGGTGTTATTTGCAAAGGATAGCAGCAAGCAAAAGGATCTATCGCAATGTGGAAATACGAGTATTTTTCTACTGAATTTATAAATTTTATACTCTAACACTGTCGCTCAAATTGCATTTAGGGTTTTTTAATAATTTTTAACTAAATAAAAAACACAGCCATTAATATCAACATAATTAGATTTGCAAATATTCTTCGTCAGAGCTGATTTTATAAGGGTTGCCATCGATTTCAATATAATGGAAGGAAGTTAAAAGCAAGAAAAAAGAACAAAAAACTATCATTTCTAACTAAGTTGTATAGCTATTGTAACTTTAAAATTTTTTTTGACGGAGATATACCAGTAGGGTTGCCATTTGTAAGAAAACTTGGACTCATTAATTTTCCAAAGATTAAGGAATTTTGGAAATATGAGTACTCTACTAAATGAATATGCTTAAGAAGGCTAAGTGAATATATTTTTTGGCGGCGTTGCCACCTATTTAGTTTTGAATGATAACAACATGATTATCGATATAAATAATTTAGAAGATTTGATACGTTTAAAAATTATATTCAAAGAAATAATAGTTTAAGACCAAAAAACATTAAAGGGTTGCCACATATTTATTACCGTTTTTATTTAAATGATAAAAAAAAATAAATATGCATATAGGTACGTATATTGAGGTTTCAAAGCAAAAATTCAAGAAAGAGAAAATTTCTAAAATCTTTTTGGGAAAAGGTTGCCATCTGTACTGAAATTTTAATCAAATAAATTACCAAAATTAGAAAGATTATGGATAATAAATGAATACATAAATAAATAAATAAATAAATAAATAAATAAATAAATAAATTATTTTTTGAAAAACATTTGGCATCCTCAACTGGTATCGAAATAAAATAGCCTGAAAAAAAATATTAAAACAAAAGGTATTGAAAGTGTCCAAACAAATGTTGAAGGAGATGAAAATGCATAAATTCCTCAATTTTTGTTCTACTTAAATTCGTTATTTATAATACGCGCAGAAAAGTTACATTTTTCTATCGCGCTCAATTTTTGTTTGTCTTTAGATACTGACATTTAAGCTCACATATGTTCTTATGTCTCACATCAATTCCTTTTCTTTAGTTCATCGTAAATTTCAATTGATTGAGTTTACAATTCTTTCTTTTTCACTTCATCTTCGCATTGTGCTTAAGTCAATAGGCTTTCATTGCTAATCTCTATCACAAGCTTGTGCCAATATGTCATCCTCATGTCTATTTATACTGTGTCGCGATTTCCTTTTCCGTTTTCTCGCTGTTTCCTTTCAATTCTTTATTGGGAATTTCTACTGCCTTGACTTTACTTGCAGTTAAACGTGTAAGAGTTGCTGATTATTCCTTTCAAATCTTTGTCTTTTCTTTGAATTGCGAGTTTTTCATTTCCCTTTCGAAGATTGCTTCATCACTTTTAATGGTATTGCTTTGAACGTCGTCTATTCTTAGACAAATTAGCAATTGGGTTGCATATATGTAAAGGTACGCTGATAGTGAAAAATACCTACACTGTAGCTATGTAGGTGGTGTAAAGAGTTTGTGCGTTAACCAAGTCTCTTTTACTCTACAGAGCGCGCCTCTATTTACTGTAACCGATTTTCGAAAACAGGTGTTGGTTGACAACTCACGCCATCGTATTCCCTATTTGCATTTACTTTCAAACACATATTTTTGTGGCGCATTTCCACACACATGTCCAGCTAAAACACCCCTTAATAGAATTTAGTTTTAATTTAAAATTTCACGCTCTTTAGTTAAGGACCTTAAGACGCTGTTCTTGCGGTTTACGGGTATAATTCGAGTGTTTAGGGCGTGAAAATGTCTAATTAAAATTCATATTGGCGTTGTTGGAGAGGGTAGGATGTGGGAAATTCGAAACATCTGTGCTCTTGACATTAAAGCAAGTAATAAGCGAAGCGAATGTCAGTTTAAGTGTTGAGGGCAATATATGCTGTTACGTAAGGTTTTTAAGAATAACGACAAATATGAGTATCTGATAAAAAAGAGAACCGAGTCTGTTATGACGGCGAGAGTACTAAAAATCTGTAGTAAAAATTTAGTGACATGGAAAGTGAGAAAAAAGTAGATATTACACAATCCTTTATTAAAAAAGCCTCTTAACAAAACAGTCTATGTAAACTGCGAAACTTTAAAATATGTTTTTTTTTTTTTTTTTTAATTTTAGCAACGGCTTCAAAAATGAAAAAATTGCACAAAAATAAAATCTTTTCTCGGAAATGACAAGCACATTTTTTTTGGGCTTACTGCCAGTTGAAATATTTCCCACCTTTATTAACTAATTGGACACGCACCGAACAGAGCGTAATGTCACAACAGCAACAAAGTAACAATAAAAGGAGGCGCTCAATTACCGATAAAGAAGCTACTGTACTCGAAACAGTCTCTCTAATGTAATTTTTAAAGAAAAAAAATGCCACACATCATCACTCTAATTGCGATTTTGTTGTCATTCTAACAATATTTGAGCGCTGAATTGGTGGTCTTAAGAATAATACTCGACTCTGTGTGTACTTGAATATCAAGAAGAAGAAAACAAGATAAATAAATAATATAAAATCCATTATTGTTTGCAGAGAATGACAATGTAGTTTGTGTGGCATACAAATATTATATACATATATGTATGTATGTATTTATTTCAAACTGACAACATTAAATGCCTCCACTCTTGTACTTTGTACTACATAAGACAAAGTGAAGTTGTGCCGTCACTGATTGGCAGCCGCTTCTTTCACTACAATGTATGTATGTATGTATTTTATTTTGTGTCTTTTTAAATGCGATTACAGTCAGACCGCCGGATAGATGTTAGAAATTTTGCCGAAAGTCTTTGACAGGTAGCTAGTATATTGAAAGATGAAAAAATCAAAAAAAAAACTATATATATAGAAAATTAGCAACAATAAGAAGAGTGAAAAACGCAAATGTCATCTTTGACATTGCCAAGTGTCAAACGCGTCGCAATCGAAGTGACAAGCACAGCACAGTGTGAGAACGTTTCTATACTCTCTACTTTGTATGCTGCACGCTTATACGTACAGCCGTCGAGCGATGTGTGTGGCTTGAAAATGAACTCTACGAAAACCACAAATTGCTACCAGCCAAACTGTTGGTGGTAATGAGCGCAGGTGAGATTTAGTAGGTTCGGCAGAAGATGTTCCCGCTGATAGGTCTGTACGTATGTATGGTATGTAAGATTATGTAGCACAGCTGAAGTGTTTTTGTGGCATTGTAAGGAAATACTGTGGCATTCGACACGCCTGCATATTAAAGTAAAACTCTTTATTGTATTTGAGGAAGTAAAGAATACTTTTTTTTATAAAAAACAAAAAAATATTGAAAAAAAGAAATGAAAAAAGATCGAAAAAATAAATAAAATTTTTGTAAAAACGATCGTAGAGTACAGAGGTATTGAACTAAAGTAACAGGAGCTAATTATTCCAAATAGTTTCGAAGCTACGTTGCAAAGTGCTCGGTTGCGCGGTCTCCCATGATTTCGAGCCCAGATCAAACAATTCATATAAATATATACGAAAACCTTTTGAAAAAAAATTTAGTTTGTTAGCAATACCAACTCGCAGGATGGCGTTTGAAGAATCTTTTGCTGGAGTATAGCCAAAATAGACTACATCCCACGCTTCATGTAGGAAAAAATGTAAGCGGATGTCACCGGAACTGACAATATCCACACATTTGCAGCCAAAGCAGTAATCTCACAACAGATTACATCAGGATATATAAGCGGGAAGACAGTAGTTTAGCTGGCTGCAGGGAAGTAGCTGTATATCTACTGGGATCTAGCCCGTTATGACATATTGTGGAACGAAACACTGATGAGATTGCTAAAAGTGTAAACCATCTGGTGGCCGAAAAACGAGAGGCGCGTTAGAGGTAAAATGAATTTTCCGAGAGGACTAAAAGACGGATCAGAGTGAGATGTAATGCCTTATCGGCATACAAGATCGCCAAGATTATACTCATATACAATGACAGCGAAAGGAAGCAAGCTCACATCTTACTCCCAAGATCTCGGACAATTGTACAACCTACTGACATCACAAGGTAGTAGCAGACATGAATGAAGTGTAGGGAGGCAGGCAGCCTCCAACCTCATCTATAGACATCTCAGAGCTGCGCTTTTAGAAAGAAAGTTTTCAAATAATTTAAAAACCATAAACGATGTACATATGACCACCAGGCCCAGGTTGTAAGTCGTTATAACCAGCTACCATTACCTAATCTAACTTTCCCTTGATAAGTTTTAAAATTGTTTTTCAGTCTGAATTTGATTTATGACTTTAAAAAGCGTTTAGAAATTACTAATTTATATTTCAAAAATTAGATTTTAATCACTGTCGCACGGGACAATTTTGTATCGAATTGATGTTTGGATTGACAGAGACATTACCGATTGTTAGTAATTAGGTTAAAACACATATTTTTCAATTTCCCACTTCTGATATCACATGGGACTCGCTATATTTAAATAATACTTTAAACTCACTTTTTACAGGTTCTGCTTCGCTATGTCGCGGGACGCATATGTACGTGTACATCTGGTTTCATTTCTGTGTTGATTTTTAAGAATTTTTCTAAAGTTTTGTTTTCCAGAACTCAGCAACACATTTATCTATTTTTTCTATAAGATAAGGCCCTTTCACTCTTGGTATAACTTCGCCGTTCCAAATCAAAGTATTTAACACAGCTCAACACTTGGTCGGCTGGAAAAGTCTACTATTATATGACAGTAATTAGTTTCATATCCCGCTTGCTTCAACAAGCCACCAGTGATAGCAAACTCCTCTAAGTGTATTCTCGTTGGGATTTGAAAGCAAGAAAAGAAAGGCAACTTACAGCTCCTGTCATTGTTCAAATGTTGTTGTTGAAATTGTCGCTTGTATCTTCTGCCTGACATGGCCTACTTGGGCGCTGTTGAGAATGTTGTTTTTGTTTTCGTAACTTATTTTATGTTGCAACACAATTGTCACCTGTAAAATGTTGTAGAGTAGTGCGTCGTGTTGTGTGGTGTTGCATGCAACAAGCATTTGCTCAGCCCAATGCGACGGGAGTATAAAGAGACAATGATTATTTTTCTTGACTGCAGTCAATCGCTGCGGGTTTGTTGCAACTTTTGTTATTTTAAGCAATTAAAAATTGTATTTTTACAAAACTTGGCTTTAACTAGATAACCAAATATTCTTCTTTATAGCAGTTTTATTAACTCTCAGCTCGCTTCCAAACTCCATTTGGTTCAAAATTTTACCTGCGTCTCCTACCCACTTCTTTTTCAATTTAGTTTTGTTTATTTGTGCACTTTTCATTTGTCGGTCAATCTAGTATATAAGAAACAGTAGAACCCTCCCTCCGCCGCACTCGTCCAACATTCACGCACACTACCTTTCCTGGGTGTACTTATTTGCAATTGCTTGCTTGTTACCGTTTTGTTCGCTTTCCTCATTTATTTATTTACTCATTTGTTTTGTTTATTATTTTGTATCGTTTTCATTTTGTTTATTCTATGACTCGTATTACAAAATTTTCTTTTGTTTTTTGCTATTTTTGTTTTTTATTGTTTTTGTTTTTTTATTTTTTCGTTCAACTTCCACTCAATTGACCGCATTTACCTACAAATGCGTCATTGTAGGCGGCGTTTTTCATCCTTTGTTTACATATCTACCTGTCATGTTGCCGACTTACAAAACATTTTCGACCTTTCCCTTCGACAGGTTTGTTTGTTCGTGTGTTTACTTAAAATTGTGCTAAATTGTGCAATAATAACTTTAAATAAATACTGTACTGTAATGTTGGCTTTAGAACTGAAGAGAGTTCTATTTGAGAAAAAAAAACTTTGATTGTTTCTATTATTGTAACCGTTTGAACAGTTGGGTCTACATAAAAGTAGCAATATGTAAAGAATATCCATGAATATGCGTTAAACAATGTGGAATTATGTTCGATCCCTGGTGGGGTTCAAAAAGATATAGAAAATTAACTCAAAGATACGAAATTTATTTTTCTGCGGTCGCTGGGCCGGGGACGTCAAGCCCTCCGAATTGGTTTCTAACGTGAAATAAAAACTCCACTAACCTTTCGTCTTAGAATATACTGAAGGTCCCTGGGGAAACATCAAGACGCATACCACAAATTGTTGGAGAAGTTAGGTCGAAAATCTTTTGCACAACTTTAGACTCCACTACGACGAAGCTTCATTGTATTTAAAGTAAACTTTTGGAAAAGAGAACTTACGTTATACCATATTTTTACTATAGAAAATTTAGTGTCTTTGCCTTTGAATACCAAATCAGCCATTTTACTTTTCTTTTCTCACACAATTAACCCATTTTTGTGGTAGAAATAATGAGTGAATTACGTTCAAAGAAGTCATAAAACACTAAATAGAACAGTCAGGCAGGCAATTTCTTTGTTTGAAGTCTGGAGCGCCTTATAGTCTGCCCTGTCAATTTAGCCACTGTTAAAATGCATTTTCGTGGCGGCAATTTTTCCCTCGCGCCAGACAAATGAACGCAATGAGTTGCAAGGAAAAATGACGAAGATGACTGAATGACAAACGCACTGACTGAGTGACTGATGGCGACGACAGCGATGCTAGCAGTAGCAAACACATACATACTTAAGTAAATACCAAGCAGTTGTTGCAACCGTGACATGTATAGTCGTATAAGTAGATTTTTTTCAGACTGCTTGCATTACATATACCATACATACATATAGGTATATAGGGGTTTCCAGTGATATGATTTCTAAAAAACAAAACACACACTAATTGTTAAGGAAATTCAAATGTTTTTTTTTTTATTTAATGTGAAGTACAATCGATACAATTAAGTTCTGCATATAAATAACATCATTCAAATGGCTTTTGTGGGAACGAATTCAATAAACCCAATTTTTGAGCACTTTTTCCATAAATCAAGCAATATGTCGTTAACAACACTTTCAATAATAACTTTTGAAGCTTGAAGAGAGTCTGGTTATTGTTTAAGACCAATGACTTCAAATAATCCCACAAGAAGTAGTCTAATGGTGTTAAATCACAACTTCTTGGAGGCCACTCCATGTTACAATAAAAAAAATTTCAGATCATGACATGGCCAAACCGACACTTACAAATCATATCATCCCTATTGGAAAACCCTTTATATGCAAGCACGGGAAAAGTCAACAAACCGGCAATGACAACTCGCGTTGAATGATGATGAAAAACACATTTAAAGCGGCAGCACGCAAAAAGGATAAGAAGTAATTGAAGGCTGTTGGCAGCAAGTGCCATGACGCCCACATGTAAGAATTTTGCATTAAGATCAAAGGAACTGGCAAATATGACTTTCTTCTGCAACATCTCCTATCGCTGATGCACCAGAGTCACGTTGATGGCGTGAACTGAAGTACGTACTTAGTACAAAAATGCATTATTTATATAAATTTTTTTTATTTTTAATTTGAGACAAATAAGTTGGGCGGAAAAAAAACTAAAATAAAATAAAATAAAATAAAATAAAATTAAATAGAATATAATAAAATATAGTAAAATAAAGTAAACTAAATTAAATTAAATATAATGAAATATAACAAAATAAAGTAAAATATAATGAATTAAATTTATTAATATAAAATAAAAAATAAATTAGAATAAAATAAAATAAAATAATATTAAACTAAATTAAATCAAATTAAATTAAATCAATTTAAATCAAATTAAATTAAATTAAATTAAAATATAATAAAATAAAGTAAGATAAAATGAAACAAAAAAAAAAAAAATAAATTAAGTAAAGTAGAATAAAATAAAATAAAATAAAATAAAAAAAAAATAAAATAAAATAAAATAAAATAAAATAAAATAAAATAAAATAAAATAAAATAACGTAAAGTAAAATTAAATAAAATAAAATAAAACAAAACAAAATAAAGTAATATAAAAAAAATAAAATAAAATAAAATAAAATAAAATAAATTACAATTAAGTAAAATAAAATAAAAAAAGCAATAAAAATAAAACAAAAATAAATTAAATAAAATTAAATTAAACTAAAAAAATGAAGAAAACGATATAAAATAAAAACACAAATAAAATTAAAAACAAAATATAACATAAAAATTAAAATAAAATTAAAAAGAATATATAACATATTAAAAAAGTAAAAGAAATTAAAATGAAGAAAAATAAAATTAAATTAAATTAAATTAAATTATGTAATACAAAATAAAATAAAATAAAATGAAGTAAATTAAATTAAATAAAATAAAATTAAATAAAATAAAATAAAATAAAATAAAATAAAAAAACATAATACAAAATAAAATAAAATAAAATAAAATAAAATAAAATAACATAAAATAAAATAAAATAAAATAAAATAAAATAAAATAAAATAAAATAAAATAAAATAAAATAAAATAAAATAAAATAAAATAAAATAAAATAAAATAGAATAAAATAAAATAAAATAAAATAAAATAAAATGAAATAAAATAAAGAAAAATGAAGTAAAATAAAATAAAGCAGAACAAAATAAAGTAATATAAAATAAAATAAAATAAATTATTATTAAGTAAAATAAAATAAAAAACCAATTAAAATAAAACAAAAATAAATTAAATAAAATTAAATTAAACTAAATAAAATGAAGAAAACGATATAAAATAAAAACACAAATAAAATTAAAAACAAAATATAACAAAATAAATTAAAATAAAATTAAAAAGAATATATAACATATTAAAAAAGTAAAAGAAATTAAAATGAAGAAAAATAAAATAAAATTGAATTGAAAACAAATAATCTAAAAAAATATAAAATAAAATAAAATAAAATACAATAAATTTATGCAATATAAAAAATAGTAAATATATAATTATACATATTTACATATATATAGGAGAACACCCACTTTGTAAATGCACTCTTCAGCGCAAATCCATTATACTGAAACCTAATGCAGCGCGTTGAATAATGGAAAGTGTACGATGTTGAGCATAAAAACGGCGAAAGTAAAAAATCAATAATATCCATAAATGCGTGTAAACGTTTTCACAAACATATGTGAGCAATAGAAATAATATCCAGCCCAAGCAATTGACCAAGTAACCTTTAAGTGAGCGTAACATCAAAGGGCGTTACGAATTTTTGTCGCATTTTTGACACTTTTTTTTCGACAGTTTCACGCACACAAAAAGAAATAGTTCTCGTCGGCACTGTAGCGTTAAAGTCAAAAAATTTGTTACACTTGTTACACGGTTCACACGCCGTACATCCTGGGTTAGCTCAGTTTGAAAACGTAAAAAAGAAGAGAAAGACTGCACAGCAGTCATAGACACGCTGTCTTCGCAGGACTTCAAAGTAGTTTATAAGGCGGTGCATTAGAATTATTGTTAAGCCGCATTTGCCATTGTTGGCGATCAGTAGGTGCGCATTTTTTCTGTCACTCTAAAGCAAAATCGTAGACTCTTCCGGTCGTTGCAGTTGCATGTGTGTAGCGTTTTATGCCACTGTTTGTTTTTAGCAGTACATACGCAGCGCTGCGTGTGTAACAAAAGTTGCTGTTTGCTCGTCTTGCCAGATACTACATGATTTTGTCTATCTGCATTGTCTTCAGTTGTCTGCTGATTTGCTCCTACACATCCAAACCATCCATAAGTACAGTCACATGGTGGGTGTGTGTGCGTGTGCTTGCGTCTCCGGGCTGAGAGTGATTATATTTGCGGTAGGTCCTCAACAGTTTGTCACAATTCATCTTTGCCACTGCATTTCCTCCAGCCGACAGCCACAGCATGACAGTTTTGGGCTGCTTATTGCTTGTTTGTTTGACACCCTCTTGCTATTTGCCGACCTATTTGTCTGCTCAGCCATCCATCCATCCATCCATCCATCAGTATTACCATTTGTCTGGTTGTGCGATTGTCTAAAAACGTCAGCGTAGATTCGTGCAATGCGTTACTAATACAAAATTCGTTCCGAAAATGTGCTCTGATTTTCGATTTTGCAAAGATTTGCTATATCTTGCCTTTTGCTTAAGTGGTTTGTAGTGTTATTCTTCCATTTCGAATTTATAAGCCATTCTACTAAGGATATTAATATTTGAATTAAATTCTCGAACTGAACGTTAAGAAAAGATCAATTAAATTCTTTCAAGAAAGCGAATATTTAGTACGGAATTCGTTCTCTTCATTGGCTTAACTTCTTTGTGAGTCTTTGCCAGTGAGCGGTACCAAATGAAAGCAAGTCCCGCTTTATTATATCATTCTTCCTTTAAATCGCAGGAATATGCCACCGTCTTCTTCCTCGTAGATCACACAGTTTCACCGGCTGTGGTTTTTCATCCCATAAATCCTTCTAAATAAGTTTCTTTCGAATGTGCAAGCTTTACCATAAATATCCTCGATACAACAAGAGCTTCTGCTTTTCAATCAACCGGAAGCCGCCTTGTGTAAAATCATTGCAGTCACGATTCTGGGGAACACACGCTCCTCTTAGAGTTTAGCGCACTCTTTAGCCGAATATGCGAAGTATATTGAGTAGTAAATTTTTACAATAAATATTTATTGGCAATAAAAAGTGTTGCATGATTTACACAACTCCTTATGCAAGTAAGTAGCACTCCGTTGGTATTAATGAAACAAGAAAAAACAAGTTCATCATAAACTACTAAAAACACATAAGTGAAACACTAAATACAAAAAAAAAAATATTTTCGAAAGCACCGCTATTTTTTTTAGTTAAACCTTAAAAGAGTTGATAATAAATGGGGGCTGCAAAATTATTAATCACACATTTTATGCCGTTAAGCTTTAATAGGCTTAAAAATATGGCTGTTTGACGAGAGAGAGAGATAGAAAGAGAGATGCAGAGAATGCGACGTGTTGGAGAGACAATCATTTGTAATTTGAATGCGGCATAAGGTGGCTGTTATGGTGTGAGAGGTGATTGTGTTTGGGTACATTTGTATGCATTTTTTTATATTTTTTTGCCTTGTTAAAGTTGCGTAGGGGCTCAAGGTATTAACATATGTAACTGTCAATAAAATATGCATAAATTACTACGTTGACTGCTTTTGGTATTTAAGAACAAGTCAAGTTGTGTTTGCCTTGCAAGCAACAACAAAAACTCCGACCAATTTGTAAGTTAACAAAGTAAACAAGGGTATTTAAAAGAGAACTCAAATAAGCCGTTTTAAGAAGAGAAAAAATAGTGTGGAGAGTGTTTCAGCTTTTGTTTGAAAAATTATAATAACCAAAACATGTGTATTAAGAACGGTCGGGGTGCACCTTCTGAAAATATTTTTATTTACTTATCACTGGAATAAGTGGCGGAGAAGCCAATGCCATCATGTTGCACGGGACAGCGAAAAAACTAAAGACTTTATATAATTTATGTATATATGTATATATTAATAAATTAAAAGCCTGAAAGTTATTTTACTATAATAAAGTAAAGTATATTAAGTATATTTTTTCATATTTCTCAAAAAAATGTTTAAACCTCTAGCCTTCTCCAACTCGAACAAGCAAGTATTTATTAATTGAACGTAATTGTATATTTTATTTTAATATATTTTATTTTATTTATTTTTTAATAATTTTTTTATAGTTAATTTTATTATTTTTTTGTTTCATTTTATTATATTTTATTTTAATTTTTTATTTTATATTCTATTTTTATTTTATATATTTCATTTTATTTTCTTTTATTTCATTTTTTATTTTGTTTATGTTTTATATTTTAATTTATTTCATTATTATTGTATTATATTTCTTCATATCATAATTTTTTTAGTTTTATTTGTTTTATTAAAAAAAAAAATGTTTGGTAACCAACAAATGGGGTGAGCACTAAAAATGCTACTGATGTTGCCCATCATCTTCGCAATCAATTTCTTTAGATTTGTCCCTTCAATGCATACGCTCACTCCCCTAAACAGCCAAACAGCCAGCTATAACCCAAGTAAAGTGATTTCTACTTATATTTAATCGCAAATAGCATATAAATAATGGACTTAAATGTCAAAAGGGGAAGAATCAATTTGTTTTTCTGTTCTTTTCCATGTTCTTTGGGTGCCACCTAAAAGTTTCAATATCTTAATGCGCTTTTGGTGCAAAGAAATGCTGGAGCACAGTAAAAAGCAGCTCGAAAATGCCAAAAATGCAAGCTGTGAGCGCCACAAGTTATTTTCTACGAGGCGGAACATATTTAACAGCATTTTTTTGCTTTAAATTTATTTTGATCTTTTTTCTGTGTTTCAATTTCGAACGAATTTTTTATATAAAACTTTTTCTGGTTTTTACGCCAACACTTTGCATCCGCTGCCGCCAGCAACCGGTCAGACAAATACTCATACGTACGTGTATGTACGTCAGTCGCAAGGAACACCCTCCAGTCTTGTTTGTTCCGTCCGTAAGGCATTTCCAGGCAGTGTTGAGTCAATGCCGGAATACTTGCAACCTCACAGGCAATGCTGTAGAGCCAGTCCGCGCCGCTGAGTGCTTAAGTGCTTCCGAAAGTGAAACAAATCTGTGACATGTGTTGCTCGCTGCCGGGCCGAGCCGTTGGCTGCTTACTTGCGCTTACATTTTTTGTTGTCACTATTTTTTATATACTTTTCAATTTCAATACAAAGTGCCTGCTTGGCTACTGTTTTGTTGCGTGCTTTCATCCATTCTCCGCGCAGCAAAATGTCAGTGCCACGTTTTGCTGGCTTTTTTGAAAATTTTGTTTTATAATTTTTTGGTGAATACAGCTTCCACCTTCTTCACCAGCCTTCCCCAATACCAACATTGCTTTAGTACATTTTTAGTGCATTTTAAGCGGATTTTCACATAATACTATGATGCCATTGGCTCGCTCGTAAGCGTTGCTGTATTTCGCATCCAGATACAAAAATATCCGCTTTTTGCGTGTTTGTGTGTATGTAATGCTTTAGTTGCCACGAAACGGTCTGTTATTTATGCAATCTGCTTATACGTGTATGTGCCACACACTGGATATTGACTAAGTGTTGCTTGTTGCATTTGTTATAAGCAAGCAATTGCTGTTTGTTATTTGTACAACTTATGTAGTTTATTTTTATTTTATTTTATTTTATTTTATTTTATTTTATTTTATTTTATTTTATTTTATTTTATTTTATTTTATTTTATTTTATTTTATTTTATTTTATTTTATTTTATTTTATTTTATTTTATTTTATTTTATTTTATTTCATTTCATTTTATGTTATCTTATTTTATTTTACTTTAATTTACTTTACTTTATTTTATTTTATTTTATTTTTTTATTTTATTTTAATTTATTTTATTTTATATTATTTTATTTTATTTTATTTTATTTTATTTTATTTTATTTTATTTTATTTTATTTTATTTTATTTTATTTTATTTTATTTTATTTTATTTTATTTTATTTTATTTTATTTTATTTTATTTTATTTTATTTTATTTTATTTTATTTTATTTTATTTCATTTTATTTATTTTTATTTTATTTTATTTTATATTTTTTATTATTATATTTAATTTAATTTAATTTTATTTTATTTTATCTTATTTTATTTAATTTTTGATGGAAGAAAAGCAAAAACAGTCTTGTTTAAAAAATGATATACGACTAAGTGGAGTTCCAAAAAACAAATGTAATGAAATCTAAAGTAAGGATTAGCCGCACGCACAAAACACGATTCATAAAAGCTCATTGTAAGCGGGAACTAATGCGAGCTTATCACTGCAACGAAAGAGATTTATTTGACTTAAGCGGATTTCGAAACAACTCAGCTTGCCAGATATATGTAATACAAAATAAATATAATAAAAAAGTAAAAATGTCAAAAGTACAAACTCTGATAAAAGTAAGAAAGATTGAAATTTAAATTACACAAAGCTAAACTCAAAAATAAAGCTTTGCTATCCACAGTCCATATAACAAATTTCTAGAGACACTCCAAATTATCAGATCAGCGGGAGAGAGACATTAGCTTTCCTATACGCACAGCAATATAAACAAAATCATATAAATAACGCAAATCGACGACCACAAAGTGTTGAATGCACTGCGCGTTTCGCCGGCGGTGGCGGCGGTGGCGGCGTTAACGCCCCAAAATGACACTTTCGTGTTGTCATGTTGAGCGACACTTTATGACACTTAACATGTCAAACAAATTGACAATCAAATGAATGACAAATGTAGATAAACAAATACGGCACAATGTATGTAAACAGCAAAAACAACAGTAAAAGGCTATAAACACTGTATAAAAATGCCAACAACGACATTAAAGTGATTTGGTGGCTGCATTTTGGTGATTTTGTTTCGAATTGCGTCAACAAAACGCATAAAAGACCACCTACCCGACCTGCATATACGCATGTATCCACATTTTTACAAGCCAGCAATCACTGCGTGGTAGACAATAAAAACGATTAAAATAAAGCATATATTCAGGCAATTAAGCAACAAATAAATAATCAAAGCAAACAAGTTTTTTATGTTCAATTCCGATAAAGTCATATGAAAAGAGGTTAAAAACAAATAACGTAAATGCACTCATAATAAAGTTGTTTGCAAGAAAAAAACTATTAAAAAAGCTCCACTTTTTTATCAAGTTGCAATTTTTCTTTTAGAAAATATCGTACATCGTACATCCAGCTTTATAGGTTAGTTTGAATGAGTACTTACTGAGGGATTCTCCTTAAGACTCACGACATACAGAATCTTTTCAAGAAAATTCTTCATCTTAGTTCACTTGCAATGTATGGTCTCGTGGTAGATATGAATGAAATTTTTTTAAATTATAGACTCTCCGGTGATTTATTTCAAATCTTTTGTAGCGATGCAGATGATATTCCCTTGAAGAATACCGATCATTTCGAGTCTGAGGATAAGTTCTTTTAGCTTAGGTCCCTGTCATATAAGATTCCATAGCAAAGTTAATCCTCCAGAAATTTTTTGGGGTGTAATTTTTGGCTTAAAATTTTTTTAAATTTTATTTCAGTGAGATTTTCGGGTTTTCTTTATTTTTTTTGATAACTATTGTCATTTAAAATTATTTATTTTTTCATTTATGTATTCTTCTTTTTGATGAATTACCTTTTGTTGTAGTATTAAGTTTAAATAAATTGGGTTAATAGTTATTTATGGCCCAATTGAAGTAAGAAAATTCAACTTAAGTGATTTTTATTACAGTAAGCTGACTATTTTAAGCTGTGACTCGGATAAAAAATTTCGAAAATATAAATCAGAAACCTATAAATCAACGAATCTCGTGTTCCGAAGCCAAGCAGAAGCGCAGGAGGACAAGCGGCAGCTGTAAATAAGTCAATAAAACCCAAGCGCTAATCAAAGAATTTCCATCATAAAGTAAAGTAAAGAAAAAAAAAAATAAGAAAAAAAATTATTGAAATAACCGCTACCATTGGCTATGTGGAGGTGTTACGAATCTGATTAGCCGCGCACAGGAGACAATCACCAAACTAGTTGATGGAGCGTTGCAGCGTGGCAAAAGCACAACAATTAAGCAAATCGATGGTCATTTGACGTTGAATGCTGCTGATTCTCCAGTGACACACTTTTGTCATTTGGGGATTCGATTTGATATTTACTTCGTTTTCCACAATTTCAGTCTTTTCTGCTTTTTCAACTCTCTGCTTTGCTGGCCTTTTGTGTTGTGGGTAATGATTGTGTGTGTGTGTGTATGTGTGTATGTAACTGAGGAAATCTACTGAAAATTGCCGTGCAGCATTCAAAAGCACAGATGCATACCAAATTAACGGCGAAAGAGACAAGAGACAATAACATGCAAACACCCGCACATACAAAGGCATTTACAAATTCCCCCACAGACCATAGACATGCTCAAAAATACTCATTGTTGCTGCTGCTTCTCTCCTTAATGGCTGACTCTCGGAAACAATGCAAAATTGTCGTTGGTGGTCGTTGGCGGTCTGCACAACACATGAGTGCAAAGAAATTCCTATACATGCATATCTTGTCTCTCAAAGGACTTTTTTGTAGCCAGCCTCATACAGCCGGCCGTAACAGATCGATATGGCACGCACTGAACGAAAGAGAATGTGTTGTGGAAACTGAAGCAATAACAAACGACCAACGACAATAGTTCAAAGGACAATGAAAGGATTGCTACACTGAATTTTTCAAAAATTTTAATGGAGAAGCAAAAAATTCCAATGATCCATGTTTTGGTAGTAGAAATAGGTATTTGTATATTTTTTTGCGTAGACATATTGATGCACCTGGGCAAATTTTTTAACAGACTCGTTGTATTAGCTTTGATGCGTATTTTTCGCGAAAATATTCAATATCATTTTAAACTTTTTTTTTTAAGATTTTAAACGTTTTTACTGAGGGAACGAGTTCCATGGTCCCTTTGGTTGACTTCAATAGGAATAAATTTAGAAAAAAAGTTAAGAGGGCACTCTAAAAGATGTCTAAAAAAGATTACCGGTGTATGAGAAATTCTCTTGCTGTCTTTGAAAAGCAAAACATTGTCGCACTCAAGCCTATCTTCCAGATTTCAACTAGAAACTCCAAACGATACGAGACATATACAATTGATAATTTTTGGTCAGATTATTATTAAATTCAAGGACGCGATATTCGCTTAACTACACGAGGCCAACAGAAGTTGAACTTCAATGCAGTACATTTTTTCCTTCCTCACTACTGAAAACTTCCTTCAAAAGCAATTTCCAATGACCGTCAGAACTTTAAGTCAAGCAAAATTAATGAAAAACCTGTCGCGGTCCTCTTCTTTAACTGCCATCGAACCATCCTTCGGATATTTTCTCAATCAAACTTCATCTTACCATCAATCGGACTGCTGAGAAAAAGAGATATGGTGATTGCTGGATATACGAAAAAAATTTTAGAGAAAAATAGAGTCTTCTTTGTTTTAGCCCACCGGGGCATCCTCTGAATTGGATGTGGAATCAATCATATATGAAAAATTAAAATATCACAAGAGATGGATGTAAAGAATCCCAAGAGGTGGCTAGAAACCTAATCGGGGTTAGATTGCCTGAAAAAGGAAAGCCCTTAGTCGGATAAATTCGTGTGAACTCTGGTGTGTAGAGTCAGAGAGTCGCTGAAAGACCAAAAGCTCGACCGGCCACGAGAGACCCGAGTAATACTAGAAGAGTTAAGGTCTAGATATTTTAGTCTACAAAACTACTCTTACTTATTCAGACTTGATCCCAACATACTTAACGTGTGTACTGAGTACAATAAGTTCACAGTAGCCACCTCTTTGGATGCTCTTATTTAACATCCCTCTCTCTTTGGTCGGAATGCATCGAAATAGCTCGTTTCCAAGACCTTCAGTTAGATGACTAAGACTGATTTTCATCTGATCCTAAGCAGGACAGATCAACATATCAATGTGCTAATTCGAGACAGCCGCAATAACAAGAGTGATGGCTCGGAATTTGTTAGACCTGTCACCCAATAGTTTAAACCTTGTCCTCAGTGACGTTCAACTGTTCCAAAAAATTGAGATTTGGTTGAGGGCTTGGGTCAAAGAGATGAATTTGGCTCATCCATTTCGGTTTGCCGTATTGATCTGAAGATTTATGGGGTATTTATGGGCATTTTGAGCGCAAAAAGATGCGGTCACTTGGAAAATTGTCAAGAGTTCAGACCTACAACGAGTTCTATTTTGTTTAAGTTATGCCATACAACGAATTTCTAGACCTTGGCAAGTATTTCAACTGCCCTCGTGAAGCAAAATATTTTAAAGATTTTTTTTTTTTGAACATCATATTTGTGGTAGTAATGCTTTATCATAAATTAACAGAAAATACGTACAGACACTACCATATATGTTTCATGCTTATTAAAGATAACTTCGTAGGAAGAAAGCATAATTTATTTATTCATCTAAATATTTTATTTTGACACTCGTTAGTGCACCCAGACTTGCAACACAAAGAGTTTGCTAATGATATACCTTAAATGCATGCTTACTGAGTGAGACGCTTATTTATTTTATACAAACTTTATCAACATAAAACATGGTATAAGCAGATGTACCTTTAAGCTTTAAACAACCTTAATACCCGCTCTCCAAGATACTTGCGCAGAAGCGTACTTGGGGGAGGGGGGCTGGGACTTTTATTGCAAATCTTGCGTGCAGAATATTGCAAACACACATACACGCATAGGTGCATATATGCATGCACAATGCGTTCTAACGCAAATCCATAGTGGGATAATGAAGCTAACTACTGAAGATGGATGATGTTGCCATGATGATGCCTCATTGTTGCTGCTACTGCTGAGTTGACGTCGCTTGCTATTTCACTATTTGTCTACTACTTTTTGCTTGGCATGTTTATGTGTGTATATATGTGTATGTTTGTAAGTATATTCTTTGTTTTTGGTCCGATAACTTTGCATGCCAAATAAGCTAAATCTGGTCAAGAGGCAGTAGTGGCGACGGTGATGATGGTGGTGGAGAGTGTGGGAAGTCAGCAGAAAACTGATCTACAAGTACATTTGCTTAGCTCTTAGTAACTTCATACACTAGTATATACTGTTATGTATATTTGTATGCTTGCGTTGGCATGATTGACGCTTTGACACAATGGTTTGACGAAAATGAAAACAAAAAGGAAAATGAAAGCAAACCCAAGAGCTAAAGCCGATAACGATTTGGGGTGTTGTTGGTTTATTTTCTACTTGTTTGTGCGTTTCTGTTTAAGAATATTTATATGTATGTATTGTATGTGTGTAAGTTTAGCCATGGCTCATTCGCATGAATCTCTTGCTATCGGTGTCTCTTGTTGCAAGCACGAAATCTGCTTTTGCACTGAAATGCTTATTCTCGAGTGTTTTTAGCGCTTCACTGCATTCACTTATCGTACTCTTTTTGATGTCCTTCATGCACTGCGTTTTCTTTAACAAACAACAACAACAACAAGAATAAATTCCACCAACACTCGTCGTTGTGGGCAAACAGTCGCATTCAAGCAACAGTGATAAGTTGCATTGCATTTTGCATTCAAGCAACTTTCCCACTCTCCCCCCCTCTGCTTCAGTTTTCCACCCACACGCCACACTTCATCAACTTTTCTTCTTTTTTTTTGCAATGCTCTTGCATGCGCTGCATTCTCCGCCTTGTGTGGTGGGTGGTTGGCTGGCTGGCTTGTCCACTCTGTCATTGTATCTTTCGCTCTCTCTTTCTCTGTGCTAATGAAAATGAAATTTGGCGAAACTATGTCACCAAGCAATTTGCCAGCGATACTTTTGTTGTTGTTTTCTATTGTGCTCTACTTAAGCGTATTGATTTTCTTTCTACCACTCGTAACAGGCAAATATAAATGATTTACATACATATATACTGTATATACTATTATAGCAATCGATTTTGTCTCTGAGTTTACTCTGACTTAATTTTTAATGGTATCGGAAATTTTTTGTTTTTTGTTGTTGTAAATATGAACGAAGTCAAAAGGATTGCCATAATAGTAGTGAACGTTGATACTGAAAGAAATTTCAGTATTTTTTATATAATGTTCTACTGGAAAGCAGGAAGCACAGGTTGTCCTATATGAGAGCAGAGCGGTCTTGAATAACGATCAAACGTGGCTGCTGTGAAGTTTCAACCAGTGGTCCCTTTTGTTTTTTGGAGTCTCTGGTTGATGGAGGTTGTTCTGGTTGTTACGAGAATGAGGAAGGACACTCCGATGCTGCGTTAGACGGAAAACTGGATTCTTAATGATCCCCCTTACACACCTACTCATTTCAAATCATTCAGATTGTCTCTGAGTTCACATTATGTGACTTCCTCTCTATAAAGTCGCACTAACCTAGGCATTAGTAGAGCGTGCTACCATGCAGAATAGACCGGCGATATCTTACGAGCTGTCAATTGTCCGACTATGCATCAACTTCATACTAGTTGTATGGTAGTTAATTTAGGCACGTTGAATTACTACTTCACCAAAAGAAAAAGTAAAAAAAAATAAATTATTTAAAAATGAGTTTGCCGGCTGGCTGCTAGAATCGGACCGAGACCCTCACGCACACGCACCGTGAAGACCTCTAACCACTCGTTGCGAAGTAGAGAGCAACGAAATTTTTGCAGTTCAACACAACAACAACAACATACCAATGACGAAGTGGTGGAATTTCTGGTTCAGTGGTACTCAATTTTAGGCGGAATTTACTGTTATTAAATCACTCAGCGATGTACTCACTGGAGCAAGGCTTCCGACCCTGGGTTCATGTGTAGTGTGCTCAAAAACCGACAAGCTTCACTTAGTCTCACTCTCACTGAAAATGTATGTATGTTTTTATACAGATCTTGTGCTCTTCGATGAGTACGATAAGTCCTAGTTCCTCTAATATTAGTTGAATTAAGGAAGTCGTCTTACTTGTTCAAGACCAGAGTCTTTTCGTATCTGTACCTCTACGGTCAAGATTATCTGTTAGAAAGCGCCAAGTTTGCGGGACTGAGGTGGGAACTTTACTAGAACCAGCCACCTCAATCTAAACTTAGATTTAAAAATAGCAAGGAATACTTTAATGATTATATCTAAATAGATTGGTATCAACTGGGTAAATAACTGCTAGACTAATTACTGGTGGATCGTTTCTTCCTACTTTGATTTGGCAGTGAGTGATCAAGTCGCAGTATGACCACATTTAACAAAAATTAGATGTTTGTCATCCCGTGATTGGAAACTCTGATTTCATCTGGGTTATGATGTACGGTAAGCAGGTTCTTGTAGTTTTTCAGAGTTAAAGGATCTATTGAAAGTAAATTATATTTTTAATGAATTTTTATGAATTTAAAGTTTCCTCAGTCGACTATGAGATACAATATATCATACTTTTTTCTATATATTTTTATGAAAACTCGAAGGTGTGCTCGCGTTAGTTACGCACACTCGCTTATAAAATGAAATGTAGATTTCCAATAAAAAAAAATTTGTGTATGCAACACAACACTTCACAACAACTATTAGTTATTGCTTTATAAACACCGCCTGATTGACGCGTTTGCCGCACGCCACATTCACCGGTCAGTCAGTCAGCCAGACATCGCCATCGCCAACGCCATGCCCATGCTCATGCAACAGACACTACAAGTTGTCATTTTCAACTTTGCAATTGCATTTCCAAACGATTTATAATAAATTTCAATGTTTGAATGAGCAAAAATAAATGAAGTCGTGCAGTCAGACGCCGCGCCGTAAGTAAATATCTGAGTATTGCAGTTTGTCCCGGCTGAAGGAGCTGAAGTGTTGAATATGTGAAACTGCATGCAAGTACACATGTAAATATGTATGTATGCTGAAATGAAAGTCACCAGTCACACTCTAATCGTCTAATGACCGCTGTTGGCTGATGGCAATCACTTTGCTGGTCGGCCACTCGCTCGACCGACGGCTTCAGCGTGGCTTGTTTGGCGTGGTTGGCGAGCGCAAATTTGCATTTGCAATTGACTAAACTAATTTTGCTAAGAAAAAAATTAATTTTGCATATTTTTATACACGTGAATATGATTATAAATATGTATATCTGTATACACGTATAAGTATGTGCACATGTATGCAATTGTGTACGTTTTTTGTGTGTGAACTAAATAAATCGTTCGTAATCAAGTGAGCGCAACAAACTTGTTGGCGTAATCACTGCTCACATACTCGTATGTATGTATTCCCCAGCACTAGTAGTAGTACTCGTAGCGCTGCGGAGTAATCTAACACGGTAACATATTTCAAATATTAATTTGGACAAACTTTCAAACATAGGTACATACATTTAAATATAATATGCAAATTAGTATATCTACTCATAAAAGCTTGTTTATGGTAAGTATGTTTGCGGTCCACCGCCTTTGCATAATTATTTACATACACACTTACATATGACATACCTATACTTGTATATCATTAATTTGCATTTTACAACATTTTATGCAGATAAACAAAATATTTCATTGGTATGTTTGCCATTTTTTTTACTAATTCAATTAAATATAGCGTAATTTGATTTTAGATATACAGGGTTACCCATGTGTGGTTTCGAAAATAAAAAAAGTTCAACGGCGTCAAATCGCACAACCTCGGTGGCCATTTGGCATCGCCAAGACGAGAGATCACGCGGCCTGGTAATTACTCTCGCAATAAAGTCATATGCGTTCGTGTTGTATAGCATGTGGCAACATCTTGTTGGAACCACCTATTGTCTAAGTCGTGTTGCTGGCAAAAAAAAAGTCGTTTTTCAAACGTTAACAGACACAGTCTGGCCGTGGTCGTTTTCAAAGGAGTAAGGTCCAACCATACCTCCGGACCAAAGAGTGCACCAGACAGGAATATTTTGTGGGTGTAATGGCCTCCCTTAAATTATTTAGCGATTCTCAGACTCCCAAATGAAACAATTTTGCTTATTTACGTAACTCACGAGTGAGAAATGTGCCGCGTCGCTGAAGAAAATTCCATACGAAAAATTGTTGTCCTGTTATTCAAGCACTCAGCATTCAGTTCTACTCATACGCTTTCACTTAAAGTGCCGATATGTGAGGTAGAAAGAACGAAACGATGAAGCACAAGCCTTACAGTATCTGTAACCGATCCAGTCTCTATAAATTGCTTTAGAAAAAAAAAAACACACGAAACGTGGAATCATCATTTTTGTAATAGATTATAACGCGTTGTGCGATTAATAAGTGATCCACTTTCATGAATGTTTCACTTTTAACAAAAACAAAACATATTTAGTTTGACAATTAAATTTGACAGATGCCAAAATACAACCCTGTACTTTTAAAACCACGAAATGTATAGCACTGTATATATGGTATGTGCAAGTAGTATGTACTATATACAACAGAAATCATGGTTTTTGTTGGATAATTTCGTAGCTATGAGTAAATTTTAGTCAAAATTTATATGATCATAATAAGGCTAATTCATGCACAGCGATAAAAAAGAGTAATTTACGCTTACTGAATGAAGGCTTTGAAAAGTTATTAATTTCAACAAAAAAAAATTATAAAACTGAAAATATGGCAAAACTCACAATACTTTGATGTGAACCAAAAAATGTTGTTCGGAAATTTTTTAAAAATTAATTAATTTAATAATATTTTACTATTATTATTACATGTATTTTTCATTTTATAACATTTTTTTTAAGAGCGTCAAAAATATATAAAATCATATCTCTAATCTATGACCTTTTGCTAGTTTCCTGCGGTTTATCGGCGAAGAATTTAGTCAACGGCTCTTCGGTCGGCTAATTTTTTATCATCAAGAAAATTTTGCTGAACCCAAAGTAAATTGTAGTCAGTTGGGGTATGGTTCTGACTGTGTGGTGGGTGCATTAAAACTTCCCGACCAAGCTCCATTAATCTTTTTAGTGAAAATGCAGTGCTCAACGTACCTATATAAAAATTAAAAAAAAAAATTTTAAGACTTCTCAGGACGGCTTCTTCCCTGCTTTGGTACAGCTAACATTTCTGGTTTTAAAAGTGTGGTGTTGTAAACTTGGGAAATGGACTGCATTTGTTCCTTTCGCTGGTTGAAGCTAAGTTGAACTCGATGTTAAAAGACTAAGCGTCACGAAAGCAATTCAAAACGAAGAAGAAGAATTTTAATTTAAATAGTAATATTTCACTTACTTATTCTTCCAGAGTTCCAGTGAATGCAATGTTTTGGAAAAATATTTTTTTTTTTATTTCACTCAACCCTATCAAAATATACTTCTCCACCAGCGGAAAATATGAGTGCAATGTGAAAAATGTTGCTAACAATTTTTATCTGATATCAAAAACACCTGCCACACTCCAAAGCGACAGACAAAGCAGACACGTGAGGCATGCAGACAACAACAACAATATGCTACTGTGTACAAAGAAAGAGAAACAGAGAGCGACTGACTACGAAACGAGGCAGCGGCATGTATGAAATAAACAATTTTGTTGTTGCAATAACAACAATAGTGAAAAGTGCATTCATTGCCTACTTAAGCGGGCAACGACAATCATAAAGTAGAAACGCATTAATAACGCGCGGTAGATAAGTAATGAAAACAACAACAACAGCAACAACAACACTTAAAAACAACAAAACATTCGATACGAATCATATTTCGCCTTAGGTTATGCCCGTTTAAGCCCGTACGAATGAAATTGAGTGTGCGAGCATCGAGTAAGTACGCACATGCCACATACCATTTACCACAGTAGTAAATGCAACCGCCGGTAGACGCAAGCGCAACTTGACTATCTACTACTGTTTGTACTCTACTCATAGCAAGCACTTTCGTTTCGCAACCATACTTTAGCCGCTGTTACATTTAATAAATTTCTACGAGCTCAAGCTGCCAACGCTACACGTTGGTGCACATTATTTGTTGCTGGCAGGCAGTAAGCGCACTCAAGCGCCGCACAATCACTGAGCGATGCATCAGCGGTGGCAGCAGCAGCAGCAGTGGCTGTTATGCTGGACGTCAACTTCCTGTCCGACTTAAGAAATATCTATGTTGCACTGTTGCTCTGGTACAGTTGTCGGCTACTACAGGCTACTGCTTGTTGCTGCCACCGATTACTGCACTGAGTATAGCCTTGCAAGCTGTTTGCCGCTGTTCAAGTGCCATTTCGTGTAAGAATCATGTGCGGAAGCTTTGCTGTTACTAAAATCATGCTCCTCGTCTGTGGCTCTGGCAGGCAGGAAGTGGCTTAAATCAAAATTCATGCCTCTCAGGCTTAATGACGTGCGCAGTGATGGGTGGCCTGCTGGAAAATTGAGGTCCTCGTGAATTGATTTCAAAACCTTTTATCAGGTTTAGAAGATTTTTGCAAAATAAAATGTTTAAAACTACAATATAGGAAAAAATTTTTGCAAAATTAAATTATAAAAGAAAGATATACAACTTTTAATGCCACAGCATGTTAAGAAAATTTGCAAAGCAAAAGGTTTTTGCTTAGGGTTGCCACCTATTTACATTTTTTTTTTAATTTTAAAATTAAAAGAAAAGCTAAATAGTGGACTTAAAGCTCACAAGCTTTCAAAATATAAGTAACTTAAAGCTTTTGAGAGTGTTGCCACCCATTTAATTTTTTTTAAAGAAATTGTTAAACCGACTAAATTTATATACAAAGGAAATATTACCTAAATGGAGAACTCTTGTGAGCTGGCAAATGCAAACAAAATTTTCTTGAAAAGAGAATAAAAATATGTGATCTGTTAATTTGTTAAATTAAAAGAAAATCGAAAATAAAATATATAATAATAAAACTGGAAGAATAACTTATTCTCAATGTACAAATTCGAAAAAATAATGATTATTAATAATTATTGCAATGCATGGATTTTTGTGTAGTGTTGCCACTTAAAAAAATTTTATTTATTTTTAACTTGATTCAGAAATTGAAAAAATAATATAAACAAAATTAAGAGTTTGATAGATTTGGGAGCACAATATACTGCTGAATGAGGTTGCCACCTGTTCTAATTATTTTTTAGCTAAATTTATGGAATAAATTATTTCTTACGTATGAGGTTTCAAAGCAAAGATAACGTAATACTTGAAAATAGCTTTTGAAGAGTTGCCAAACGTTTACAATATTTTTTTTTAATATAACCAAATTAAAGCAATGGGTACCTTAGAAAAGAGCGTAAATAACGATTGTACCGAAAATGTGGTGGCCAAAATGTGAGTTATGTGAAATTCTAAGTTCCATGATACTTAAAGAAAGAATGTTTGAAGAGGGTTGCCAGCTCAAAAAAAATCAATTGATTTAAAAAATAAATGAAATATAGCATATGAGCGTAAAACTGGATGATTAAGAAGATTTACTAGCAAAAAGTTTTTGAATAGGGTTGCCACTTATTTAAATGTTCTTATTGTGAAAAATTAAAAGAAATAATAGTAAAAGTAAAGTTAAAGAGTTAAACTATTACAAGAAGAAGGGGTTGCCAACCATTCAAGAAATTATAAAAATAATAATATTATAAATTATTTGAATTAGTTTAATTGCAGGAAAATTAAATTGAATAGTTTAAAAAACAAGAAAATCTTTTTTTGAGGGTTGCCCTTTAGGAAAAATGTTAGAGAAAATAAATTTTCTAATTGAAAAGACACTATAATTTTTTCCGAATTTCTTCTTAAGTTTTTAAAATTTTATCCACCAAAAATTTCCTAAAGAGCAGCAACAGCATACATATATAATATATAAAATAAAATATGATTTCCTACAATCCTTATCGTAGCAATAATGCATTGTCCGGCCACACTTGAGAAAGCGCAAAAATTAATTAAGTTGAAATCTAGTAATGAAGTTGGTGGCATATGGTGCAAAATTTAAATATATGAATGCTTATACCATATGTACGAATACGTTTATATATTTTATATGTATATATGTAAAATAATATCAATGAGCTACTGATTGAGCATACAGCGCATAAGTAACGCTGGTTTTATTATTTATCTTTATGAAAGCCATCCTTTGAAATAACAACAGTCCAAAGGCCATAACCAAAAACTGCCTGCAGGTGGGAAAATCCCAAGTGCATGGAAGGAAAAGTGTGAAAAATTACAAATTACATATGTTGCCGGGCCGTTGGAATAAATTTGCCTCAGCTTACTGTGCAACATAACGGAGTTCATTAATTAATATGCATTTATGTACATATTTCTCCGTGAGTGCAGCTTAAATGTGGGCTTAAGTCGCCGGTGCTGGCGCTGGTCATTTGCAACATCATAGTCACCAACCATTTCATGTTTGCCTATCAGCAACATGTGTTGCACCTACAAATCCCCAACAAAGTACACGCACCCACACACATTTATTCACATCAAAATGATGTAGTATGTATGTAAATGTATGCATGCATATTTAATTAATGAATTTTTGCCTACAACCAAATGGCCACACAACGTTGCTACAGTATACTGTGGTGATATATTTATAATACTGAGAAGCGCTGAGCGCTGACTTTGATACACACATATGAGCATCACCCACCACGTATGGTATGCTTGCAACAAAAATCAGCAAGTGTCTCAGTGGTCACCTTTGCTTCAATGGCTTCATTAAATATCTGAATATTAACTTACTCCACCTGCGTGCGTTGGCTTTTCTGCATAGACATTTACATCCATACATATGTCTATGTGTGTATGTATATATTCACTATATGGTATGTAAGATTGAAAATCTCCACTCATTTGTTTTTGCAAAAACCACTCACAGCTTGGAACCACCACGTAAGCGGAAGTGTTATTAATTTTGATTAATATCCTTTGAGTCTACAGTGGGTGGAGCTTGAGTGCCGGCGCAGATTATGGTAGGAATATGTGCGCTCGTAAACTTTGTACTAAAGTACATTCAAGCAGTGGAGAAAAGTGTCTTTTACGTTAATTAAAGTCTATTGAGTTTAAGGACTATCATATATTTGGATTACTCCTTTAGTTCAGTAGCTTTTTAGCAGGCGCTGTGAGGTTAAGCCATAAAGGATTCGAAAAGGAGGTTTGATTTTATATGTGGGGAAGCAGGTTTTAATTTTACCTCAGACGTCAGTTCTTTTGGTAATTATTTGTAATAAGAAATTATTATTAATATTGGACTTATTCACCTAAAAAACTAATTGCGTCTGTGAATTGACTCCAGTTGTCAAAGAAGAAAAAATAATTTTCTCTCAAAAACAAAGTCGTCAAGTGCAAGCTTTTCAGAAATTGTATTTAAATTAAGAACAGACATCAGATTTCTCAGCGTAAAAATGAAAATTTTTATTGTCCAAAGCCAGTCTATTATTTCTCTTAGCTGTCAGGTGAGGACATCCTTATGAAGTGAATGCAGAATAGGTATTGCAAGAGAGGAAGAAATCGTCTCAAGCGAAAGTTCTAGAAAATATTTCTTCCCTCTCTTACGAAGAGCACCATGATGCTTCATCTGATAGACAGAGATTTAAGCAAGTGATCATAATTTTTATGCCAAAACTAAGTGGACAAATTTATACGATATTGTTCCGTACCTATTGACTCAAAACTTAACCCGTATTCTCTTGTACTCAATTCAATATATCTATCTGCTATCTAAACACCCTTTTCAATGAATGCTTTTAATTAAACATCAAATAAATTTCATATCCTTAAGCCGGAGAATTGTTCACAGAAGTGCGGGAGAAGTGTAAACAGCTCATCCTACTTAGGCGGCCAGAGAAATGCCATTCACGGTATATTTATGTAAATTTCACTGGAGTGAATGCTTTCACAATAAACACCCAAACTTGCCACGTATGTATGCCACACCCGCTTGAAATGCACGCTAACTCAAAACTATTTGTGTGTCCGTGTGGGGCGAATAAGTGGCAAGTAGGCATTTGGGAATGTGCAATGAACGCAGCATGAATTTGATTTATCGACTGACACGAAATAGTTGCAAATGCGTGCAGAAGCACACAAATCCACACAGAATTCTAGAAAATTTAAAGCAACTACATACTGTGATGGGGAAATCTTTCATGCGAAGACCAGCTTTAAAAAAAATCAAATTAAGAAATTAAAAAAAAAATTGAGATGAAAATTAGTGAATGAAAGGCAAAACAGCAAACTGACAACGCATAGTGCGCATGCTTACAATGTTGCAGCAAGCAACATGCAAGCAAAGGCCGATGCTATAGCAATAACTCATCGCAAAGGTCCACAGGTGACTTAAGTACATACATATGTACCTACATAGTAAATATTTACATGTGAGTGTGACAATTTTGATGCGTCTGGCAAATCCAATCGCAGGTTCAATAAATATGTTAATGAGCGCATGCAATGTGCCACAAACAGAGGCAACATGTTGCATGAGTACTTGCATCGCGTGCATAAATTCCACATGCTGCCTTTGTTGCTGCTGCTGCGTTGCATCTCAGTCGTTTACTTGTTGCACTAATTAATGTTACAGCCAGAGCAACAAGTTTAGCAACATTTCTAGCAGTAAGCGCATGAATGGGTGGAAAAGTTGTTGTGTACTCGTTTACATATATACGTGTACAAGTACATGCATATGTAGATGGCGACCATTGGGTGGCAGTTGGCGACAAGTGATCGCCTATGACTGTCGGCTGTCAGGTTGTGTGAACAGAATGCATAAAAGTGTTGTTAAAGAAAAGTTTGTAATTAAGCAGACAGCAACAGCAACAGCAGTTGATCAACATACATCATATATACACACACACTTATGTATATGGTATACAAGCTGTTATTTACTACACTCGGCCGCCATAAAACGGATGAGAACAGTCATAGTTTGCACTAATGAATCAGGAAAGATCTATTCGCACACGCAGCCATACACACACACGCACACACACACAAGAGAAGCGCATGTGCTTGTGTTCACTTGTGCGTTGAGGTGTTGCAATTAATTGAAACGTTCGCACTTTGTGCCGCAACGGATGCAGATGACATGAGTGAGATAAAAATTACTCACATTTACATATGAGTATGGGAATAACGGTTATGTTTTCTTACTTTTTGATTACAATAGTAGACCCACGCGTTGTATGTGTAAAGATTATGTCTTACAGAACAGTGATTTTTATTTAGTTAAGCAACCATAATCCGACCTCATCAGATTTAGTGAAGGGTTTCAGATGAAATTTTATCGAAGTGCTACCCCTTTAAATATTTTTCGAAGTTAGACGGCAATTTATTTTGTATTAGCATTTTTTTATTTAATTTCTTTCAAATAACTTTGATTTATTTTACTTTATTTTAATTTTTTAATTTCGTTTATATTATTTTATTTTATTTTGTTTTATATTATATTATATTATTTTATTTTATTTAATTAAATTTAATTTATTTTAATTTAATTTTATATTAAATTAATTTATTTTATTTTAAATAAATTATTTTATTTTATTTTGTTTTATTTTATTTTATTTTATTTTATTTTATTTTATTTTACTTTATATTATTTTATTTTATTTTATGTATTTTTTTTTATTTTATTTTTTTTTTATTTTATTTTATTTTATTTAATTTAATTTAATGTTATTTTATTTTATTTTATTTTATTTTATTTTATTTTATTTTGTTTTATTTTATTTTTATTTTAACTAGAAAAGGAAATTGTTTTCTCGTGGGTAATAAAATTAAAAAAAAAATATGGTAAAGAATTTTTCAATTTGCCATAATCCACGGTCATTGCTGCTAATTGGCTATATTTAAAAAACTCGCAAGTAAGTGTTAGAAAAGGATATGCTCTATGAGCCTATAATACATTGCTTACACGTGTACATGCCCGACTACTTATACAAGTAATACATGACAACTTAAAACCAAAATGAAATTTTCAATTTCACAAAATAATAAAAAAACTTCAAAAGCTAATAAAAATATTTTTATGACAACTTTTGGTATTTGTTGGCTACAACAGCAGCCAGCTGCCGCCTATAGGGCTCCTCCTTAAGTATTTTGTCTCCACAACTGGGAGTTTTACGAACAGAAAAAAAGGAATAAATTGAAAACCAAATTTACCACAACAAATAGGATTGCATTGTTGCAGCAAACGTGGTGAACAAACTGAACGCGCTGGTATTGGTATTTTCTGTGCCTGCGACTCCTCTTCGTGTGGCTTAACTTCCTGAGAGTCGAAAAGTCATTGCCTTTCCGCTGTTTTCCATTCGCGACTAAATTATTGTACTTTTTAATGACTATTTCTCTGGCATTTAAGCGATGATAAAAACTCATTATTAGTGTGAATGTCCAACAAGCCAAGCCGCTCGTGGTAGTTAAAGCATCAATCGTACAAAAAGAGTGGGGGACAATGAATGGCAGAGACTGACAGTCAAAATATTCAAATGGTAGCAAATATTATGAATGTGAATGTAGTTACTTAAAGACTTGGGCAAATCACATTTACGACGAAATATCCATAAAATCTCACAGCATTATGAGTAGTTGGTAGTTGGGAAGGGAGGAGAGGGAAGTGGCTGTTGCATTTGTACACGTGAAGAATTTTTTTGGTATTTTTGAAGCAAACAAAAAATAGCACTTATTAAGCTTTTTTAAATAATTTAAAAAAAAAATTTGGTTTATATAAAATTTTTTATTGTTTTTATCGCATTTTTTTTGGACTTTTTTTTGCAACATTTTAAAATATTTTTGGCATTTTTTAGTAAATATTCAGAAAATATATTAAAGATTATTTGACACCTAATTTTAGACTATTAAGTATTTTTCTTAAATTTATTTCTTTATATTTTTGGGAAATTGTTGTATTCTTTTGAAGAATTTCTTAAATTTTTTTGGGGTTCACTTGGACATTTTTTTTTTTGAATTTTTAGATTTTTTTTTAATAATATCTTTGGAAACTTTTTTGGCATATTTAAGAAAATTTTAGGATTATCAGGAAGTTAAATCTTTTTTATCTTTTTTTTTGCTTTGGCTTGGAGTTCGCTTTGGATGCTTTTCGTTTTTTCTTCTATAGGAAAAAGGGAAATATATATTTTATTTTGACAATCTCTATACACACGATAGCAGCTTATTTAGTTTGATAGTGCATTCACTATGACGCAAAGTAGTTCTAAACTGGTCCCTGACTACTAGTTTTTGAGTCACAGTTTTTTTTATCTCCTTTGCATTTCTCACCGTGCATTGCGTTGAATGGTCTGCTATTAGTAAACATGGCAATAAAAGAATTCCACTTTAGTTAGACAAAACAAAAGAAACAAATATATACATACATACATACCTTCGTATTATCCAGCCAATTCCCTATGCTAATAAATAATGTGGCATTACTTATGCACCGCCAACACCTAAACGAACCAAAACACACCAGAGGACGAAGCGATGGAGACCATTCAATGCTGGTTATCGCCACAGCTGTTGGGACTGACTTCATTTGAAATCGAAAATCATTTTAATACGTTTGCAACTATAAAAAACCATAAATATATATGTATGTGCATGCTGGCAGTCAGTACACAGGGCAATAACAATAACAATATGTCTATAATATAATGTATATATAGTATTTATAATACAATAACAACAGAAACAACAAGCAGATATTGCTATTGAATTCTACTGCCAGCATAACACACACACACACACCTAAATACCCACTCGTATGATGCATCCACCCATACAATAAATGTGACATAAAGCCAACCAACGATACAAAAAAGTGTTAAAGCCAAGTGTAAGCACGCAAAGTTGAGTTTAAATGCTTTTATATAAGTGTATGTGTGTGTATGTGCGTTTGGCATTGTAGTCAAGTTCGTCAGTGGTGTTTGCTTTGCTTTGCTTAGCGTTAAACCAAAATTGATTGCAATCGATCGCATTGAATAAATTCAACTTAGAGGCCACGCATGCGCAACTCCGCTGAGCATTTGAATGCGTCCCTCTTTAGGTATGGTGATGCTGCCGCCGCTGGCTGATTGCAATCTGCCTGCAGTTCTGTATTTATATATATACATACATACATGTATATAGTATATATGCAAGAAAGAGTGAGTGCTAGAGTGTATGTGTGTGTGTGTGCTGCATTCAAACTCAAACTCCATAAGGCCATAACTTAAAGGATTAAAGGCATCGTTAAATCAGTTTTAGTGCATATTTTTCTCCAGTCCAAACAAATCATTTAGGGCTTTTCATGCCTTCTTTCCTTCTATACACTTTGGGCATCTTTTTTCACTATTCCATTTTCTTTCTTCTTTTTTTTTCAAAGGCAACATTTTTGAGTTGCCGCTTAAAATTGGTGCTCGTAGTTTTATGAGGCCACTCGCAGCTTCCGCTCTATTGTTCACGCTGTCAAATTGTGTTTGGGGACTTGACTACTTTCCAAGGCTACTCTCGATTGTGAGTCGAGTGTACTTCTTCTCCTACGATTTGATTTTGTCTTTTGTCTTTTTTGTTTTTTTGCTTTTATTGTTTACAGCAGCAGCAATTGTTTGTAAGGAAAGTCTCTTTTAAATCGGTATTTAAATGAAATTTATGTCGCACAGTAGAATCTATTAAGCATTCAAGTTGCTATAAATTTCATTTAACTGCTTTATTTATGTATGTATGTAAGTTAAAAATGTTGTCTGATCGAATGGTAGGGAAAGTACGGCTTCTCTGCAATAGGGTTAGGCTGATTTTAAAGAGATTCTTAGGAAATATATTAAGAAAAGTGTTTTAGGAGTGTAAAAAATAACACCTTTTATCAAGGAAGCGGAGTTCAATTATCCTACTTCCATTTGTATTGTGCATCTTAACATTTTTTCAACAAATGAAGGTGCCTACACTTTATTCCAAGCCACCACCGAACGGCCAAAGGATTTTTGGAAACAGCGGATTTAAAGTACTCATTTCCTTACCCACCAATTGGTTGGGCCTAATTGCCGTCCTAGATAGACCAAACATCGTTGCTTTCAACATCACGTTCGAGGGATCCGAAACATAGTCAACACATTACGTTCTAGAGCGGAATATAAATAAATTTCGAAATTTCATAATTAACATTCGAAAAACATCCATCACCAATAGAGAACCTTAAAAATAGCACTCTCATAGAGCACTTGCTTAAATTAATTACTTGAATGATAGTTTAAAACAATGCAGATCAGCAAAATGTGTAGAGTGGTTTGCCACAGCATGAAAAGCTTGATTTATCTGAAGATTTTGTTTTTCGATTTCTATTACACAGTGCATGAAGAGTTCTGAGCTTTATGTGAGATTGTTAATAAATAGTACTACTATGTGCTTTTCTTGAAAATATACGAAAAACGACCTGAAGAAATATTCACACTCATTCGTTATTACTGACCTGGCGAATATAAGGCGATTTACGACGATTGAGAAGTTAAGAACCGAATCACTGGAAAAGCTCAAGGGCATAACGAAAGTCGCATAACAGAACTACTTTAAGCCAGCGCAAACTTATTTCTACTAAGAGGGACTACTTTGAAGGGCATGCAATAGAAATGAATGCTTTGTAAATATTTTTTACTTAACTTTGAAAGCATTCAATGTTTCCTAAAGGCACGAAAAGCGATGTGGGAACTAACTAACAGTGTATATATAAAGCTTTTAGATCCGTTGGCAAATAAAAGAACGATTTTCAGCGATATCTGTTTACGTGAGGTAACTTCTCTAGGACGCATTTGGGTGCCCACAAAAGGATTGGGTTTTTGGCTAGGGTGGGGTCATGTAAAGCGCGCGCTCAAACTATATATTTGCTATAGTTATTAGGTTGAAAAATTCTGAGTTTAATTCTTGCCTACACTAGGCAGTTGAAAGAGTTGCTGGTGATTGCAGAGCTTGCTTCTTCAACTCCCTTGGAGTGCTGGAGTGTGAGGCCTCTCAAACCTCTCAAAGCAAGATGATGCGTTCATACTACCCATAAAACTCTCTCAAAACATTTTTAAACCCATTATAGTATATTCTCTTCGAAGAGTTCTTAAATTAAATTTCGAAATTGCTTTATTAAATAAACTTCAAAGTAAGGCGCCTCCCCCTCAACTCTCATACCATTTCAAAAGTAGCTTTCAGTTTTCAAGTCTTTTGAAAATTTATTGTCACTTCCAATGGCCATCAGCAAGTCTTCATAAAACACTACAACTTAATTTAAATTGAAAAATCGTACATTTGTAGTTACATATATACATACGTATGTATATTGTCTGTAAATGCATACATATATTACTAGCTTATATTGTATGAAGCCATTCAAACCGTCAGCAACAACTGCAAACTACGTCATTAAATTCATCATCAACAAAAGCAACAATAAGCAATTGCTGTAATGTAATGCTATTTCCAAGCAGCGCCGCGCCGCGCCGTGCCACGCCGTGCCACGCCGTCATTTGAACGCCAATTCGAACGTACGATTGTCGGCAACATTGTCTCTTTAACGCTTGTACATCAACGCTGCCATTGCCATTACGCAGCCAACGGCTGACGGCTGGCAGCTAGTGGTTGTGCCGGTTGATGCCTTGCGGTAGCATTGTGGCGGCGGAATTAATTGCAAATGAAAAGGAGCCATAATGAATGGCGCGGCGCAGAGCGGCGCTGCACAAGCGCTAGGCGGACGGCGTAGTGCGATGGTAGCAGCCACACATTTGCCATTGCAATTCACACATATTCAATATGACAAATTAACGATGCGCACAAGGCGCTCACGAGCATCTATGATTGTGCGCTTGAATGCAATTTAATAAAAGTTTATTCACCCAATGTGGCAGTGCAATCGGCAAGACGTATAGCCAGTTGTTAGTCAGTCTGTTGTTATTGGCATGGCACGCATGCGTAATATCAGTTTGGTTGGGCAAGTGGCGGTGTAAAAAAAGGGAAATATGCGAGTGCGCATGCGCAGTTCGCTAGATTACTTTGCCATCAGCGGCTGCGTTTCGTTGCGCTCTTCTATGCCACTTAATAAATGTGATTAAAAACTGGCTAGAATTGCCAACATACATACATACTTTATGTACATACGTGTACATAGATATGTATCTATTGTACATACATATATTTTTATAGTTAAAATTGTTGTGTATATCATCTGCCTTTGCGGTGTTTGCTTCTGTGCTGCTGTCAGTTCGCGTTAAATTAACACTTCAGCGATTACGTTTATTTTGCACTAAAACAAGCATCACTAATCACCACAGCCATCTTTATGAGCTAGTGCATGAGCTGGTAATGAGTAAACTAGCGATCGTCAACGTAAGGGGGACGGCAATCGATGCCTATAGGAATATTTTATAGAAAATATATGAGTTACCCTGAGGGTCGCTGTAGCCGATTGGTTTATATGGGGGACTACTATCTATAAAATACTCTGGTTTCAGCCGTACTCGACCAAAACCAGGACCTCGGTTGCACATGTCGAAACTTCCAAATTCCTATGACACGTTTTTCGATTTTTACTGAATACTTCTCACGATATGAGCCCGAAGTACTTGAAACTTTATTGTAATGGAGGTAACCGTTGTAGACCCGTCATAAAAGCTCTTTTAATTCACTTTTGAGCATAATTTCGAGAACCAGCTCTCCGCTGAATAAAATGTTATATATGTATGTAGGAATCATATTTTATAAAAATAAAATAAAAATGTTATGGAGCTCAAGCATTGAGCAGACAGCGGTAAACACTTTGTTCATCTCATACTACAATATTTTAAAACGATAGGCCTTTCACATAAACTCTACGAAGCTTACTTGAGCTATGAAAACTTTTGTGAAGCCTCTCTGATTTATACTTGAGTGTACAGTTTTTTTTATCTCGGAACTATATACTCAACCATTTTACCCTTAGGGGGTGATTTTTGAGTCATTTGAGTCCAGAACATTTGAATTGCTCTGCACTTGGCCACCCACTCCGGGCAATACTCGGACAATTTTTTAATTATTTTTTTTCCACTTGGGTCTTTATACCTGCAACATATTTGCCGCATGTGCAACTACCAGAAAATTTCGGTTACACATGTGTTGCAAGTTGCATTTAGTAGTGTAATAAGTAAGATAGTTGAAGCAAGTTACAATCTTTACACACTCCATAGGCGTAACGCCCTTTTCAAATGCCTCAAATAATGACAGTGATTTTCTCACACATTCTCACACACACACATATACTCGTACAAATTTTGTAATACTCATAAAAATTGTGCAGTGACGTGAATGCATTTGTTTTGTTTTTTTTTGTGGGCCACAACAAAAAATGTACACAAATTATGAGCCATACTTTAGTCAGGCAGTATAAGCTTATTTATTTAAATTAATATATATATACGTATGTACGTGTGTGTTAGTACAAAACTGTCAAAAGTATTTTTACTGCACATTTTAATGTTGTTTTAATTCAATGGAAATTATTTCATAATTACTAAAGTTGATGTTATAATTAAATTCTGATAAGGCAAGCGAGTGAATGAGGAAAATGTAGAGGGAAAGGAGAGGTCGAGTAATGCATATGCATATTAGTGTGCGTGCGTGCGTGCGTGCAAGTATATGTTTATAACAGGAAATGTCAACTACTTTTAACGACTTCATTGAAGACACACAATTTTCCAAAAAAAAATAGTCATATTCGAAATTTAGCTGAGATGCGGAGCGATACGCAAACGAAAAGGCGCCAAAAACGCGTCGCCGCTTGAACTGAAACCACAAAAAATAGTTTAGACCGCCAGCTGTCTCTCAAACACATACATATATATCTACATGTATTACATATGTGTACCTGTAATATGCTGTCCAATTGCCTGAGTGGCATAACAAATAGGATTGATGTCTTATCAAAATTGTAGTTGCAACACGCATGCACTAACACAAACGCGCACGAGAAGATATTCAAAATGTCTTTTTTTTTGGTTTTTGGTTAGAAAATTCTAAGAAGTCAAAATTGTTCTTATTTTGTAGAATTAAATGCACTTAATGAAGTGCATGTTCGTGCATATTAACTGAATTTAAAAAAAAAAATTAAATAAAAAAATTGACAAAAGATACTAAAATATATATATTTTTTTGAAATTCTTCTAATTTTAAGATAATATCGCACGCAATGCCTTTACGTCGATCTTAGTCTCGATTATTGAACAAAAGTTGACTTAACCGTAAGCGGCATGCATGGCATATTAATTAAGATTTCAATTCAGGCGAAAAATCTTGTAAATTGTTTCTATATTATTTGAGCCTTCTAGTGGCTTTATATTATAATGCCATTTCTCTTTGGGGTTAGAGAAGTACAAAAAATTTTAATTTCAGTAGTAAAATATCTCTCTCTCTCTCTCACTCTCTCCCTCTCTCTTTCTCGCTCTCTCTCTTTCTCACCCTCCCTCTATTTTTCTCTCCCTCCCTCTCTCGTTCTTGCTCTATCTCTTTCTCACTCTCCCTCTCTCTTTCTCATTCTCTCTCTCACGCTCTCTCTCTTTCTCACTCTCCCTCTCTCTTTATCTCTTTCTCTCTCTCTTTCACGCTCTCTCTCTCTTTCATGCTTGTGATCTATATTATCCAGCTAAGATTACGCTCTTTTTCTATTAGGCGATCTTTGGAGGTATGTAAAAGAAAGAGAGGGATTTGAAGTTTGTTTATTGAAACCTACTAAATATAGTGTAAGACCAGTTTGAGAATCACACTATTGTTGTTGTTGTTTCCAAAGTTGGATATCCAAATATAGCGATAGTGAAAAAAATCCCTACAAACAAAAGACCTGAGTCGTACCGGAAAAAATATCCCTCGACGCGGGTACTATTGGATTTTAGTCGCATCCTAAGATCGGCATGTCTTACCGGCGGTAAATTCTTGAACCTCTAACTCTCAGGGAGTGTTCGTGAATCGTCACATTCAGCCGCTCTGTAAGATACATACTGATCTATTGAGTGCGTATATTCAAGTTATTGTACTTCTTGACGGAACCATATTAGTCTAGCTATGTAAATGATGTATACTCACTAAGTTTCTCTTCACGGTTACCTGGGCGTTACTCCAGCAGGTCTTTAGTCTATAACTCTGTGTTCGATTATAGACCGGTAAATAGAATGCCTTTTATGTTGCTTATAATGTTTCTGGTGAAGATGATCAACAATATTCTGATCAGATGCCAAGATCGATCATTGGCAGATGAGACCCAATGGTTTTATTAATTATCTCATGAAGATAAATCTTTTCGAAATCCCGAAGCACAATTTTCTCTTGATCGTTCAAGTTCAACGATTGTACTTGGATACAGATTCACTCGCATTCGTTTAATAATATATTTTAAGCCTATACTTCTCAAATGCTTTATCCTCGGGTGGCTTACATCTATTTGACAGATTCACTCCATGAAAACCACAAGTCACACAGTTTTTCTTGAATAATGGAAGCACTGATTTCTTTTCAAATGCCCTTTTCACT
This sequence comes from Ceratitis rosa, assembly GCA_037013455.1. Taxonomy (NCBI): domain Eukaryota; kingdom Metazoa; phylum Arthropoda; class Insecta; order Diptera; family Tephritidae; genus Ceratitis; species Ceratitis rosa. Next base: position 24,913,982 of record JAWMAG010000013.1, on the reverse strand, counting down.
GTAGATATAAAAATGAATTTTTTTTAAGTAGACGGCTGGAAAATGAGGTCGTATTAAATAACGACCGAGGCCTGCCCAATTCAGTCTATGAAATCCTACCATTATTGGTTGGTTTTATATGCCGAGTGATGCTCAATATCAGAGAACGCGTCCAAAGCACGAATTATTTATTTCAATCGCAAAAATGGTATAATATGATTGTAAAAATATTGCTTATGTTCTGACAGATTTATCTCTGCACATTTTTTTAACATTTTCTTTCTATTCAGTTCTGTGGGGAAGGGACAGACCTAATTTCGGTCACTTAACTTATGCTTTACCCAAAATACCTCAAAATCCACCAGAGAGTAATTACCAAGAATTGAACGTGATAATTTTACATAAACAGAACGCTGAAGATTCATGATGAAAATAAAAGAAAAATCAGAGAAAAACAAAATTAAGTTAAAGAGATGAAAAACTATGGATACTCGAATGGAAAACCGCAACAATTCCCAAGAAGATACAAACGAAAATCACAACAAATGAAATAAAAATATAGTCATAAATTAATGTTAAAGAGGCGAGAGAAATGATGCAGGTCTACAAATTTACCAGGAAGAAGAAGGGCGCAGGCAAGCAAAGTGATTGGCACAAACAAACGAATAAGTGGCAAAATGGAATGCCAGTAGTGGGCATGAAGGGAGAGAAGCGAAGGCGGCACAAAAGGATCACTCAACATTCCCAGCGGTATCGAAGTGACGGCGATAATATGCACTATACGAGCGGCGGAAAATATTACAGGCATACATACTCGTATACGTGTATGTATAATGGCTGTTGGCTGATGGCGTGCAACTCACACCTTCGCCAGGTCGCATGGACACGGGTAAAGAACACTTGGACAGCGCGCATAGCTCATTCAGAAACGTCGGATAATGTATGTGTGGCATAAAATTGAGCAATTTTTGGGGAAAAAGACAAAAGATACGAATCTTCCACCGAACGGACGAAGGGACGCGGTGACGAATGGATACGCCAAAACGACTTGTGTTGGTCGTCGAGTAAATGCAATTGAATTCGAAAGCAATGGACTGGCCGTAAAGTTGAATTGGTTTGGATTGTAGTGTAGTTGTTGTGGGTTGGGTTGGACTGAGTTCGCTCGAATTTTTTGACTCGAATTGAGTTGGTCGTCGTTGGTGGAGTACACGCGTGTCTTGTCGACGCGACACGTAATGTGCGTCACGTAGCGCATGTGAGATGGATGGATGGATATGGAATGGACACGGACGTGAACGTGAATGTGGCGATGTGGTGTAAAGAGTGAACTCGCCAAGGAGGCTGATAAATGCAACTACATTTGTTTGCATGTACGAGTAACTATCTATCTGAGAGACTGGCAATGGCAAACGTAAATGAAATGCAATGAAATAAAATGAAATGAAATTATAGGAAAATATAGTAAAAAAACAAGGAAAAGTATAGCAACAGTTTAAAAAAAAAAAAAGAAAAAAAATCCAAAAAAGTATTTCGAAAATACCAAACTGATAAAGAAATGACCGAAAAACAAAACGATGCTACATACATACACATACGTGTATATATAGATGTATACATATATGACAAATAAACAAATAAATATTTTATTTTATTATCTCGTAGCTGTGTGGCAACGACAGAAACTGTAACTGTAACATTAAGAGTAAAGCGTCAAAGCAAAAACAAAACAAAAAAAAAAAAACGTTTCAGTACGTGTCCACTGCTGGGAAGATGTTCCGCGTCCATCTTCATCGATAATTTATTTGCAGTCAGTAAACATAGACGTGTTGCATAGTTGGCTTTGACTTAACGGCTACTTGCTACTCGCTGTTCTGTCATGTTTTTCGGTTTGCTCTCTGTTTTTTCGGCAGCGCCAAGCGATAGTTCGCACAGCGGGTGACGACGACTCGCCACGTACGTGTTGATATCCTAACCAAAACAAGCAAGTACACGAGTAGTAGTATATTGAGACAACAAGTAGATAAATGTTTATTTCCAAAAAAAAAAAAAATAATAATAATAAAAAAGTGGAAATAATACTTAGACACATACGAATATGTGGCTACCAATTTAATGACATAATGTTTTGATACCACAGACAATTTTATCAAATAGATAAATAAGATGAAAGTACAGTTTTAAAAGGACTCACGCTCATCCTTTGTCTACGCATATCGATCGTATTATACCATTTGGTACGACTTCTGATAATTAATACATTACAGTTAGTACGAAGGGTAGGCTTATTGAGTTTGAAATTTTTCAGAAATTGTCATGTTTCTCTATTTTAATTTTCTTGGAAAAAGAACAAGATGCTGCTCTCCGAATAATTAGGAAGCTGTAAGTGTGAAGTACAAGTGCATTTTATTGAAATTATTTTAAGATTTGCTTTACGAGTATGTTTCGTCATGACAATACATAGCTTTGGAACGCGAGGCTAGTAACCCTGCCGAAAATTCGTAAATTGAGCCACGAACACATTCAACAATTTTCACATGTCTAGGCTCCTTCAACTTTTATATGTTTCAAAAGCTATAGAAAGGGTTGATCGATATGAAATTCTGGTCAAATCAAAAAAAAATTTATATTCTTGGAATCACTGATTTTTCAAACCATATACATACATATTTATTTTTCTGTAATATTTTCAATTGTTACACAATGTTTATGAAATCTCCGAGCTATTTGCAAACAAGCAAAAAATATCTATAAACATATTTTCCGGTCAGTGAACCTATGAAAATGTGCACTGTTACGACATATATATATACATAAATAATTTATACTGTTTCTCCTGAATCAACATGACATCAGGCAGTCTTGCGAGATGAGTAATGCTTTGAGCTGCGCGTGCTGCACGTTCATGAGAGTCGCTTTGAACACATGTAAGTTGACATGCATACTGCGAGTATACTCGTATGCATACACTCAGCTGTATATATAGTATTGTATGTAGTTATAAAAATGTATCTAAATAACCACAATACAATCTGTCACATGTGAATTGTCTTGTTTTTACATTTTTCTTTTGTTGCATTGTTAGCGCTGCCCAACCCGCCTAATCAATATTCATGTCACTCATAGTGACATTGTCTTTTAGCGGCAAACGTGCAACTCTTTATATTGTACTTACTCTTTTCTCTAAGACTTACATCTTGCGGATTTTTAGCTGATTTTTGGTTTAAGTGACTTTTGAGTTGGACGGATTAAACGTAAAGTTCTTGATGTGGCATTAAGTTGGTTGTGTTATAAAATTGTATATTAATGTTATTTCATATACGGAGGTTGAAAAATACAATTAAAATAAAAATAATAAGATATATATTTTATGAGAAAAATAAGCCAAAAAATTAAGATATTAAATAAAAAAAAATTAAAAAAAAATGTGACTAAATAAAGAAAATAATATAACTTAAAAAATAAATAAAAGGAAATCAAATAATATAAAATAAAAAAAAATTAAATTAAATTAAATTAAATTAAATGAAATAAAATAGATAAAAATAAAATAAAATAAAATAAAACAAAAAAAAAAAAAAAATAAAATAAAATAAAATAAAATAAAATAAAATAAAATAAAATAAAATAAAATAAAATAAAATCAAATAAAATAAAATAAAATAAAATAAAATAAAATAAAATAAAATAAAATAAAATAATATAAAATAAAATCAAATAAAAAAATTAAATAAAGTAAACCATGTCAAAATAGGTATGTATTTTCAATGCCATATATTTTCCCATTGAGCAAAATCGAGGTGTAATAATCATAAGTGAACTTACGCCAAATTCTTCTTCACGAAATTCTCTACGCTGCTTTGCTACACACTCCCAACTCACATATATGTACATAGGTATATGTATTTATTAATGAGTTTTTAATGAGGCAATGATATGGTAGATGTCTTAAGTTACATAAAATTGTTATGATATAAGTAAATGTAGTGAGAATGCTTATGGTAACTGGGAAATAAATGAATGAGTTAGATATATATAGTATTATATTTAAGTCTCTATTCGCTTCGTAATAGTGACGTAAGTGAGCTTTTAATTCGTTGAATTGTTTTTTTCGTTCTTCAATTTTTTTTATTTATATATTTTTTTTTTAATTTATTTTATTTATTTACTACTCAATTGAAGTGTTAGAGGCATCATACAAAGCTATTAAATAACGATAAGCGTCAAAAAGTAATTTTGAAATCACACACACACACCCACAAACACACTCTAATATGCTTAAAGCCAACACATTAAGAATGTAATCTCGGGAGAGTTAAGCACAACAAGTCGGCCGGCCGGCCGAAAGAAAGAAAGAATGAATGAATGAATGAATGCTGTAGAGGATTTTCAGTTGGAAACATTGAAGATTTGGTGAAGTAATCAAGTGATTTGTGTCGAATTTTCTATTGAATGGAGACAGTGTACGAACCAGGCGCGGCATTTTCGTATACAGTGAAGCACGCGTTAGCTTTGTTAAAAGCGACAAGGAAACAAAAAAAAAAACAACAGAAAAAGGTGTACTATTTCACACACCGAAAAAATAAAGCTGAAAAGCAAAGAGCAAAAAAAAATTTAAAAAAACGAAGCTCTCAGAACATGTTCGCGCTCGTGTTGCCAACACAATTTAAGCCATTGTTTGAATCAATGGATTTTGTTAGATTTTTTATTTTTGCTCTGCACCGCAAACAGGAAATGCTAAGCGTTTTCGTATGTTATAAGTAGATTTATTTTTGTTAGGAACTTGTACGCACGCGACTAACAACAAAATATTTGTGTATTTTTCTAATAGAATACTAAAATGCTAACATAATTGGTGGGCGGCTACAGCTAAATATGTTTTACAAAAAGAGCAAAGAAACGCTAAAAAAAAACTCTTACAGTTGCATAAAATAGTTGTTCTAGCTCTTGGTCTCTGTTCTTTTGAAAAAATTCTAAACTCGTATGAGAAGTACAACCTCATACTTATTGACGAACGAAATAGCGTGAGCACATATTTGAGAAATCAAGTTCAGTGAGCACTTGTCGTTAAGCGTGGCCGATTAAAACGGGATAACTGATGTATGCGTTACCAATTGGCAATCCTCTCAACTGAGTAACAGTACTCTCAATTCAATAAAACCACCTGCTTTTCGCTGTCTATATTTTTTTTCTTATCAACCCTGATTGCCATCAACAAATAAAATTAAAACTCCATTAGTTATAATCCTTTCACTAACGCAGCGAAATCTGTAGCTATTTGAATAAATGCTCTCTCGCGCGTGAGTGTGACAAATTGGGATTTCACCTGCGCGTCAAAATGCAATTTTCGTTACCCTTCAAAACTGTAGGCAACACAAGATACTCACAACAAACAAATAAAAATTAATAAAGAGAAAAATGAGTGACATATGCTTTTTTAAAATTGTAGCGACAGGGAAAAAGTAACTCAGTTGAGTGCTCAATTTCTTTTAATTATTCTATTTTTTTCTTCATAGTATCAGCATAATAATTTGACACGCTTTCGTGATCCTTTTTTCTCTTGTTTCCCTTTTTTTTGAATAAAAAATATTTAAAAATAATTAATTGCTGGAAAAGTATGAATAAAACTAGATAAATATGTATATAGATAGAAATATGTTATATATGTGACTACCCTCACTAAAAATTTCATTTTTCATCCACTACTGCTTTATCACATCATCTACAATTATCCATGTGAAATGAAAATATGCATTTCATTTTCACATTTAATAATTCGAAAGCAAAAAAAAAATTACCAGAAAAAAATTCACATTTATAATTTCATTAGAAACCATTTCGACCGTTCGCTCTCTTGGAAAACTCACTTACCACGGAACCCTCAATTATATTTTTTTCGTACGTCTGTAACTCTCCAACTTGTCAAAATTTGTGACAAGTCATTATCGCTCGGCTTAGATCTTCCGCACTTTTTTCAACGCTTTTTACTACGCTGACATTGTGTTGTTTAAATTTTGACAGTTTTTTTTGTGAGATATTTTAGCCGGCATTTTTTTCGTGGCTCGATGTGCTCGATTACTATTTTTCTAGCACTGGGATATGTTATATGTATATGCATGTAAGTGCAAAAGCGTGTAATGATAGATCGTGTCGTGGACTTCATGCCAAATTATGAAGATAGCCCGCAGCAGATGAAAATTGTTTCAAAATATTTCAATAAACAATTTAAAAATTAATTAGTCAACAATTTCTTGGAAGTAATCTGAGTAAGGAAACTCCATGAACCATGTAGTTAAACACAGGGAAGGCAATGATAGACTAAAGGTAGAGACGGAGAGGTACCAAAAGGACTATAATAAGACCACATGATTCATGGCTACTTCCGAAAACCAAAAAAACAAACAGACTGTGCAGTATATAAATATATTCAAAATATATAAAAAAAATATATAAAAATATATAAAAAAAAAAATTAGTACTTGTTTCAAAACCTGTTTGAAAGGCAGTTCGAGAACTTTGCAAAATAATTTCCAGTAAATTTATGCTTTCAAGAACAAAAGTTCAAGTAACGAGAATTATTTGAAAAACTGTGGAAACAGCTAGGAAAAAAAATATTGAAGGATTATTTGAGATAAATTCAGAAATTTTTAATGAAATGAAATATACCTGAAGATCTGACCAAAATTTTTCAAAACTCTTATTTGTGATCCACGAGAACTTTTTACATGCCAAAAAGAAAAAAATTAAAATAGACTTACCTGCAACAAGTTCTATTATAATTTATTTGACAGTTTCTGGTAGCCGCACATATTATCCGCTTACATTTAAACGCACTTTCACTGGGAAATTGTTCACCAGATCACGTACGAAGCCCATTCAATTCTATGTACCTGTCGCTGGTGATAATCTTGCTTCGTACATTACATCAGCTACAAGTGATCCTTACAAGCGGGGTGAGGGAAAAAAATCTTAAATTTCTTAATAAAGCTGCTCACGTGTTTTGATCGCCAGAATTATTATCAAAATTTATTTATTCGTTTTTATTTTTTTTTTTTTAACAGAAAAAGTGTCTCGCATTTGGTTTCAATTGAAGTGTCGCTTCTTCCCTATTTTCATAAATACAAATTTATGTGTTTGCTGCACATTAACAGGCTTCTTATTGATTGGGTTGAAAATTCTTTTGAAAGTACGTGTTTGTATGTACGAGTATGTATAACGCACGAGGTAATTAAATAGTTGCATTGTTTGTTTTATTTTCAATTATTGATATGCATTTAAATTTTTTGATAATTATTCCATAATTTATTATGCAGCACAAATCTAAAACGCACAACTTTGGGTAGCTCACAGATATTAAATCATTTCTAATTCATTTGTCACAAAGAACATTTTTTTTTTAATTTTTGAAATTCCTTAAATACCTTTGCAGGTAAATAAATTGTTTTTAATTTATTTAAATTATTTAGTAATTTGATAATGATATTGCTATAGCCCAAAGGGTCTTTGTTTGAGGAAAATTCACCAACAGACGGCGCGAGAATCGAATTATTTCCAACGTTGCAAGGAGAGACCTGCACTTCGTTGACTGAGTTGGTGTGTAAGGATATGGATTCCTTTGACATCTAGAACAACTTATTAGCCCGTAAGCTGTGTCAACGCCAATCAAGCAGAATGATAAGCCGTCGTAGAACTCTTTGAATTCCTCTGGGAGGAATTTTATTTATTTTTTATATATTTTTATTTTTTCAAAAATAAATATTTTGTATGATTCTCTCTCCGTTTAATAATGTATGAGAAATCCTGTGCAGCAAAAACCAACCAGAAGAACACCATAAGAAAAGGAAGAAAATAATTAACCAAAATTTGTAACGCTCTTTAAACAAAACAAAAAAAAATATTTAATCTGCTTATGAAATGGCTAATGCTATTATCCACAGCGCAACGACACTGCGACAGACTGGCGGCTGCAGAGAATTATGCTGCACAAATACACAAAACACAGGTGAAAAACGAAAAATTATATGTGCGAGTATGTATATAAATATAATATGGCAGGTTGTTGCAACAGTCCAACCAAGTGCCCTTTAAAATGGTTGATTATCACCAAAAAGGTTTTGTCAAGCCTCTTTGAACCAAATCTGCTTAAGCGCACTAAGCAGGAACGTCAAAAATTGCATGCCACTATAGCAAAATGCACAAACACTAAACAATGCATTTATGTATGTATATGTACATACAAACATACATGTTATGAATGCATGCTAATATAATAATCATTAAGCTAGCTGGAGGTAAGCAGATTAGACTCAGCCTTTTTGTGGTTTTATAGTTAGGTTGAGGCGTTGCATTTTTCCGCGCGGGCAGACTAAAGCAATTGCTGTTAGGCTGTCATACAAATAGATAGAAAATATAAATAAATAAATTAATAAATATTTTATATACAAAAGTGTGACATGCAACAATTATAATATACAAATATTATACAACTTTATTATTTATTTATAAAAAAATTGGAAAAATCACGTCGTATTAAGATATAATTTTTTTTAAATATTTTTTTTACAGCCTCCAAAGAAATAAAAAGTAAGCTACAATTATTTATCCGCAATTAACCGAAGCAAGGTGAGTAAACCTTAATTAGCATTCGAGATCAAAGCACGCATAGAAATTAAAAAAGAAAACGTTTTTTTTATAAATAAATGCCTGCGTGTGCTGCCCGTAGACTGTTATGCAATCACGCAGGTTAGTATATTTTTTAAATTTTTTTATGATTTTTTGGTTTTTAAAATTAATCCCGCCGCCAGCTCAGGTGTTTGTGGTTAAGATTTTCCGGCCAAAACATGAAAGAGCCGTCTGTGAAGGTAAGATTTGACTCTAATTTTTATTACACCATTGATTATTTAAACAACTTATTTGCACGCAAACAACTTTATTTGAATTGGATTTGTAACACTTACATATAAATAATTACTCTCCATACCATATCATACTGTTAGAAATTGCTTAGGAAAGACGCATATAAAGGTTTTTCTTTGATGCTGTGCGTCAGTGGTCAGTCGTTGCTTTTCAATTATATACGAGAAAATATAATAAAACCGACGCTGCATATTTATGTTTATATGCTACAATGTCATGAAGTTTGCTTAATAATTTTGAGTTCTTTCGCACCCATTTTCATAGGCTTTACTAGAACCTATGGAATCGATATCGTCCTCATGAAACACTTGATTTGTTGAACATCTTATCAGATGAGGGTGTTCTGAGTAAAAAAAATATTTACTAGTGCTTGAAGTCTTTTATACATATAGTACTAAGCATTTGCATGTGAAGACTCCAATTTTTTACCTTAGAAGATAACCACCCTTTCGAAAGCGTAAATTCGCTTGTTCTTTTCCAATCCCATTTCGGCCAAGTACGGTTAGAAGCTCTGCAAGTCGTTACGCGATTCCATCTTAATTCCTTAAATCCTTACAAAAGGTATTGGAAAATACAATTACAAGACCTACCAGGAATTTAATGGACCGGAGGCAGTCAGGATATTAGCCACTCTTGGTGTAATCCCTGCATACTCAGCTAACAGAAAGCCATAACCATCGGACTAGAGCGACAGTAAGAGTTTAAGTACTCAAATAAGGAAGCTCGTAGACGAAAAGGATTAAGCCAAGATTGCGTCAGTTTACCACATTTAATTTGTGTTGATTTCTCCGGATCAGCCGTCACGTTGCACTTCCAGCGCAACACAGATGTCGCAGACCTAAGCAATAACCTTAAAAGCTTATTTTAGCTTTCTATGGGAAGCTTACTATGAGGTTTCAGAGCTGGAGGTCAATTCCATAAGTACCATGAATACTTGAGATGCTTCCAAGCTCGTAGTTTTTTTGTTCTTGAGAACATTTAGTTTAATCCTCCATAAAATTGTAGGGTACTCGCACTATATTTTAAGAGAGAGAGAGGAGAGAGAGAGGAGAGAGAGAGAGAGAGGAGGGAGAAAGAGAGAGAGAGAGAAAAAGAGAGAGAGAGGAGAGAGAGAGAGAGAGAGTCTGAACCCAAAGAATTGTTTGGAAAATATAAGTGACTTATTTTTATGAGTTTGGAAAAAAAAAGAAAATTATTTTGAGACGTCATACGCGCCTTCTGCTGATTTTATTACTTTTTTTATTTTTCCTGAGAAAAAAGTGTGTGAATTGTCCTTTTTCTCATGCCGCAATTATGAAATAATTTGCTCATTTGTCTGCTTCTTCCCACAAAGCAGTCATATAAGCGTGTCTACTCTGCGGTTGCATGCCACACCAAATTTAACCACAAACTTTTCTATATATCTCTAATTGTTGTTGTTGCTGCATAATTATTTGTGGTTTTACGCTTGCTGAACCACAGGCAACTAGTGTAGATTTTGTAAAGTTATTATTTTTTTCAGCGTAATTTCACTAATTCAACATATTAAAGTAAGAACTTTCAAGTACTCTTATATGTGTGTATTAGTGCTTAAATGATTTCAGTTGACTTCCAATAACTATGACGCAAATTAAATATCGATTTTCCTTGTTGTAGTCGCATTTGGGTGGGCGATTTAAGCGTTGTGCCCTCAAGTGAAGCAATAGAAAGGTCATAGAACTAACTGTGTACCATAAATACGCACTTCAGCAGCGACATTTGCTGCCATCGAAAATCGCCTGCCGCGTCGTAAATTAATTAAAATGAAAACTTGCAATTGACAAGTTTGAAATGCAGCCAAGCCGCGCGGTAGTGGGAACAACAATACCAATAACAGCTTAATGCAAGCAACAACAGCAAATACAACAAGAAAGGTTGGGCAAACGACAACAAAACGCTCGCTTAACACCAACCGTGCGAGAGCGCGTATTTAACTTAATGGATAATTGCACCCCGTGGATTAATGGCTGGGACACATCGATATAGCAATTATCAGTGAATATGGACAAACAACAACAACAACAACAGCAATGATAATAACATTATTAATCGATACAACAACAACACGTGGCCGTCCAAACGAGACGAACGTATTGCTTTGGCGTCATAATTCAAAATCAAAAGCGTCAGCGGCGGCAACAACGACAATTACATAGTTATTGTGGTCACAACAATTATTGTTTAAGTTGGTGCTGTCACCAGCAGTAATGCAGAGACAATGAATTTTAGTTTTTTTCATGTAAGAATTTGCTGGTGAAGCAACACAATGGAAATTTCGCCTACAAATTTGTTGTTTTGTGTTGCTCGAAATTTTGTTGTTGGCATACTTACATATATTTATGCAAGTGTGTATGTATGCAGCTTAATTTTGACTTATCGATCGATATTTCGCGAGGGCCTAAATTTTACTTAAAATATTTGTTGTTGTGGCTGACGCCTCTAATATTGCTCAAATTGCAAGTTTAAAGCGTTTAAAGATTATTATTTGCTGCTGGTACTGCTGTCACAGACGATGCTGTACTGTACAAAATGTAAGAAATAAAAATATACAAACTCACTCTTACAAAAAAAAAAATACATAAAAAATTTAATAAAATTCAAAAATAAAAGAAATAAAAATCTAAAATCCCCCCGTGAAAGATCAAGGGAGAGATTTTTTGATTGTCTATACAATGGTCGCTTTCCGTGGGACACACCTACTTTAACAAATTTAAAAGTCTTTTATCTACTACATCGTATAGCAGTTTGCTCCAGCGCAAAATGCCGTTTTCCATCAGTCTCGTTTTCCATGGGTCACAGTTTTTTAAAAACGGGAACATGTAGGTTAGGTATAACTTGCTAGCAATGGACCACCACAATTAAATCCAGGCATGACCACTTATGTTGTGCAAGTTCATCCAAATCGAAAAATCCAACAGACCAGTGACCGAAAATAATCCGGACTGCCCTGAACCCGAAACCGATCCCGGTAGGTGGCGATTACACTTGCCTCTTACACTAAACAGCTAATGACGCCTTAATGACATCGTCTGAAGGATACTGCAATGATCCTGGAGGAGAGTCCAAATGTTGCAATAGGATTGCATTTCGTCTCTAATAAAATCGAAACAAGCTCTTTTGCGAAGACATTGTTGATCCTAAGTATATTTCTCAGCAGGATAACTCAGCCATACATCAGTTAAAAAGGGCGAAAAAGTTTTTGGTGGGTAGTTCTACACTCGACTGTCTAACTCTCAGCTCAAACCAGTAGAAACATTGAGTCCATGCCAGTGCATAAACCATATTTTCCCAACTCTTGCACGTGGAAGATCGTCATTAAAATTCTCCTACCCTTTTCAGCACCCTATATCCCACAATTGTTTTTTCTTTTTTTCTTTCTAATTACAACCTCACATGTCGCCGACAAAAGAATTTCATTATTTTTAAACAAAAAAAAAAATCTTTGTTTGCCACAAATTGTTTTCCTCATGCATTTCTCGAGACATTACCGATATCCTAAAGGAAAAAAAACATACAAATTTACCGCACGTTGGTAATATAACTGCCACGACGGGCCATATACTCGTACATACACCATGGCTGTAGCCAGCGAACACGGCGCGGAATACCATAAGTGGTAAAATGCAACAGAGCAAAGACAATTGAATGGTTGGCTCAGCCGCAATTAGCAGCAATTCGCTAATTACTTTTGGACCGGCAGCCAGCCGGACTCAGTGCAAGTAAGACGTGTGAGGCACAAGTGTGTCTTCTCACATTCACTTTCGTGCGCCAAAAATCAATAAAGAGAATTTCTTTCTCAGCTGTAAGTAATCACAGTTTTTATCGTGTCTTCGCCGTCTGGCTTGATTAGATCTTCAGAACTTTTGAGTTGCTTTTTTTTTTAATATAATATTTATTGTTTAATTTACTTGTAAGATTTTGAAACGTCTATCTTTACGGCGTGTGTGTGTGTGTGTGTTCTCACTCATGCCGGTCGTCGTCTACCACTATTGTGCTAAATAAATTAGGATTCTTCACAAATACTGTACAAATACAATATAAAATCTTTTGTAAAGTTTTGACAAACAGTAGCCGACGGCGGAACTATGGAACTAACCGTTGGTTACTTTGTTAGCCAGATCTATTGCTTTAATTTTTTCTTTCTCTTTTTTTTTGGTAAATAAAAACAGTTCATTAAGTGTTTGTTCTGGAGCAATTTAACTGATTTAAAGAAATCAGAAAAAAATAAAGATGGCGAGACATCGTTACCACAGTTTAGGAGTGAGTGATAGGTTCGGTTGGCTTTTGACTATTATATTCCAATGGGTAGACAGTGACCGTTAAAGAGAGAGGGAGTTACATTTGGATACAGAAAGTGAGAGAGAGAGAGACTGAAATGCTTGAGAAACAGGCCGACAGGCATAATGAGAGAAAATCCTAAAGAAGTTTTAAGACCCGTGGACCTAAGGAGGTTACCCGTGGTAACCGATATTTATAGTATACTGACTTTATGGACTCCAGACTGCTGTGCTATGAACTATAATCGATGAAATGGATATTCCAACTTCGGACTGTGATAAGGTCCGCCTGAAGAGTAACAAAGCCGCGGGAACTACTGGTCTACCGGACGAGCTATTCAAATATGGAGGCCAAAAACTGATCCCACAAGCTGAACTAATAATAGTGGGATAAATCTTATGAAAATCGCTTTTGAGGTCTTATCGGGCATTCCGGGTGAAATACTATAACAAAATCGTAGAAAAATTGCTCGGAGCTTGTCAGTGTGAGTTTTTGGCCTCCAACTTAATGCTGCGAATAATAATGTGAGCCACAAGGCTCTGACGTATGCCAGTGATATTGATATCATCGGCCTAAATAACTACGTCGCTAGTTCTACTTTCTTCAGACTGGTTAAGGACGCAAAGCAATTGGGTCCGACAGTGAAAGAAATATCGACTGTCATCAAACAAACAGTCAAAGCATTTGTGGAGCTTCTCTTCCAATTTGTGGTTTTGCGTCTTGATGGAGCGACCTACAGTTTATTCTAAGTCACCTCCGAGCGGCTTATCGTTTTTTTATGAGGAGATTTTATTTCACGTCATAAATACAGTCGGAAGGCTTGGTATGCCATTGATTAATTTACTATAATTTTGGATGAGGGACGAACCAGGACTCGAACCCTGACCTTCAGAATGTCAATACGCAATGGTAACCGCTCGGCTATTGGATATGAACCCGAGCCTTCCGAATGTCAGTACGCAATACTAACCACTCGGCTACCGCGGCCGGCTTTAGTTATTAGTTATTGAAAATTTCGGCTATCTAGGGACCAGCATTAACACCAACAACAATGGCAGCCTTGAAATCCAACGAAGAATCGCGCTTGGCGGGCAGATGCCACTCTGCACTGAGTAAAACAATTGAAAAGTCTTCTCTCGCCGAACATAGACTAAACTCTACGAGTCTCCCATTGTTCCCGCTAAGAAAAAGAAGGTCGACAGGGGTTTAGGGTACATTTTCGACATGAAAAAAATTCCTAAAAAATCCATCAAGACTTCATTTGAAGAAAAAACTTTCTAATGCAAGGCACAAAGCGGATAGAGAAGGCGACCGAAAATCCCCTTCAAACCGCCAACTGCATAGGTATATATGTATGTACGAGTATATCCAAGGGTTTACGTTTAATTTCACTCACCGCCAGTTTTCAATCAATTAAAACCACAACCACAAAACCCAACAGTTCTAAAGCCAAACGCGCCATCAAACAAGTGTCGCCGCAACAATTGGTTGTGTAGCGCCAATAATTGCCGCATATAATTTGTGGCGCATTTGTGGCTGCCAAGCAAGCAAAAGGATAAAAGCACAAAATTTAAAATTAGCAAATGTGCAACTTGCAACATGTATGTACATATGTATGTATATGCAATGCGCAGCTATTCCACAGCAGTAGTAACTAAAACCAGCCGACAGACAAATGGCAAATAATTACGCCACAATACTCCTACATATATGTGTTTCATTTGGCTTTGCAACAACAATTAACAAATAATAACAACAACAACAACCGCTCAACAAACAGATTAAACTATTGCGTGTACATGCGAGTATATACCATTTCGCGAGTGAGGATATCCCGTTGAACTCTAAGCGGAACTAACACTGGCATGTAGGGACAAAGGCAGAGGAAAAAGCGCTTAACTAATCAATGAGTTCGCTAAGCGTGTATGCAAATAGTCGACATTGCGAATGCGAATGGCGAACAGAATAGCCAAGTAAACAACGCGTATTGCAGCGGCAGCGCTAAATTGCTTTCACTTGTTTTTGCTTCAGTCACGCCGCGGCCTGCGTATTTGGGTCAGAATCATCAAAATAAGTTAAGTCCACCTGCTGCCATAGTGACGCACTAATTAAGTGGGCGGTGTGTTGCATAAGTGAATGGGTGGCGTGCCACAGATGTTGTTGGTGTTGCTGTTGGCGGCGGCAATGTACATATGTGGCATGCAATGTTGCTGTGTGGCCACCGCCAGGCGTGTATGGTCATAAATGTATGCTGCGGTGGCTCAACGCCGGAAAAGAGTACATTCAAGGACCAACAATAGTAGTTCCAGTAAGTTCCAATTGTTGTTGCTTTAATTGTTATACTCCCGTTGCGTTACAATGATGTGATGATATTGGTGTTGTAGTTGCTGATGATGATAGTAATAATGGCGCTGGCACTGATGAATGCATGAACGCTTGGCTAAACAACATCACATGTCATCAACACATGACTGGTCGACGCCCCACCCGCTGCTACCCAGTTAATAGACTGTTGGACTGATAGTCATGGGGTTCCTTTGACCGGTTAACTGACGTGTTTTGCTAGTTTGACTTAGTTGGAGAGCGCACAGGAAAGCATCAGTTAGTTAGTTTCCGCTGAAATGAACTTGCATACACCCACACACACACACACATCCAGGCGGACAATTAGCGGCGATGAGATATGTATACGCAAGCATTCCTGCATATCCTTGTAGTGAAAAGTTGAAAAAAAACTAGTTTCTAAGTAATATTTTAAGGAACGATGTCATCATAGTTCGTCTTGAATGTCGGATAGTTCTAAAGACTTCTTCATATAGCTGCAAATTCTACTTTAACTGCAGTGCGCAGTAGCCGACGGCTCATGGGATCGAGTCCTGATTGGATCAACATCATGAAGAAAATTTTTCCGCCTTTTGGGGCTGCCTAAACGTGTTAGTCTTTTCCTTTGTAATTAAAAAAAACGAGTCTCACAAAAAAATCACCGTGAAAAAGCTTATGAAGTGTCAACTGTTTTTAACTAACTAGTATTTTACTAGTTCGTTGTTGATGTATCATTAAAAATTAATATTTCGAGAAAAATACCAAACTCTACCTTAAACAAAGAACTAGTATAAAACTCTAGTTCCCAACTGGTCACCCATAAACAGGCATACTTCATACCAATATTTGTATATATGATACATAAATGTATGTATATATCTAGGCATTGGCATATGTAAATATTGAAGACTCATTGGTAGGCGCCTTTAAACACATTAAATGCTAAAATGTTGTCTATCTCCCCCAATCAGGATGCGTTAAAATGGCGGCTGTTGTGGGCTGTGGCGCACATAAATTACTCTTCATTTGCCTATGAACTCATATACATACATACACGTATGTACGAGTATGTATCTGTACACATTGCATGCATGGGCTATTGTTGCTTGCGGTTTGACACGCATTTCACGCATAAACCCATATGCTATTTGTTCCATTTTGATGACTTGAGCGCGCGCACATCGTGAGGTTTGAAGCTTAATCGAAGTGCAGAAAATAATTAACAGACTGTATGGACAAAGCATGATGGGGGCTGTGGAGGATATACCTAAGTGCTAAAGGAGTGCTGAACTGCATGTGTTTGTTTAATGATTTAAACCTGTACAGAAATTTAATTAAACAAATTTCAAATGCGGTGTTTATCAGTAAGAAATTTCAATCATACCTGCCTGAAGGTACGCTCGTTGGTAGGATATTTAAGGGTTAAAATTAAAAGTAAAAAGTAAGCACCAGAAGTGAAATACACAGACCCATCAAAATGTATACATATTGGGTCAGAATGATGAGTGGTGTTGATTTGCCATGCCCACCTGCCCATCTGTCCATCTGTTTGTAATGAAGCTAGTCACTCAGTTTTTGATATATTTAAATCAATTTAAACGACCATTTGTCGGTCCTCTATTATATATGTATGACCGATTCTTCAGATTTGAGTTTTTGGGTCATATATTTGTCAAAAAAGCATCTAAGAGTTGAAATCATAGCGATGGGAGGACTTTGTCATATATACCCCATACAAACGAATTGTTCATATGTGAGGTTTTGGAACAAAAAGTCATCTAAGGGCGTAAAATTCGATATTCTACACACTTTTTTACATCATCATCGAAATAGGAAGAGTTCATCAAACAGTCCTCCAACTAATTCTTCAGATCTGAGGATTAATATTTAATACCAAAATGAAATGCCATAAATGAAATGATCTTGAAAGGTATAAAGGCTTCCGCATGAACAAAGAAAGCGCATTTCTCACTTTTAATTAAATTTTATATATATTTTTCCATAAGTTATAAGACCAAATAAAAAGTCATCCACTATTTTTGAATTAAATTGAAGGCCTTAATTTCCATAGTTAGAATTATCCAATACATATCGAAAGAGCACCGTTTTGCTCGATAACTCTTTTGCCATTTTCAAGGTAATGTCATTATGCCTCTCTCGTAGCAACCCTTGTCTCTATTGGCGAAAATTGGGACAATCGATTTTCACAGGCTTCTCTTGAGGCCAATTCTTCAACAGCCAACTAATTTGCCTTACACAGTTGCAGAGGGTAATCAATTGGGGGTGAGGTTTGTTCTATAAGCCTCCCTATCAAGCTTTCGGAGTTTCTGGAATCAGAATTGACGATGTCCATTATTTTATCGAAATTATCGACAATTGGCCTGCCATACCGCAGAGCTTATAGAACGTGGGATACAGATCACTAAAATCGTCTATTACAAAATAAAGTAGGTCCATTTCCTTGACCTAATATTTTTGCTAGAGCCATACCAGGTGAATAGTGTTCGAAGGTATTTGTTGAACTTTAGGCTAGTAATTCGTGGATATTGAAAGTCTTGTGAGTAATTGTGGTACAAAATGAGAGAGTTTTCTCGACGAATTTGCTCCTTCTCTAATGTTCATAAAATATTCCTTATGAGCTTCGAGAACTGAAGTTTATTTGCAACATTAAGTACTTTTGTCAAACTAAATGCCTCATCAAGATTAAGTTCAATACCAGTATAGCGCACAGTTTAGGGACAAAAATTTTGACATCCATCCAATGGAATTTTTAAATCGTCAATTTCCCATACTTTATGTTCATGAAAGGCTTAAAAATTCTCTGAAATTATGAAACTAAGTTTGATTCTTTTTCTTAAACTCTCATAATAATAATTCGATTCCATAAAAAAATTAAAAATGTACTTATAATTATACATATTTGTATTCATAATTCAACCGATAGGTGGCGCTCAAAATGTAAAATATAAAAATAGGTATATACTTTCAAAAATCTTTTCGTATTTTATATGTATACTGACCCTTAACACTAAGATGTCAGAAAGTTACTTTGACATGTGTCACTAGGGAAACAACATTTTGATTAGAAACGTGAGAGGCCAAAACATCTACTGAGTCTGGGATTACATTTCCAATATAAATATCTTTCATGTTTCGAATGCACAAATAAATTCAATTTAAAATCGCCGCTCTGCTCCAGCATTTCCCAAATAATTAAATCGTGCTTAAGAAACATGCAACCTAATGGCATTATTTAAAACTTTCCACAAATGTCAAAATAACGAATGGCGAGAACAAGAAAACATAAACTAGAAGAATATTCATTCAAGGCAACAAAACTAAATATATAATACTTAAAAATGTCCATAATGTGGTCTAATGTGGACTGAAACGCGAAATTAATTGCTTCATTATTGCGGTAAAGCCCAAACGACAACAACGACAGGCAATTTATTAAATTGCTGAAAACTACTCAAACAACACACAAACAACACCGCCAAGCTAATGAAATCAAAAACAATGCGAAGAAAATTGTTGTAAGAATATAAAGGAAATTATCTTTTAACTTTGCTTGTAATAAGTTTAGAACAAAACACAACACGCTGCACGAGTGAAGTGGACTGGAGTAGAGTGTAGCGCAAAGCGCAGAGCGTTGAGAAAGAAAGCACCAATACTTCGTGAGCGTTAAATAATGTGCTGGCTGGCAACACTGATGGACAGGCGAACAATGTAAATTTGACAGCGCAGCTAATTGAATTGTTGCCACAATGATGGAGCAGCGCAAAAGACGCTCACTTGGGCGCTACTTCAGCATTTCAGCAGCGAGTACATGCAACGGTATATTGCATGCTGAGCGCGAAGCGTCATTCGTTGGCAGACAATAATAGATGTAAGTATATTAGAATAGAACACGCTACTTAAAACATAAGTAAGAGCACTCATTTTTATTGCTGAGAAAAGTTTTGAGGAAAATATTGACGCTAATGACGATGATGACGATGATGAGCGGCACTCAAGGCGGCAACAGCCGGAAGGGAGTACTGTGAGGCATTACAATAATAAGTGAAATAAAAAGAAAAAAATATATATGTTAAAGTTTTGTCTGAAGTAATGTGCAACAAGTTGACATATTTTTGGTTGTTCTCTCCATACATACATACCATACGTACTCAACATTTCAAAGTGAAAAAAGTATATAATAATGATGACTCTTGGCATGCTAATAGTGTCAAAAGTTTAATGGTAAAAATATAAAAACACGACGCGGTCCATTTACTTTCACATTGCAACACTTAAATTAACCATAGCCGCGCCGTTCTGGGTCGCTCGACAGCGCAGACAAGCTGTCTCTCGGGCGCTGGTAGCACTATGTCAGTGGTGTGGACAGGTGTCATTGGATTTTTGACATTCGCAGTTCGAATTGCTATTTTGCAGATTTTTTTAAACCAAAAGCAAATGCCTGAATGCCTTGCAAGCACTGCGGTGATATAAATTAAAACACTTTAGTTTCTAGTTTTTAAATTTCAAATCTCTTTCGGAGAAAATGCATATGGTAGCAAATTCAAAAATGTAGTTATTGTCATACACATCACTCAAGCTTTGTAAAAAAATTAGCTGATCGGTGATTTAGAGTACAGCGTCACCTAAAACCTGACTTGCGTCTGGAATGCATCTTGGACTCACCACCAAAATGTCACCGTTGTTGTTTGAACTTCTGAATTTAACTCACACTGTTATTTTAGTATCAAACTCTAATACAAAAACAAATTAGATAAAGGTTCCTCACTATTTCCAGCTCGAAAATCATTTCTCTAGTGCTATCCAAGATCCTAAACTACGCGTCAATTGGGATCACTACTTTGTAGTAACCAAAACCTGCAACTTTCTCGGTATAATAAAGAACAACCGACAACAAGCCAAAGGAGAGCTTCACGGCGGAGGATTGCAATCACTACAGATCGTGGAGCGTTTTTGTAATCTACAGACTCTGTATAGCGTCACTAGGGGCGGATCGGCATGAAACATCCTATAGAATGAGAGACGCGGGACTATAGAAGAAATAAAAAAGAACCGCAGACAAAAAAATACATTGAAAATTCTCTGTCTCACGCGTTTTTAAGACACGAAAGAGAGAGGATGAGAACGATGATGAAGACTGAGTTTGTGGGGGGAAACTTTCCCCAGCTGTTTCATTGTTACTGGAATAAATTGTTCGGGTTGGCTTTATGAATCCAATGATTATGAAAATCACTTCCGATCGCACGAATACCACGAGCTTAGGATAAAAATCGCGGTACAGAAAGTGGTACAACCCGGTTGAGCAATGAAAATACGAGTTCATGAGTGCATTTCTCACGAACTGAATCCAAGTGTGCTTTGCGCAAACCATAAGCAAGCATATAAAGCAGTCTGCCTCAGTTTTATCAGCGTCTTCAAATGTTTTCTAAGGAAGAGAACTACAGAAGAACACTTAATTTCCAGCCTAGGTCATACCACAAAATTATTATGAGGCAGAGTGGATTGCAGACTATGGTAAACGCATATTTGTAATAAGCAAAAGAGAACGTAATATTATTATGGGTGCATTGATGGGACACCAGTCCTGAGATATTATCTTCACAAGTTATGTAAGGTGGGATCGATGAAACGCTGGAGTGCTTTTCCGCAGTTTCGTCTTGGCGGAGATCAGCACGTGTGGTTAGAAAAAATAAAAATTAGTTCAACTAGACAAGTGAGCAGTTCGCAAACGTATATGTAGTTGGTGCCCCGGGTCAGAATTAGACTTTTAATGGTTCAGGCGTTCGATTGTGGTCAGATCCTCAACACCTCCTTTCGAACCAAACACGATTTTCTAACAACTCTTTCTCTCTTTCTCTCTTTTTCTCTCTTAACGAGACTGAAAAAAAGTTTCTTAGAAAAACTTCGCCCACTAACTCTTGATTCCTGTCTTCCGATTTGACGAGTTCTTGACAGTGCCGTTTCTTGAAGGAGATCGAGATACAGCGACTGTTGTTGCTTAATGGGAAATAATATTTAGCTCACGCAAGATCAGAGAAATACAAATTCAACTATATTATTTTCCAAAGCACTATTACCACGGTCACATAAAAGCCACCACACAAGAAAGTAGAAACCAAGATGCCGCAAAATTGATATAAACTCCATCATAAAAAGGCACAACTCTGCAATGCTGACAAAGAGACGCATCAACAAAGGTAACTACATACATACATTCGCCAAAAACCTTATCACCAACATCTCGTTTGCCAACGATGAGCAGAGAATATGCGTACGTACGTACATAAGTGATCTCCGAACAAGCGAGCCAGGTGTTGACAAACAGAGTACGAAGGAAATATCATGTCGCGACATGACGAGTAAGCCACACCTGGCATAATCAACTAGTATGTTTAATACAAAACCAAAAATAAAAAAAGAAAAACGAACTATAGACGTACACAAAACGTATATGAGTCAGTACTTAGACTGCGGCAAGCGAAAACAAATCGCCTGATGAGCCCAGCCGCGTGACAGTTAAACCGACTTAAGATAGTATCATGGCATTTGTTAGCGGTACCGCCTTCAACCATAAGGAAGAAGTCGCCGGTTCTGTGTAAGACTCAGATTCAGCCAACAATTCATGTCTAGCCCCTGCTCGATTACAAGCAAGGATTTGCGTACGAATTTTTTAGAGACACTCTTTAAGACTTTTTACCAAGAAAATAAATTATGTTCGCATACATTTAAATGTTTGTGTGCATGTACATATGTCGCTGGTATGCATGTCAATGGGCGACGTTATTTGCGCATGCGCAGAACTAGATCAACACAGTCAGATTATCCATCGATCGATCGCATTTGGGCTGCGAGAGAAAATTGATATTTTTCTTCTTCTGCTCAAACTCTAATTGCTTGGCTGGCTTTGGTTGTTGTTGTTGTTGTTGTTGTTGTTGTTGTTGTGCTTGTGACTATGAACGTGGCTAATGATATGTTTGGCCTATGCTCGGCTCGAGTTCTGCTCAATTTCAAAGCAACAAATTGCGGTTGACAAACCCAAGCAAAAGGAATTCCAATTTTTTTTCTTATTTTTCATTTTTCTTGTTTGTGTTTGTGTACAAGTAATAGGCAAAAAAAAAGAAAGAAAGAGGCGTTTACAAGGCAAACTAGACGTTGTGGAAAATATTGTATTATATGTACTGCGAGTATTATTGTCGTTTGGTAAAGAAAACCAAAAATTGATTTTAATCAATTTCTAGGATCACTCCTTATTTTTCTTAACATTCTTTTCGCTCTTCTTTCATATTATGGCCTACAACAAAAGCAATTCAATCTATTGTGGTTAGAGTATTTGCTGAAAGTGCTTTGTGGTTCTTGAATGTACATTTTTACATACGTGTATGTACATATGTATATATATTTGTATCTATGTATATATACCTGTGTATGTATGTATGTCCTTTAAGTGTGCCTTTGTGTGCCTGATTTTGTCACACAAAACACTGTAGTAAAGATTGTGTTGGGTAATAGAACCGTTCACATAACTATTTGGTTTGACAGATTCTACCAAGCCTTCCAAAGACGCTACAAGCAATACCCAGTAGTAAAATGTATAAATTTTAAACTAATAGACCAAACAGGTTGAACTGGTGCGTAGTGTACAGTAGTTTTTCTAAGAATGTAACGCATATTTTAAAACAGTATAGCATAAAACAACTGTTAAGTAATTAATATGCCAATCTTATACTAGTTCAAAATGAACTAGTTAATTTTTGCACCGAACCGAACTAGTTTTCTTTTAGAGGTGGAAATAAAAGGAGCAGAAATTGCATCAATTTTAAACTTAATTGTGTAAAATAATAATAATAAACAACTGAATTGCTGGAGAGGCACCACAAAAAATTTTTCTATTAATTTCATGGAGGCTTGAGCAAAGTGTTAAAAGAAATGTCGCGAGTATTAAATTATACGCAAGCAGCTGAGTGATTAGCATTGCGTATTGACATTCGGAGGGCTCGGTGCCACCAACATCCAAAAGTTATGGAAAATTAATTTAAATAAAAATTAAGTTAAATATTTTCTAATTGCGGTCGCCCCTCCACAGGGAATGTCCACCCCTCCGAGTGTATTCCGGACTTGAAATAAAGGCTCCTCGTAAAAAACCATCAGCCGTTTGGAGGCGGCTTAGTATAAACTGTAGGTCCCAATAGTTGTGGGAAAAACTTCAAGACGCAAAACCACAAATTGGATGAGGAGCTTGGCCAAAAATCGCTTCAGCTGTTACAAAACGCCACGTATGTATATTTATATATATATGGTATGTACAAAAACTATTATTATATTAATATAATAAATCATTGTTTAACATCAGTTGCAAAAATTAATTATTAACATTTTTTTATTAGTTTCAATAATTAGTTTATATAACTAAAAAAAATGTATACTATCTTTTATTCTCCTCAAACAGTTTAACTACATGTAAATCAGAAAAATAATTTGTTTTTAATTGATTTCCATTTAAAATCACTTTTGTCACTTTCGGCCTACTTTACGACCAGTCATAAAATATTGTTTCCAAACTAGGAACTTTCGGACCAGTTTTTAATGCACATCAGCATAGTTATGCTTTGTTCTTGCTGCTCACATGTATGTATGCTTTCGTCATTATGTTTGTATGCACAAGTTTGTTGATTCTCATCAGCAGGCGGCCATTGTCAGACCCTTTGTCACTACGTCTGGCCCTCTCTACAACCATTGTTCTATCACTTATCGATCATTAGATCTCGTTGCTTGTGACAATCAAAACAAAAAAAAAAAAAAAAAAAAAAACATTGTGTTGTAGTCCATATAGTTTTTCTCAACTATTATTTCATCATTTTGAGGATATTTTTTTGGTGTGCATATGTGTGCTTCTCCTTCCAGCAAACATTCTGTTGTAGGTTATTTATTTGCCTGTATGTACATATGAAATCAATTATTATGTAAGTTTTTAATTTGTTTTCTTTTTTGTCCGAGCCTTTGCATATAAAGTAGTGGACACTTTTCATTTCTATTCATGCGCTTGTAGTGTCTTTTTCTTCGGTCAGTAGCTCACGTTTCCCAAAAATTATTTCATGGAATTTCCTTGTCTTTTTTCTTACCCATATTTCTTGATCAACTATTTTTATACGAAATATATTTGTTGACATATTTTATTATTTATTTGAAAGGACAATCAACGCATGATTAAATGCTGGACATTGTTCGTGCTCGGTTTTGAATGTGTTTTTCAATTGATGTGACATTGTTTTTGGTATAAATGTGTATCGTAAATTGCTGGTTGCTTTATTGTGGATATTTTGTTTTTTTTTGTTTTGATTGGTTTTGTGTTTAGATTGTGTTTATGTTTTGAGTGCTTGATTTAGGGCTTGATGTTGTTTGGACATATTTTTTCCTGTTTCTCTTTTGTTCTGTGCATAACTACTTATTCATTATTTAAGCCATTCTGCGTATTCGCGTGTGTGTGGCGCCTAGTGTTCCATGCCACCCGGTAGTTTTTCGAACTAAAGCAAAATATTCATGGATTCAGGAGAACTTTTTCGACTGGACTTATTTATTTGGAAATTATTTTATAAGGACTTTATATGCTAATCTATTTTTGACGATAAAACAACCCTAAGAAACTTCTTTAAGAATGACCCAAAGTGTTCCCAACTGATTACTGTTATTTATACCTAAACGCAGCTGAAGCACTAAAAATTGATTCACAAAAGAACTCAAAATAAAAACTTATCAACAACAGCTGCGTGGAAGAGTGAAGATCAAAATCTCACAACTTTTTATATACAAAAAGTTATCAGCAATAAATATCACTTCTACACTCGCTGTCTCTCTCTCTGTCTCTCTCTGTATATATTTTTCCAGAATTACACATATGAAACTAGTTTTGAATATTCATTAAGAAACAGACAAAGAGATCAGTTATTAAAGACAAGATAAGCACACAATTTGCGGTCTACAAAAAACCATAGCTGGCATTTTTCGAAACACACACATGTTTTAGCATACTATTCGGGTTCAACATGTGGAATGATCCACACACAGTATTCTCTCCGAGATAAGCGCGCATGTATGCATTTTCACATGTTAATCTCTTGCTGGTGTCTCATATAGCGGTTTTGTTCTATGGCATCTCGTTCATTATATCTCTTACCATCGCATTACAGACCTGTTTTTTTTGCAAGCGAGTTAAGAGAAAAAGTGAAATTCGATTGTGAGGATTTTTATGGACAATAGAACAAGTGAGATGTTAGATTAAAGGATAAAATGATAACTTAAATGTTGGACATAGAAAAGTAAGGGCAGATGTGTATTTTATCATTTTATAGGCATGTCATGTACTTTGAGGAGCATGTAGAGCTGGAAAATATGTTTATAGAATGATCGATGTTTGATGATGATATTGAGGAAAATATAAAAAATAAGAAACAGCTGCGGAAAAGTGCCGCTAGATATCACATCCCCACAATCTTGTACTTTTATACTCGATCTCTTAGTGAGTGATTTCCTTTTTTTACGTAAAAATTGTATAATACTTATTTTTACCTCTTTTAGACGTTTTATGCCTGTTCTCAGTTTATCTGAAGCATTCGATGTGTTCTCAATATACGAGCTTCGAAGCTTCTGACTGAAGGACATAGTTCATAGAGTTTCATCGGAGAGGTGGGCCTTAGATCAAGAGCGAAACTGTCGGTGAACTTCTGACAGCGCAATGACCGTTGAGAATTCACTCGATAAATCTAGGGATTTTTCCGGTTCACCACTGTCATACTTGTTTGGAAGAAGAGATGAAATCATCTATGTACATTTTCAAAACTGAGTTTGTGAAGCTGATGCTTAAAACCCTCGGATCCAATACATGTACCACTTTGAAGGAGCTAACAGATATTGTCTTATGTACCGCGAATTTGTAGATTTGTAACATGTACTAATTGAATAACTAAATAAAATGAGGTCTTTTTAGTCACTTCTACCTAACCTAACCTAAAACATTTTGTTGTTCAAATGATTTCATAGTCACGAGAAACCCATAATCATACATTTTTCTTTAAAGTCTCTTTATTACTATATTTTATTTCATTTAATTTTTTTATGTTATTTTATTTATTTTTATAATATTACATTATATCATATTTAATTTAAATTCATTTTTTCTTATTATATTTTTTATATCATTTTAACTTATTTTATTTTTTTTATTTCATTTTATTTTATTTTATTTTATTTTATTTTATTTTATTTTATTTTATTTTATTTTATTTTATTTTATTTTATTTTATTTTAGTTCATTTTATTTTATTTTATTTCTTATTTAATTTATAATCCAATTTAACTTAGCCTTTTTATTTTGATTATATGCTTTTTCTTTTTTTTTGTGGATAACAATAAAAATGGACCTCAAAACACTGACTCATTCTTGTCTTGTCAAGCTGCAAAACATCACTTGATTCCATCACTCCTAAAGTGTGAAGTAGAATTTCACTCCACTCGCTTAACACTTAACCTATAATTTTCAGTATATGCATGCGTGTGCCACTTGAAGTTGCCACATTTAGGGCAGGTGTCAAAATAATTTGGCACAAAAATGACAAGCAACATAAAATTCAAGCGAAAAAGAATTATAAGTAAATAATTGAATAATCTATGTACATACATACATACACTACATACACGTATGTCTGAATGGGCGTGCAGAAAACTCAAGAGCAGTTGAAACGTAGAAAAAATACTGCGAATCGTTGGCATTTTTGCTCGTAAAAATAAAAAAAAATAAAAATATAAGTTAAGAATTGATGTTTGCGTCTCTACGCAGCAGCCTTACATCTCCTTGAAATTGTTTTTTTTTTTCCAGATTTTTTTTTAGTTTTTAGCGCTTTCCTCTTATGTCGGTTCTCCTGCAACACAAAGTGTTGGTTATGTAATTATGGGCAACACCTTGAATGCTTGTAAGGTGTCATGATATGTGTGGCAGCAAAGCCGACAAAAGATTGTTTCTTCGCATTCAGATTTTTCAGAAAAAATATCGAAAAATACCATGCAAACGCATGCACACATTTAATTTCAGTAATTCATACATATGTATGTACAATACATACATGTATACAGCTAATTTAAAGACGAGGCGCCAGCTCTAATTGCTGGTTATTATAGCACAAGTGAAAAGCAATAACAACAACAAGTGCACTGTATATTGAAGGGAAAAATCGCTTATGAAAAAACTGGATGATCTGGGAAAACAGCACTCAAGGAAAACAGGATTATGCCGCTGGTGGTATGATTGTGTAAAAATCGGAATTGTTGTTATTCAAAAATACATTTTAATTAGATATCTTACGAGTGCAATTATTCAGTGCGCCATTACATGTAGGCAGTTAGTTATCAATATCTTCCGAATATGTATTTTTTTCCAAATATTCAAAAACATTCTCTCCTCTTCTGCTACCTTTTTCTCCTTTTCATTGCCATTTTATTTAAATTACTAACAAATTTTCGACGAGTCGACGGCTAGCATTTAACGCCACATGACTTGGCACCTCATACGCTGTATGTCTTCACTCACTTGCAGAGTACTTGTGCCTCGCTAGATACGCTTAGGGTCTTCTGCTTCGTCCTCAACAGCAAACCCATAACAGCGGGGGTGTCGCTACAGGTGAATATTTCATTTGAATTGTTGTTGTTGTAGTATTTACACAAATTTCGGAAATGTATGAAATTTGTGTTGAACTCTTAAGGAAATGAGAACTCATCATTAGTGGGCGTTAACGTAATTTCTCAGTCAGAGTGTAGAGTCCCATGTATTTGATATGCAACCAAGCGTTGGGTAAGGAAATGCATATAAGTAAAAATAATAAGCAGTTAAATAACACAGCCGAAAACAGGGCAATCAATTAAAGTGAAAGAAATTGATAAGGTGTGTTTTTAACCTTCACAACGGAAGCCGTTAAGGGGGGGGGGCAGCGTTGAAGGAAATTTATTTGTTGCACTTGTTGCCCAGCAGGATGTTGCACCTTATTCGTCCTACGCATGTTGGAGACTCCTTGCACTTCTTTGGCGTCGCTTTCTCGACAAACAGTCGGTGTAAGGTACGAAAAATTCTCACTTCGAGACGTGTGCTTTGAGCCTTGCACCAGCATAAAACGAAGACCTCATTACTTTTAAGGGTATACTACAACGGTTAAATATGGACATCTGTTTTCTAAATAGCTGCTTAATACTACAGAAAAAGCCCAAATAAAACCCAAATGATGGAAATGCATTTAGAACTACATTTTAAGGCCAAGCCCAAAATTGTAATTGGACTAGGATGGTCACTTCCGGAGTTTTCCCCACATACGAATATTAGGAAAGCTTTTGCGAATTCTGCAACATTAATGTTTGATTTCTGATACAATAGAAAAAGGGATCTGTTGGCAACATCTCTCGAGATGAACTACAATAAAAGCGTACGACTTCCCTGATAAGCGCCGTTGGAAGAGAAGATCATAACATGGTCGCTGGTGGCACATTTAGGCCTGAAAGGATTATTATTAAAGCTGTTAAGCGCATTGGATACGAATATCCAGGTAGATTCATATTTACCTTCAGTAAGAATCAGGTAGTAATAATAGCTCTAAGCTCAAACGCAGCAAGCTCTAGAATCATACTGTACTTGCAGATCTCTTTAGCAGATGAATAAACAATACAGGCTTACTCTCTTTTGGGTTCTTGATCACGGAGACCTTGAGGAGAACTGAAAGACTGATGAACTTGCTAGGCAAAGGACATTCAAATATATTGTTCTGGGTAAAGGACGCCACATGCTGACAGCTACTGAGGAAATATCATTCCATACAGGCCGGGTTAAGGAGGTAATAAAACTTAAGCTGTTGTAATAAACTTTGTTGAAATGGGTTCTAAGAAGGCCAAATGTCTTATATTCTCTGTAAAATATGATATTTGAAAAGCAATTGGTATGTTAATAGATTGTCTTATTGGGCAGCACGCAGAAAAGCTAGGACCTTTTTCAGAAGGTGTTTTAGGAGTAGCTGATATGTCCTGCACTAAGCAGAGGTCACTTCAAAGGGGTAGCCTTAGTCTTGACGTTTAAATCCTTACAAATTGAATGAGACCGATCTATTCCAAGGGTTTGGGAAGAGACGTATAACTACTCTCTGAGGTTCACATACCGCGGGAGAAATATAATCGATTTTTTGTGAAGAAGTGAAGTATAGGCCATTTTGAGATCTCTTTTCAGCTACGGTTAAAGTAAAGCACGCGTTAGGGTTTTCTTTTATTTTTCAATTTGTGCTGTCGTCTCTTGAATATCAGTCTTTCTACGCTTTACTTCATTTTTCTCTACACCACCAATGTGACTCTCCAAAAACACCCAACTTGCGTGTCACTGCCAACGATAAGCCTCGCCTGTCTCGGCGACTGCATATGAGCGTGTGGCCGGAAATTTCAGTGCCAATTTCTATCATCAAATTTCAGTGCATGCCATGTCAGAAGGCATTAATTTATTCATATGCCAATGCCAAAAGTGTTGAAGTGGCGGGTTTCCAAGTTGAAGTTGGATTTTAAAGAATTAAAAAAGTAAATATTTTCGGTATATCGCTTTGTAAGTTAAATTGGCGCGCGCGTGTATCGCATGTGGTGGCGAGCAGACCAAACAGACAAACATAAATAATAAGAAAATATGTATAAGAGTGCAATAAGACAAGTAGGCTTGGCTTGAGTTACCAATCGAAGGTCATTAAAAGTTGTCTGCTGCCTGCTGATTTGTATCAAGAGTAAAAAGAAACAAAAAAAGGCAAGAAAAAGTCAAGCTCTAATGCGACTAGCAGACAGTAAAGCGCGCTTATTTATAAAAACAATCTCCCAGTTAAGGGCTTGTGCCCATTTTGCATATTCAATCATTTAAATGTCACTTGCATTAGACAAACAAAACAAACTTCCACTCTTTCACTCCTCTCTCAGTACTTCAATGCAACCCTTCCTACTTATTTACATACATTTTTTTCAAATGTTTTCCATTCAAATGTCATCGTTTTTTCGCCGCATTTACACTAATTACAATATCAAATATTTGAACTTTTTAATTTAGATTGATGACAGAAATTTGTCTGCCCGCAAAATCCGACAAATGGAAATGCCATGACAAAACATTGACTCCGGCGTTTTCCAAATGTCTGTTTAGCTTTCAGTATATTTTTTATTGTATATGTATCATATATTAGCATGCACATACATACATACATTAGATAAGTGTTAGAAGGGAATTTGTAGTTGTTTGCTTTTTGTCTTTTTTTTTTTGTTGGTTTGAGTTCTCCACACCCTTCCCATGTCATGTTACTCTATTCAAATGTGTATTAGTCATGCGGGAAAATATGATGAATGACTTTGTTGTCATTTCAAATTTTTTACAAATCATCAAAAAAAAGTTGTAATAAAATACATAAAAATATGTTGGGGGTGAATGCAATTGAATTTGAATGTTAGACAGTTAACTGTCGGCGGTGACGGACAGGCGAAATGAAGGGGAAAAAATAAAAAGTGCATAAAAGCAAAAGAAAAATTGGTGAAAACCATAGAAATTGAAGTTTTAAATCAAAAACACAATAAAAAGTTGTGTCCCACGGAAAACTAGACTTTACAGATTTTATTTCCTTTGGACAAATTTATTTATTTTTAAAAATACACACACCCGTCTTTGATAAAATGCTTTCGCAAGCAAAAAGGATCACCCAGTGATTTTGCAGGTCAGTATGGACATCCATCGTCTGCAAAGTAGAAAAAAAAGAAAGAATATTAAAGAAAAATAATAATAAGAGTGAAAGGCTTAGAAATTTATGTAAAAATAAAAATAATAAAAGAAAAATATGTCCCACCGAAAACGAGACTAATCACATTTTTTTTTATTTTTTTGTTTATGATTTTAAATCGATATTTTTTAAAATACTGCTTCTGCTTCAATACAGTGAATTTCCCATAAAATAATTAATCGCTGTGACATAATGTCTTCAAAATATCCTTTTACTAGAAACTCATTTGGCGGAACTAAAAACGCATATCAAGCCAAATAAAGCAGGTTTATTCATGGTAAAAAATGCTCTTAGACTAAGAACTTGATTATCGAATTGTTATATTGCTGCCGAAATCACCAGATAGTTTATTCCCGACTTACCAAGATGGAAATTTTTGGCAAAAATCGTATTAATGCCATTCTATTATGCTTTTTTCCGCTTGTATTTAACCTTATATTGAGAAGGAAAAGTTTCCCCATCAATACAAAACGAATACTTTAGTTCGAACCCCTGCTTTGCTCCTTATTGGCGTTTTGTTCGAAGCAAGCTTTGTCTTCTGATGTTGTTAATGTCAAGAAACTTTGAGAACATAGCAAAATATAATATATACACCAAATTTACGTAAGTAATCAACGGCCTCATATTTTTTCAGAGTCTCGTTTTCCGTGGGACATCACTTTTTTACAAATCTCATTAACTCCTTTTTAAATCAGCTTAATTAAAATATTTTGTTCTTGTTTTTATTTGGTATGATAACTTTTTACGACTTAATATCTCAAGGCTTGGACAGGAACAACATGAAAAAAATTCTAAATATGTAAATATTATGTGGTTGTTCTTCGGCATGCAATGTCAGACCCTCCAAATGTATTTCTGACATGGATGAAAGCTTTTCATATCACTCTCTCAGCCGTTTGAAGTAGAGTCAAGATCTCTCCACTTTAAGTGAACTATCTGCGACGTTTTATATCGTCACATGATACATCTTTTCAGCTGCTTTTAAAGTCAGTACCAAAATATCAAGTAAGAATAACTTGAAAATCCTAAAGTCTATCTCTGTATTATTCTATCTCTGAAGAAAATCCTTAGTTATCAGAATTCTTAGAAATAGAAGCTGCAACTTAATCTACTTCCACGCTCTGCGCTATATTAAACAAAGAAAATAAAAAAAAATTCCCTTATTTCTGGTATTCCCTTGTAACATTAATTATTCAATATCCTACATAATCCAATTTTTGTCCAAAAATAATAATAATAATAATAACATCCAAGAGGCAGGTGCTCCAACGCTAATTTAATGTGACACTCACGAAGTTATTGTGACATAAGAAAGAGCTGAAGTAGAAGAAATAGGAAAAATAAATAAGCTGCCATTACATACCTACATAAAACAAATCAACTCAAATAATTTCATCTACGCCAACAAAGATTGACCCATATTAAGGATTTGAAGAAAAATATACAATATAATAAAAAATGACCAAAAAAGGAATTCAATCAATTTGGAGAACAAATTTCACCACTAATGAGCAACAAATACCAACCAGAAAATGTCAGTGAGTCAAAGAAAGAGTAAATATAATAAAAAAATATTAAATAAGATGATAATACAGCTAATGCATAATAATGCGACAGGTAATGTTATGCAGGGGGGAAACTAAAAATATCTATCTACTCCTACAAGATGAGCAGGAGTCTCAACAAAAGCAATTCAGGCAAAAGGTACTCAATAGAGGTTCATATGTGGAGTGGCAGTCGGAGAAATTTACACAAATCAAATGACAACAATTGTAGGTTATTCCTTTTTATATGTACATGTGTATGTGTACAGCAGAGTGAATGTCCTTGCTTCATTCAGCTTCAGCTGGTTATAAAAAATATTCATCCAAAGGTACGTATTTGCGCATATATTTATGTACAGGTAGGAAAATAGTGTTTTTTTGTCAATGACTATTACGTTTTGGCTACCTTTTCACATCATCAACAATTTTTTTATTACATTTTCCTACTACTATATGCCACAGCTGATTATACAAAGTAGTTGTTAATCGTATGTGTGGTCCAGTGGCTGCCGAAAACTCGTACATATGTATATACAAATTAGAACAAAATAGAATACCCAAGGATAATAGCAGGACTATGAGCTACTCTCTACTAATAACTATGTATGTCAGCACACAATATACTTAAATACGTCATGAATTTATGTTCATCTCAAAAACCACTGAGCTTGTTGACTTTATTCGGACAAACAACTATTGTACATACATACAGCCATAAACAGCAAAAGTAGCGTTGAGTGTTCGGTAATCATATCTAATAATAATCTGTGTAGGAGTAGCCAGCCAGCCAACCGCAGGTACTACATACATATACTCATACAGTGGCTCAACTAATGATGACACACATTTCACGGTAGACTGTTTACTAGAGTTGAGAGAGAAAAAAATACTATAAAAGCACATAAAGAAAGGAGAGCATGAAATTTTTGGGTTTCTTGTGAGAAACGTCGTTTTGTGTGTGTTAGGATATGAAGCACAGTACATAAGTCGCAGCTTCGTTTTAAGTCTCCTCTTAACCACGAACACAGTTACTACACTTGTTAGCTATTCATGTGTGTGTGTGTGTGTGTGTACGTAAGTTTTCGTACTGTG